>JAFEMH010000985.1:0-257500 GCA_022495995.1 Adenophora triphylla var. japonica
CATTGATGACGTGGGCGGCTAGGATTTGACCTCGTCGCTTTGATCCCTCATTTCCGAGTGACACGCGTCCCCCTTTCGAAAGGACATTCCTCTTTGGAAAACCCAATTTCGTATTTAATGTTTCTCATTATCACGCCGGTTTTCTGCGTGGGTTTCTAGGCAAAACCTTTCATTTTCTTCAAATATAAATACCTCTCTCCCCTTCCTTCATTTCGAACTTTTACCAAACAGATTTTCGAAAGCACAGAGCAAGAAAAGACGATATTTCGGCCACCACCAAAACCTGCAACTCCGGCGACAAAACGGCACTCTTCTCCGCCTTTGAGTAACGTGGTATCTTGGATCAGAGACTTCTTTGACGGCTTTGCTTTTGCAACCATCGTCTTCCCCATTAACATGTAATTTCTCCTTCTCTGTTCTTCAAATTTTTCGGGTTTCTCGGGATTCTGGAAAACTCCATTAATGGCTCCCCTGTCAATCAGACTTCGCTTTGCCAGCGAGCTGGTAAGGTTTGGTTTTGGCCCCAACCAAAGGATGTACAAATGTGCTAGGGTCTTTGGAGAGAGATCCCTTTGAGTGAATGCTCTTCCATTTTCGTAAAATTCGATTTTGAAAATGGGGGTTTGGAGTTTCCCATTTGTTGATGTCTCTTGGTGCATTTTCGAGGAAGTATGACCCTAGTGTCGTGCCCCCTTTAGATCACAATTGAACGACGTTCTAAGACATATCCAAATTTATTACTCTTTGGACCGTCGTGATTCACTTAGTGGACTTTTGCTTCAGGGGAATCTGAGGTCGCCTTTAGGTAGGTCATCCTCTATTGGTGTTAGGACCTGTTCCCTTGCTCTTTCTAACTCTGTTTTGGTAGATAGTGGATCACGCATGGCCGTCTCATCGCACAATCAAACTCTGGAAGCAGGTTTCGTCCCATCCGCACACCCCTGGTGCTAGCACGAGTGGCAACGGTCCTCGTAGAGTCGAATATATTTCACACCAATGTACATGTGCCGGCCGCAATCTAACAAGGCTTTGGTGGCCCGGAGAGGAAGGACAATGGTTGCCGTAGCTAAGATCAAATCCAGGAAGAAGGACATTAAGACCCAAATGATCAACGCTCTTCGAGACTCGTATAGAGCTCCAAGCATCCACTTACAAACTTGAGTACCTCCATCTTACCGACTACGAGCCTCGTCTGAGAGGCCATTCTTCGTGAGCAAGAGAAAAGGGTGGCCTCTCTTTACAAAACAAGCCTTTGACTGGTCCGAGGTGCTACCTTTGGATCCCTTTATCGGAACGAAGTTCTCTGAAGACTCCGGGGCCCGTGTGCCCATGGAATCGAGCGCCTTTAATGCCAAGTTAGGATTTTATTCCTCGCTCATCATAGTTTGCCGATTCCTAGTGCCATGCAGCCCTTGTAACAAAGTTTTCATACAATATTACAAGACGACTAGGTCCATTGTACACGAAAAGTCAGTGGTGAGCGTGGCGTCGATCAGGAATGTGCAAGGGTTATTCTTGGATGTTCAGAATAAAGTTTATGGTTGGGAGAACCATATGATCGTGGCCGAGAGCAGAGTGGGCAGCGGCAAGCCTCTTCCTGCAGACCCAAATAATGGTTCCAGATGATAAAGTGTGGTCAGCTCCGTGGGCCGACGAGCTAAAGAGGAAGATAGACGATCTGCTGAACATTGGATGGGTGTCGTATAGGGATATTAAGGCTTCCCACTGGAGGTACATAAGGACAGGAATGATGTCCAGCCCGTCGATTGGGCCTCAGCCTCTTGTCAAAATCAACCTTGACCCACGCTATCCCACCTGGATCGTTCATGACGACTTGGTCTGGGAAGAAAATTGCGTTAATTGTATAGGGGCACACGACAGCCGTCCTGAGGAGCATTGTGCTAATATTGAGATGACGTGGGGTTAAGTCTTGATAACTCGTCTTTTTGTTATGTACGGATTTGTTTTTTTGTCTCGTCAAAAATAACTTACCCCTTTCCCCTTCTTTTGCAGTTCTCACTCAGGCAGATATTGATCGTATTGAATCCAAAATCATGAGCGGCGAAATAGAGCTGTGGATCGGAGAGTTTCCAGGAGGAATAGGGCCGCGTCCAATGCTATCTTCGACCGTCAGGAGAACATGATGACGAGGAATGAGGCTCTTCCCAAGGAAAGCTCTGGGGCCATTCCCTTGATCGAAAGGGAGAATGCTGGGACTGGGGCTGAAGGACTCAACACTGGAGGTCGTCAGCTACATGTTGACGATCCCGAAAGAGCTGTGAACGTTGAGGCTGAACAAGTGAGTGATGCTGCTAACGTGGGCACCTAGCCTATCAATGTGGAAAATGTTGATCATGAGACAGTTGGGAGCTCAGATTCAAATGTGGAGGTGATCGATGACGGCAGTCCCGTCTCCAGGAAAAGGAAAGACCGACCGACGGGCTCCGCGGAGGAGAGAGAAAGAGCTAAAAAGGCAGCCTTCGACCCTCCAAGCGCCTCTGACCCTTCTACTCCACAGACTCAAGCTCCAGCCTCGTCTTCAGAGGCTCTGACTAAGGAGATGGCCCTCACTTTGGCTTCTCAATATGCAAAGGTTTCCCCAATGAATAGGATTCCTTATTTGAAAAGGCATGGCCTGCCGCTCGTTCTAGGGGCGGCCATCACTAAGCGGTCTGTAGATACTGAGCTCGTCCAAAGGCTGAAGACGGCCAAGCTTTCTCCCGAAACCTATCATGCCCATCTTGGGCTGATTCAGACTGAGGTACTTTATCCTTTCATTTTAAACAAGTCTTCATCCTTTTCTTCTCGTGATAACCTTGTCTTCACAAATGTCGTCGATGATGGAGGCAATGAGGACGGATTACAGGGAATGCCTTGAAGCGGAGCGCCGAGCCAACGAGCAGCTTATCTAGTCGATCGGGGCTAAGGAGATAGCAAAGAAAAAACTTGCTGACACTAAAAGGAATGTTGGCTCGTTGACAACTGCCTACGAGTCCCTGATGAAGCAGAAAGACGAGGCTATGCTATAGATCGGCCGTTTAGAGATTGACAATACCAAGCTCGTGTCTGATAAGGAAAAAGCGGAAGGGGAAGCGACGACCCTATCCAACGGCCTCCGTGCTAAGAATGATCAAATGGAGAAGTTGAAGTCTGATCACGAAGCTGCTCTCGTCCAAGCTAGGAAAGAGGTTGTCCAAGAGTACAAGCAGAGCAGCGAGTGTACTCAGATGATCACTGACAATGCCAAAGGATTTTTCAAGGTCGGAGCCAAGCATCTGGTAAGACGAGCTCTCGTAGACCCGGAGACCAAGGACTTGATCTCCGTCGAAAAGTTCGCGGATCTATTTGCCGAGGATGCATATGATATGGACTCCCGTTCGATCCATCATCTCGTTCCTTATGATGACAATGATCTATCTATCATTAAGGAAGATGATGAAATGGATGGGAAGGAGGCATGGCCCGTCTCGGCTGTTGAAGTTAAAAACTTTGATACTTATTTTGACATTTTCACTGAAGAAGACCCCAATCCCAACGAGCTTCCACCAAATGCTGGCAGTCAACAACAGTAGCTCGTTGATTTGAGATGCTTTTTATGTAAACAATTGTGTCTGTAATTTTAAACAATGTTTCATTTGGTTTTATGATCCCAAACAATGTTTCAAACAACTTGTAATTTGTAGTGTAATTGACCTTTTCCTCGTGGTTTAGAGGATGTCGTACAATGCTTCGTTATTCAATGCTTTTGTTTTCTGCATGTTAATCTGTATGTTAACGTAGATAGCATGTCATAACTTGGTGAATGTAAAAGTTTGAAGACAAGTGTGTATGGTCGTCGTTAGTGATGACCAGAACATAAGTCGTCTTTTGTAAGACCGACCCTTGTTCATACTTGTGCTTTTTACTTTTCTAATTGCTCGTAGGTATAGTACAAAGGTCCATAGATGATTGCTCGGTGACAAGATTGTTTGGACGAGTTGTCTATTCCGTTATAGCTTTCGATGAAGTCTGGCTTCATCTAACCTTTATACTTTGGCTAAAGTGCATGTAAATGTCAAAGTCTGGCTTCGACCGGTCTTTATAATTGATCAAAGTGAATGTGAAGGTCGAAGTCTAGTTTCAACCGATATTTATACTTGATCAAAGTGCTAAAATTTGTAGAGTAGGAAATCAACAAAACATCAAGCTTTCATTGATAACGGTTCAATTGCTTACAGCTGGAACTTCCGGGATTTATAGATAATCCCTTACAAACTTACAAACTTCAGAAACTTACAAACTTCATACTTCAGAGGAATAAAGAACCACAAAAATAAGGTGCCCTGAGGGCGCTGATGTCAACCGACGAGCTTAGAAATAGTACTTGGTGAGGTGATTGGCATGCCAAAGGTGCTTGAGCTTCTCGCCGTTTGGCTTGGCAAGGCGATATGTTCCTTCCCTGACGATGTTGGTGACGACATAAGGTCCTTCCCAATTGGGGGAGAGTTTGTTTTGACGAGCTTTGAGGCCTGTTACTTCGATTTTCCTTAGAACATAATCTCCAACTTTAAATAATCTTTTCTTGACCTTTTTGTCATGGTATGCCTTAGTTCGCTTCTTGTAGTTGGCCATTCTTAACTGGGCATCCAGTCGTCGTTCGTCAAGGAGGTCAAGGTCGACCTGCCTACTGTGGATGTTTTTCTCAACATCGTAGAGAGCTACACGGTCAGTTGGGAGTTGAAGCTCGGCGGGAGCCATGTCCTCAAAAACCATAAGCTAGAGCAAATGAGGTTTCCCCCGTAGGCCCCCTAGTGGTTGGCCGAACTGCCCAAAAAGCCGATGGGAGTTCGTCCAACCATCTCCCATCACGCCCTTCAAGATTTTTGCACAAGGCAGACAACACTAGTTTATTCTCCGCTTCAGCTTGCCCGTTGCCTTGTGGATAGGCAACTGACGACTTTGAGTGTTTAACTCCCATTCTGTTCAATTCTTGCTCAAACTTTTTTGAAAATTGGAGGCCATTATCAGAAACGATCACCCTAGGGATCCCAAAACGACACCGGGCATTTTTTCTCCATAATCTTGTTCAATGCCTTGGCCTCCACCCATTTTGAGAAATAATTGACCGCCACTATCACGTACTTTACTCCCCCTTTGGCCTTGGGAAAAGGCCCAATTAATTCGACGCCCCACATATCAAATGGCCAGGCTGCCATCACGGGGGTCTGCTCGGTCGTGGGGAGTTTTGGGAGGTCAGCAAATCTTTGGCAGGTGTCACATTTTTTCACAAACTCCTTTGAATCTTCACGGAGGTGAGGCCAGTAGTATCCCATGGTAATCAACTTGTTCACCAGTGTACGAGCCCCTGGGTGGCCCCCATACTCTCCTTGATGAACTTCAAACATTAGATTCACAACTTTGTCCAGATGAACACACTTCAATAAGGGCCTTGTGATAGATCATCTATAAAGCTCTCCATCTACGACTGAGTACCGGGGAGATTTCCTTTTGATTTGACGAGCTAGTATCTCATCTGCTGGTAACTCGTCATTTTCAATGAATGCCTTCATCTCATCAATCCAGCATTTGGGGTCGTCCCCCACACACATTATCTTTACTCTTTCGTAGGCTGGTTGATCGAGGTATGCCAAGTGGTGGTCGTGCTCGTCTTCGGGGAGTTGATCGATGGCCAGCTTCGAAAGAAGATCTGCATGCTCATTATCTTCTCTAGCAATCCGTTGAATGGCCCAAAATTCTAATCCTTGTACCATTTCGCCGACCAGTGAGTGGTACCTTTGCAAGGTTGAATCGACGACAACATAGTCTCCACGGACTTGATTTACGATCAATTGGGAATCACAAAAGGCTACAATTTTAGTTGCTCCAAAGCACTTGGCATATTCTATCGCCACAATAAGTGCTTCGTACTCCGCATGATTGTTCGAGGCTTGAAACTTGAACCTTAAGACTTCTTCAAAAACAGTTTCACTCTCCGATTACACCAGCACAATCCCTGCCCCACTGAGCTCCTTTGTCGCCGACCCATCTGAAAAAAAAAATTCCAACATCCAACGGGCAAAGTTAGCTGTTCTGGTTGATCATCGACCTGTTTGCCCTTGCTAACTTTCTGTGGTGGAACTCTTTGATCGTTGTCGGAGCAGAACGACGTCTCGATCAAGAAATAGGCCAGAGCTTGGGCTTACAAAGTATTTCGCGCCCGATATTGAATGTCAAATTTCGTCAATTCAATGCTCCAGTTTAGCAGTCGACCAGAGCTCTCAAGTTGATGTAAGATCTTTCTGAGTGGGGCACAGTATAAACAACAATGGAATGGGCTGAGAAATATGCTCGTAGCATTCGTGCTGCAATGACGAGAGCGTAGGCAATTTTCTCAACATTAAAGTAACGGGTCTCAAATCTCGTCAGAACAAACTCTCCCCCAATTGGGAAGGACCTTATGTCGTCACCAACATCGTTAGGGAAGGAACATATCGCCTTGCCAAGCTAAACGGCGAGAAGCTCAAGCACCCTTGGCATGCCAATCACCTCACCAAGTACTATTTCTAAGCTCGTCGGTTGACATCAGCGCCCTCAGGGCACCTTATTTTTGTGGTTCTTTATTCCTCTGAAGTATGAAGTTTGTGAAGTTTGTAAGGGATTATCTATAAATCTCGAAAGTTCCAGCTGTAAGCAATTGAACCGTTATCAATGAAAGCTAGATGTTTTGTTGATTTCCTACTCTACAAATTTTAGCACTTTGATCAAGTATAAAGATCGGTTGAAACCAGACTTCGACCTTCACATTCACGTAGTACATCGGCCTCTGTATTCCACCCTCCTCTCTAACAATAACAGCAGCAATGGCCTTGTCACCCGCCAAGAGATAAATATACATGTCTTCCCCTGCTACGTGGCTACTGAGGAGAGGTGGAGAGCCGAGGTATTCTTTGAGCTGGCTGAACGTCGTGAACATTCCTCTGTCCATTCAAAATTCTTTGCACCACGAAGAGTCTTGAAGAAAGGCAAAGACCTTTCAGCTGATTTGGAAATAAAACAACCCAGAGCCGCTACTCGTCTGTTCAGCCTTTGGACCTCCTTGATGCACGTTGGCTCGACCATATCAATCAGCGCCTTAATTTTTTCAGGGTTAGCCTCTATCCCTCTTTGAGAAAGCATAAACCCTAAGAACCTGTTGGTTTTAAGGGTCCATGCGCAGCGGAAATTTAGAATTTAATAACTTAAAACCCATGAGCCTAGGATCCGTTCTATACAATTAAATTGAATTCCTACGAGATATATTTACCAAACTTAATTGCTTTCCGGTCTTGATATATCAAACGGATAATTATGTGATTCGTAATCACAAACTTTGATCTTCAAATCTTCGAATCTTCAACTCCTTTGGATCTTCAGATTTGAACTCTAGGCCTTTGATTTGTTGGAACAAATTAAGACCCTCTTTTGGTAATCCACACAAATATGAATGTCGAGAACGATTCTCGGGTTGGGAATTGCTAGATTCCAAAAACTAGAAAAACTATTGAGAAAACTTAAGAGAGAATTTTTTGTCAAAAATTCGGATCCCTAAGGCAGATCACAGACCACGTATTTATACTACCTTAGTATTAACGTTCTAGTCCTAATCGAATTAGGACTGTCTGCAGAAACCGCTTCAGTGTCCAAGTTGGTCGCGTGACAAAGGTTGCCATATGGCTAGGTATGTCGCGTGACAAAGGTTGCCATATGCAGGAACTCTCAAGTCTTTTCTCTAGTTTCAACCAAAACATTCTAAGTGTGTGTGACCCAATAGGATTGTATTATGTTGGCAATAAGTCCGATCACATCGACCCTCATAAGACATAAGCAGAATCTAGCAAACCATTATGTCTACCCAAATAATACAACGTAAGAGTTCACGTTTCCTTAATAGTAACAATGTCACAATCCCTTTGTCACACGATGTCGTATTGAACATAAGTCATGGTCAACGTCAACTTACATTGTTCAATGCTTTCTCGATTCCGAATATGTTGATCAACCAAGTGTCCATGATCTCTATCATGTTCCTTGAGTGTGGCCACACATTTCATCAACACTATTCTACGAGGGGCCCAAGCCGACATCTCTCTTACGAGGGACAAATCCCATCTTGACTTATCATTCTTCCCTACAAGAATCCCGCAATGCCAACATAGCCCTTATTGCTACCCGGTTAAGGATAGTGTTAGACTACATCTAACATCACGTTCATCAGGTGGAAGACAATGATAATCTCAGGTCTAAGGATTCTAATGACACTACTATTTTGAGATTTAATTATGACATTTTGACCATGACATAAATCTCAAGCGGGTCAAGTCCAGTCACTTGTTCTCTAACAAGTACCCATAAATCTAATGTGCATCTCTATACAAATAATCATCATATGATTATCCATTAGCATTTATACTAGTTATTTACAAGTTGTAATGTGCATCTCCATGCATATGATCATCTCTATGATCATCCATTACCAACTTACACTAAATAACTAGGGACCCAGATTAATATAATAAACATGCAAAACATATATTAATCAAAATAAAATTTCTCTTTTATTAATGATAAAGACGATACATAAAGGTTTATAGAAACTATAAGCCTAGGGCACAAACACTAACACTTGCCAGCTGCAACATCGAAAACACATTTCGCGGGATTGAGGACCATGTTATTGACCCGGAGATTGGAGAAGGTCTGTTGAAGGTCGTCCACATGCTTCCTTTTCTTTGACTTGACGACCATGTCGTCTATGTAAGCCTCAAGATTATCACCCAACTGCCCTTTGAACACTATGTTGATCATTCTTTGATAAGTTGCCCCGACGTTCTTCAACCCAAAGGGCATCTTCGTATAACAATAAGTCCCACCCGCATCTTGGAAGGCTGCTTTGGAATATCCTCCTCGGCCATCTTGATTTGATGATAGCCGGAGTAAGCGTCCAAAAAACTGAGGGTCGTATGCCCAGCTACCGAATCGACGAGCTTGTCAATTCGTGGTAGGGGGTAACTATCTTTGGGGCACGCCAGGTTCAGGTACGTGAAATCCACACATAATCTCCATTTCCCATTGGGTTTTTTAACAAGCACAACGTTCGCCAACCAAGTCGTAAATCCAGCGTCTACGATGATTCCCACACTTAGCAACTTTTCAATATCCTGCTTAATCGCAACTTCCTTTTCAGTTGAAAAAATTCTCAACCTCTGCTCCTTAAACTTCATCGTTGGATTCACCCCAAGCCTGTAGACAACAACACCCTCCCTTATGCCTTTCATATCTTCAACCATCCAAGCAAAGACATCGAGGTTATGTTTGAGTAGGGTGATTATCTCATCCCTCTCCCCAGTTGTTAGCTGAGACCCCAGTTTTATCTTCTGCTCAGGGTAATTTGGGTGGATGTTCAATTCAATCAGCTCGTCGGCGGGCTTAAGCTCGGGTGCATCGTCACGAAAATCCATAGATTCAATTACAATTTCCTTGATCTTTTTCTTGGCCTCTGGGGTGAGGTCAGGCACTTCATCGTCAATCAGTTTTTCCAGTTTTGCCCCCGAGTCCTGGTGACCAAAAGCTGTGTAGCTGTTGTTTGGTCGTCCAGGAATGTCTCATCAACACATTTAATCGTTGAAACATTGGAGCAGGAGGTCATGGTCTGCTTAATTGATTTTGAAAACTTCACAATATGTTCAGGGTCGTCGATTTCAATGGTCCTTTTACTCTTCAACACATGCTCAAGGAATTCTGGGGCCGTCCCCAATACACATCCGACTCCTGAGCGTGTTGGAAATTTAATTCTCTGGTGAGGGACGGATGCAACGATCCCTAGAGCGGCCTATCCTGGTTGGCCAAGTATTGCATGATAATCACTTACAACATCAATCACGATGAAAGTAACCGTTTGGATAGTTCTCAATGGATGGTTCCCAATATCGACGGGCAAGTCAATTTGTCCCTTGACGTCTACTCGGTGGTTGGTGGATCCCTCAAGACGACCTAAGTAGGGACTTAGGCGACTATCGGGTAGACCCATTTATTGGTAGACGCTGTTGAATAAAATATCTTTGGTTGCCCCAGTATCAATGAGTATCCTTCTTGACTCACAGTTGTCGATAAAACCTGGGACAATCAAAGTTTGTTGACGGGCTAACGGATTGGCTGACAACTCATACGTGTAAAAACTGATCACATCATTTGGAATATCTGTTTTTGGGGGAACATGGGAGGCTTTCTTCAAATGGTAGATAGCACTTTTGATCTGGTTCTTGCTCGCCTCTTCAGAAATAACTAAGATCAATCTCGGCTGCCTCTCTGGAGGGTCGTTGTTAGCTGTTCGATTGTTGGCTACTGGACGATCCCTCTTCACATATTGGTTGAGGCAACCGTCGTTTATCCACCGTTGGATTATCTTTTTCAAACTAAAACATTCCTCTGTGTTGTGCCCCCTGTCTCGGTGATATTCACAGTACTTGCTCATGTTTTTCTTCCCCTTTGCATTGGGGTTCATCTTTGGTGCTGGCCCAAAATCAACGTTTCTCAAAATTTCTGCACGGGATACAGTCAATGGAGTGTACGACTCCGGTACCTTCTCAGCTTTTTCCGACTTCTTTCCTTTATCTCCGGCCTTGAAGTCAATTTGTCCCTTGACGTCTACTCGGTGGTTGGTGGATCCCTCAAGACGACCTAAGTAGGGACTTAGGCGACTATCGGGTAGACCCATTTATTGGTAGACGCTGTTGAATAAAATATCTTTGGTTGCCCCAGTATCAATGAGTATCCTTCTTGACTCACGCTTGTCGATAAAACCTGGGACAATCAAAGTTTGTTGACGGGCTAACGGATTGGCCGACAACTCATACGTGTAAACCGATCACATCATTTGGAATATCTGTTTTTGGGGGACCATGGGAGGCTTTCTTCAAATGGTAGATAGCACTTTTTGATCTCGGTTCTTGCTCGCCTCTTCGTAAATAACTAAGATCAATCTCATTGGCTGCTCTCTGGAGGGTCGTTGTTAGGCTGTTCGATTGTTGGCTCTTTGGGACGATCCTCTTCACATATTGGTTGAGGCAACGTCGTTTATCCACCGTTGGATTATCTTTTTCAAACTAAAACATTCCTCTGTGTTGTGCCCCCTGTCTCGGTGATATTCACAGTACTTGCTCATGTTTTTCTTCCCCTTTGCATTGGGGTTCATCTTTGGTGCTGGCCCAAAATCAACGTTTCTCAAAATTTCTGCACGGGATACAGTCAATGGAGTGTACGACTCCGGTACCTTCTCAGCTTTTTCCGACTTCTTTCCTTTATCTCCGGCCTTGTCTTTTTTAGCTTTGCCGTCTCACCACTGACGACGGCCTTCCCATCTCGTTGTAACTTCCTCTCTTCAGCTTCGGCCACTGCATAGGCCTTAGCGTAGAGGTCTTTTCTAAACTTAGCTGGGTGGACTTGAAGCTCGTAGTCCAGAGTTGAAGATACGATCCCATGCCTGAAACAGTTGATTATCTCACGATCCGTCAAATCCTCGTCGATCTGGTCGACCAATTTCTTGAATCTCTTGAAATAATTCATCGAGCCTTCATTCGCTCCTTGAGTGATGTTACTTAAGTCGTTCACTGTCTTGCGACGATCTCCAGCAGTCGCAAATCTACCCAAAAATTTCTTCCGCATTTGTTTCCAAGAGTCAATGCTTCCCTTCGGAAGGCTTCTGAACCACCTTAGAGCTGCTTCAGTCAACATGCTCGTTAGAGCCTTACACATCACATCGTCTTGCCTTGAATACCTAGACACCAAACACATCTGAGCCTCAAGGTGCTGCATATGATCCAAAGCACTCGTTGAGCCGTCGTATTGTTTCAAGTCAGGTAATTTGAATCCTGGCTCAGGTGGTCCTAGCTCGAGCATCCATGGCGCGAAAGGTTTCAATGTGCCAACATCATCCTCCGAGTCATCACTATCAACGTTGTTCTTTTTTGCCGTCAATTCCTAGACCTGACGCTTGAGCCTGAGGAACTCCCGCATATCAACATCTCCTGCTCGGTTGGGGGAAGGAGCCCTATCTCGACGAGGTCCCTGGGAGACAGTGTTCGACCGTTGCCTTTCAGAGACCGCAGGTCGTCGAGAAACCGTTCTCTCTCTTTTGTTACCTCTAGGAGGGGATGGTCTGTAAGACCTGGATTGCTCCTGTCCGCGAGGATGAGAGGGAGTACGGGTTCTTTCCCTGTAACTCGGAGCTCGTTCATTATGCATAGATGGGGTCAATTGACGGCCTCTATTAACCTGGTTCCCGTTTAGTCCAAGATTGTCATCTGCAGGAGGAGACCTTCGAAGCTCTCTGTCCGCCTCCTCTCGTCGTCGTTGAGATGAGTGTCCTTCACTGTGACGACGATTAAGATGCTCTCTGAGGTCTTGCTACGGCGCTAGACGATCATTCCCGGCTGTAATTTCTTCACGACGTCCATCAGCCCCTCTCTCGTTCCTTCGCCTCCCAGATGAGACCATATTATGGGATGCTTGAGTAGGTCGTTCCTCGGCCATTCAAATCAATTCTTTCTGGACTTGAAGGAGTTCGTGAAGGGCGTTCGCCCTTTCGACGAGAAAGGCGATTCTATCGAGAATGGGGTTGGACGGGCCTCCCACATGTCTTTCAGTAACTCCTTCAGGCCTCCTTCCAGCTGGGGGTCGTCGCTGCCTCTGATCTGGAGCGTGCCTTTTTTCTCTTCTTCTAGCGTCTGGAAGCCCAGTGTCATCCACAACACCATGTGACCTGGTAACCCTCAGATTAGGGTTCCTAGGTTGAGGTGAGGGAGGCCTGGGGTTTTCCTGGTGGCCTTGCTCCGGGGAAGGTGGCGACCATCATTTTCAGTTGACCTACTTGCTGTGTGTCCGTCTGACACCATCTCCAGGTATTTTCCGGTTGTTCTCTAGTCTTGGTGAAGCCTCCAACGAAGTTTCCCGGCAATGGAACCACTCTGATGACGCAGGAAATCGTTAGGGTTCAGCTCTTGAAGTCCAGCAGAATAATGGGCTGACTTGGGACCTGCACACTACCGTAAAAGAAATCAGTAAGCTGCTTGGCAGGGGCTTGTCGGGGCAAGGCCCTCCGGCGTGAATCGCTGGACTGGAGAAGGTGATAAGGAAATAGTGGGTGTGTGTATATGTGAATATGGAAAAATGCATTACCTTAGCCCATGACACTGTTCATGTATTTATAGTGGATGAGGGAAACTAGGGTTTTCATATGGACCGTTGGATTTGATCATTGCCAACCATTGGATTGGCTTGTCTCCACGTCCAGGTGGCTTCCTGTGATTGCTTCGTACGAGCAAGGACACTGCTGTACCTGTCAGGGATAATGGTCTGCCTTATAATGGAAAGTGTCACCTGCACAATGCGCGCGCCACTGATTGTTAGGTGGGGACATGTGCAGAGTTGTCCAGTGACAGGTTTGACTTTATCCGAAGTTGGCTTGTTGAGCAAGCTATGTAAAACGACGACCTGGAGCTGTATGTCCAGGAGGGTCGTCGCCTGACACACGAATCGACGAGCGAGTGTCCGGGGGAGGGGCCTCGTCCTTGGATGGGCTTGGTCGCTCGTTGGCAACGACGGCCATCAGTTGTTAGACGGGCTACGACCCGACTTTAGCGTCGGTCGAATGGGCTTTGTTGCCCAATGGATACAACGGCTTGACGGGCTTGGTTCCTTGGTGGGCTTGTAGAGCCTACTTTGCAAGGGAATAATTTGGGCTCGGCCCATCACAAATTATTCCGTTATGTGGAGTTTTCCCTCCTACGTTGATAAAGTTGTAAAAAATTTACCCAAAATTAGTCGTATGCGGTCACATGTCTAATTTTTGTTAATTTTTTGGCGATTCAATGCATGTGGTTGTGACATTGAAAATAATATAAAAGTTCAATAGTGACATTCAAAAAATAAATAGAATGGCCGGGACATTGAAAATCATACTATAGTTCATTGGCCAAAATATAACTTTTGCCTCTTATGTATTGAAACAAATTTTCTTTCCGTCACACTTGTAAGGGGTCGTTTGGTAGCATGATTAGAGTTGGATATGATTATTAGTCCAATAATCTTGGTGTTTGGTAGGCTAAATGCAATGGGAGTAATAATCCTAGGTACAACTCGGATAAGCTTCTTATCCACTCTTATCCCCTCTAACCCCTTCATATTAATCCCCAAGAAAAGGGTGGTGTTATTAATCCCCTGATTAATAATCCCCCACTATTAACACACTATTAACACATGCTAATCCTATCGGCCTACCAAACGAGCCCTAAATGTATAAAATTCTACACCCTCCGTCCTTAAAAGATTGTCTTGTTGTACATTTTACAATTATTAAGGAAGAGTTTCATCTTCTTGTACCTTAGTAGATTTGCACTAACATTCATGTCTAAGTTTAGAAATGAGACATACTTTTTGGGACAAGTCAAAATGGCAAATGGGACAATCTTTCAGGGACGGAGAGAGTATTTTGAATATTCAATTTAAAAAGACACCTTCAAAATGGATTTTTTTTTTATTCATGAGATTTATTTGTCATATTTACAATAACTATCCACGTACTATTTCTTATCCCACATTCTCTTTTCTATCTTAATTTCATATTAACAATACTTATTTCAGTATATACTCTCCTTAATTTTTATGCAAAATTCATTTTACTCTCTTTTGAATCGGATGGAGGAGCCGTACAAACTAATCTGAACAAGTCAACATATTTACTAAACATAAATTGTAGGGGTGTAAATGGTTTGATTTGGTTTTGTTTGGGAGAATTTACGGACCGAACCGATAGTTATCCGTTTGAAAAAATTTCAAATTGAATCGAACCATGAAAAAATTCAAATCGAACCAAACCGCTATGGTTTGGTTTGGTTCAAACCGCGGTTCAATTTTGTGATTCAACCCCCGATTCAGACCGTGCTTCAGACTACCGTTTAGACTGTTCAAACCACGATACATGCTTCAACTCATTATCAGATTTGTTAAAAAAATTCATGATCACAGAGGAATAGCGAAAGATGCGGGTGTTTAAGAGGAAAGTTGGAGAAAGAGAGAGGCCGAAGGAAGAAAAACACTTTACAATGTCGATCATGAAGAAAACTTAGTTATTTATATGTCTCAATGAAGATAACAAACGATGAAATTAATATTAAAAAAATACAAAACAGGGGTTATGATTATTCTATTTAATGTAGATTTTTTTATTGATCTAACAATAAATATTAATAAATATAAGAAAATATTAAATAAGATACAAAACGGGTGTTATGATTATTTTATGTAATCGCCAAAGCCCAATACTACAGAGGAAATTAAATGAAGTACTCCCGATACAAAGTATGGAAAAGTGTCTAGAACTTTCCCCCGGACCTACCCCCCAATCGAGCATGGCTAGGTGGGACAGTAAAATTAATCCCACTTTGACAATTCTATAGATTCAAGGCTCTATTCGAGATGAAACATAGGAACTGAGGTATCATTTGGATTATGAAGAGTCTAAAAAAAAAGACAATACAATTAGACATTCATTGGGATTCTCAATGTGATTTGATTTGGTGGTTTGGTCAGGTGATTCGATTTGGTATTCGATTTCGTGATTCGATTTAATGGTTCGATCTGACAATTTCAAACTTCGATTTGATTTGATTTAATTTGGTTTGGTCTAACGGGCCAGATCGCAAATCAAACTGAACCATGTAATTTACCAATATTTAATTCGATTAGTTTGATTCGATCCCACTACGATTTAAACCGAATCGGTACACTAATAAATTGTCTACTGCGTAACCAGAAGTCCAGAAAACGTGTGAATCGAATCGTACTTTTCCATCGGTTCCTATACCTCTCTCTCTCTCTCTCTCTCAGTATAATAATTCCTTACTTTGACCTTTTACATCTCCCTACACTTTTCTAGGCCTCCCTCTGTTTACTTCTTCTTCTTCATATTCTCCGCCATACTTTCCCTTCTCAACCCCCAATCCCTATTCTATATCTACATACAAACTAACTTTCTCTCTCTCACACATACACACTCACACAACACACTGTACCACCACTCATTTCAATGGCGGATTCAATTTCTTCATCATCATCCTTCAACCCTCCGATCACTCTATTTGCCTCGACTTCCGTGCCTCCCTCCGATTACTCCTCCTCCGATGACGTATGCAGCATTTGCCTTGAAGCTTTTGGTTCTCAAGATCCTCCCACTGTATGATCTCTATCTCTATCTATTTATCCCTAAATGTCTATTTCTTCACGAGAATTTTGTTGCTTTTCGAATAATCCTGAACTGCTGTGTTGAAAAATCCACAATCATGAAGTTACAGTTGTTTGAGATTATTTCCTGTTTGAATTTGAGCAACTGGAGCAGTAATGTTTTTTCTTATTAACCACGGAGTGTTGATTTTGTTTAACTGCGATTTTGGTTGATTTTGAATGTGAAATTGTTTATCGGCATGATGTGTTTCCTTGCCCACCAGGATTAATCATCCAATTTCCATTTTTCTCCTGATTTCGTCAAAATCACGACTTCAGTTCCATGGAATAGTGAGCTCACCTAACATAGTTGTTTGTTGTATTTAGCCAACATTCTGATTCCTTTCTCTTTCAGTTTTGACCATTTTTCTTGAGGATATGGTGTTTTTTTTTACTTTAAGTAGAAATCAGAGAAACTTGATAAAAAATTTGGAAACATATATTCGAATCGTCTTCGGAATTATTTGTATTTTCTGAATTCTTAAATTCAATCATGGCCTAGGTTGCTTTTATCGTAAAGGTTATCTTGGGTTATTTTCTAAATGATGTTGTTGGACAGTGGCTTGATTACCATATTAATGGCTCATTCCAATCCTTAGTAGAAGTAACATTTGGATTCTGTTTCCAAACACAGGTGACCATATGCAAGCATGATTATCATCTCCAGTGTATTCTCGAGTGGTAGGTATAAGTGTAATTATGTTCATTTCCAGAAAATCTTTCCCTTCACTCCCACACCAGCTGAAAGTTCCAGTTCCTTCTGCCCTCCCTTGCGGCTCGATTTTTTGGTTTCCATAACCTTGTTCTTTTCAGGTCACAGAGAAGCAAGGAATGCCCGATATGCTCACAGCTTCTAGTTTTGAAGGATTCTGCGAGGTAGGTTTTTCCATGTCAGGAAAGTAACACATGTAGCACTTGAAGCATGTTTTTAGCCCCTGTCATGTAATTTGCTAATCTTATAGTGCTAATCTTATCTTTATTTGATTTCTTTTGTTCTAAGTTAATTGTTATTATTGTACAGTCAAGAGCTTCTAGCGGCTGTGGAGACTGAGAGAAGCTTGAGGTCGGGGCTCACCAATCGACCTATTTATGAGGAGCCTGAATTCGATCATGTAGGGTTCTTGTTACTTTCTTTCCGTTTGAAAGTTTTGTATTCAGTTTGTTCTTAGTTATATGAATTATCTCAGGATTATACCGACGAGTCAGATTTCGAAGACCGCATTATGTGGAATTTTGCGGCAAATAGAGTGCGCCATATTAACAGAAGGAGAAGGCAGAGGCCCTCTGGAGTTGCCCCTGCACGAGTTATTCCTTCTGTTCGTGCTACAGATGTGCCCAATGTGCAGCAAGTGTATACCTCAGTAGAAGAGTTCCACACTGCAGTTTATGGATCAACAGAGATTGATTCTCTAACTTCTGGCTCGTCATTATATATCATAAATCAAGCTCCATCTGCGATTCCATCTACGAGAAATGTAGGGTCCGAGACTGTTGGCATCACAGATGCTTTTTCTATGCCAAGGTATTGGTCTTAACTTGTATTTCTGACAACTTGTAACATAATCAGATGCAGTCTTGTGCAAGTTTCAATCATCTGAAAACTGGATTTGGTTCAGTCATCTCTCTAAAGTCTAATTGTTTCACACGTGCTTTTAACACTCAATAGTGTGCTTTTCAAAAAATTGTGGTTTACACACTACATACTTGTTTCTTTAATATATATAATATACTTGTGTTTATCCTATTGTTCTATGTACATTTTCTACTCCTAGGTTCTCATTTGAAGTTTTTTCAGAGTTCACAGCAGGAAGTCATCAACTGATAGTCCGCAAAGGCCAATTTCATCTGAGATTCTCAAAATTCCGGAATCTATTAAATCTAGGTTTTCTGCTGCTTCAACCAAGTATGAGACTTTTGTGCTAATTTTTCAATCAATATTTTGTTTACATTGTTGTATATGATTTGCTTAATTCTTGTTATATTATCTATGACAGGTATAAAGAGTCCATCTCAAAAAGTACTCAAGGTTTAAAAGAAAAGTTACTTGCCCGCAATAGCTCTGTGAAGGAAATCAGCAGAGGAGTTCAGCGCGAGATGAGTGCAGGAATTGCAAGAATGATTGAATGGTTGGAGCTTGCTAAAAAAAGGAACTGTTCCTGTATACAATTGTGATGCGGCTGATTTGAACTCTTCTAAAGGGAAAGATGTACGAGAAGATATGTCACTTCAGTCACACACCGGAAATTTTGTGAAAGCTGCACGTGATGGGAGTTCACATGTGCAACCCTTGCATCTCTGATTCCATTCTGCTCCGGAAGCGTTCAGGTTTGTCAAATTTGATGGGTCTTGATGAACCAGTATGGTTTATGACTAGACACCTTTCTTTCTTTTTCTTTTTTTTTTTCGAGGGGGGGGGGGGGGTTCGGAGGAAAGTTGTAGCTCTAATGATCAAAATCCAGCTGGATAAGAGGGTTGAGAGGCACCTTTGCTGCTGCTTTCTATGATTCTGTGATATAGCTAGGAGCCTCTGGCTAACTTATGCAAGAGACTGTTTTGACTTGTCGAACTGCAAAAGACCATGAGAGGTTCTGTTAGATACATAGACTGATAGACCCCTTTGGCTGGCCATGTCTGTGTCATTTGGTAGACTACGAATGTATGACAGTCCTTGCATTTGGAGTGCCAAACTTATCATTGATACTCTTTATGACAAAATAAATGTGGATTGCCTAATGAAATTAAAAATGCTGAATCCTTTCACTTGAACAAATATTTCTGTAATCTATTATGTCTTCCTATGAATCTTGTACATCAAGATAAGACTGTTAATTTTTTATGAAGGTTTCAGATCCTTTAGTTTTCTTTCCTAATCTGATTCATTGAGAGCTGTACGAAAATATATGGAATGTAATAGAAAAATGGAGAATAAAAGTAAAGCCAACATGACGGTGGTGGTGTGTGAATCTTCGAATTTGTATATAGGAAAAGGCTTGAGATCAATCTTGTTGGAGAACATTCTAGTTGTCTCTGGCAATGCTTCACTCTAAAACATGTACTCCCTCCATCCCATAAAGATGTTCCCATTTGCCATTTTTGTTTGTCCCAAAATGATAGTCCCATTTCCAAAATTGTTAGATTAAACCATTGAACTTCCAAATTTGCCAACCAATGAACAAGAAGAAGAGATGAACCAAGGAAGAAGAGGGAGTGATGGAGTAATAAGTAAGCCTCATTAGGGTTACTTATGGAAATGAAAATAGGTTGTTAAAATGTTTGAATAGTCAAATGAGACTATCATTATGCAACAGAGGAGTATTACTTCCTACCTGTTTGGCCTTTTCATTATAACCGTGCCAAATCAAACTAAGAACATTAAACCGCATTTTTTTAAGTCAACTGGTCTATATTTGTTGAGATAATGATCAAGTGTTTTGAAATACAAAATGATTTAGTCCTGTACTATTGTAGAAGGAAGACAAAGACGATTTCTTTGATCAGAAGAACAAAGATACTGGTCTATAAATAAATGAATATTTTTTTCTTCGTTTTTTATTTTTTACCCTCTCAAGTCAACTGAAAAGATATGCAAAGTCAAGAGTCAAGATATTTAATGTTCCATGACTGGCATGGAAGAAAACTCTACCCTCCAGAACTCAAACATTAAATGTATGCATTGACTCTTGACTATAAGTCTTTCAATTGACTTAAAAAAATGCGGTTTAATGTTCTTAGTTTGATTTGGCACGGTTATTAAGAAAAAAGTAAATGTTGGGATATGTTTTAGCAAAAAGTTATAAATTGCATATTCGAAGTTCAATCTTCTTCTTCCCCCTTCCCCCTTTAACTTCATCTATTTTTCTGACAGTTAATTGTGACTCTTTCTTTTATAGTGTACTGTAGGGCGCTTGATCCCTAGTCTATATCAACACACTTTTTCTCGAGTAGACTTGTCAAAGCAGTTGATTGCAATATAAGTTGACTGTGAATTTGTGGATTAGTCCATACGTGCTTAATATCTTGCAAGCATGTGTGGTAGTGCGTGTGTTATCTAAACTGTGTTATTTGTCTGTCTCAATAGCGAGTGCATATTTTAAAAGTTTGCTTCCAATGCATATGAATTTTGTTTTATTGATCAGCTTCTTACGTAGGTGTGATACCCAGTTGTCTGCAGATGTAGTTTTGAGTTTTTTGTTCAACAAACTGAGGATAATTATGTTTTTTGTTATTCTTATTTATTTATTTAATTGCTGTTTCTAAAATATAACATAAATCTCTCTTTGCTTGTTCCTTCAGAGTGGCAGTTGCAAAAATTGGGGAGCACAAACTTATAAATATCCGAGTTTCATCTCCGTTGCATGAAACCATTAATGCAAGTGATGTACCGACCATTATGCTATCACTTTGATGGAAGATTGGTTCACATCCTGCATGTATCCCTATTAGAAGCTACCACGAGTTAGCAGCCCAACTAAAACTTAGTCATTTATGAGTCTATTATAATTTATAACCTGTTATATGAGCCCTCAAGGATTTAAATGAAGAGATGAAAGAGATTTCTTAGAGAAATCCTTCTTTTCTTCTGTTTTACTTTTATAGACTTGTCTGTTTTTCTTATGTGATCTAAGTTAAGTTTTATGGCCTGTTTTAAAAAGTTGTGGAGATTCTCGAGGGTTGTTTTCTCGATTTGATCGTTAATGGTACCATGTTTGTTGCAAGATTAGTGGATATTCAACATTTAGATCACCTATATCGTTTTCATTGTATCAAGCTAGGAGCTTGACTTATTATTGGTATCTTGGAGGGACAGACGTTCGAGTTGTGGAAGCAGACTCTTAGATTTAAATGCAAAAGAGTTCAGGTGGACCTAACACTTTACTAGACTCTGCACATAGTAAAGTTCTTGTAGTATCAAGCTTACCCATAGATTAAATTTAAACCTTCAGGCCAAGTTTGGTAGGCCGTTTGAAACCCGGATTGACCTATTTATACCGAAACCGAAGTAGTGTGTTTGGCAAGTATTTAAGCAACCGGTTAGTTTTCCCTGCTATCCGGATAAAGGGCTGAAAACCCCGACTAATAATACCAAATGGTGGGGTGGTAATGTGGTATTATTAATCCCGGTTCAACAAGCGGCTGTAATTATTCCTTTGGTCGAAAATGCCCTTTTTCCTAGAACGTACGAGTATGCATCTACGTCTTTTACCTTTCATCCTAAATTCTTCTCTCTGTGGTCATAGGCTATTCTCCCATTTTTACCGGTCCTCGTGGCCGTCACTGTCTGTGTGCCTCTGTCGTCTTCAACCATGTAGTTATATAACGTATTTTGACCCTCGGATTAGAAACCCACTTTCAGCTTCATCTTCATGTTATCTCCATTGTGGTTCAATGAGAAAGTCAATTTTGTGTCTGAGTTGGAGAATATAGTGGAGCGAGATGGATCGGACCGAGTGAAACGGATCTAGACCGATGGAGCGGACCGAGTTTGCAAGAAAATACTTGTTTCCTAATGTTAGCTTTATATTTTAGGAAGACTCCTTAATTAAGTAGGAAAGTAGAATATATAGCTAAAATAGAATCCTAGTCAAAGAAGGATTATTATGTATATATAGGATTGTATCTCCTATTAGAATTAGGACTCTAAAATTAGTATAAATAGGTGTTTAGGACAATTGTAAAAGATGAGAGTGAAATAATATAGAAATTATAATCCTACTCCTCTCCACATTTTAACATGCTATCAGAGCACAAGACCTCACCCTCCTTCTAAATTCAACCGAAACTCCCACACCCAATTTTGCCACCACTGTCACCCACCAACCCCGCCTACCAAAACAACCCTACCAAGTCGTACCCCTTCCCACCACCACCTTCAAAATCCCCCTCATAAATTCCTTTAATCTCAATGAAACGTTGAGTATTATTTTTTTTCCCTTTGAAAATTTTCCTCTTATTAATTTTTTTTCTCTTTTATCTCAATGTAAAAAAAAAATAAAAAATTGAGTGTCGTTCACTATAAAAACATTGATTGAGTGTCGTTCACTATAAAAACGATAATCGAGTGTCGTCCACTATAAAAACGATAATCGAGTGTCGTTCACTATAAAAACGATGATTGAGTGTCGTCCACTATAAAAACGATGATTGAGTGTCGTTCACTATAAAAACGATAATCGAGTGTCGTCCACTATAAAAACGATAATCGAGTGTCGTCCACTATAAAAACGATGATTGAGTGTCGTTCACTATAAAAACGATAATCGAGTGTCGTCCACTATAAAAACGATAATCGAGTGTCGTCCACTATAAAAACGATGATTGAGTGTCGTTCACTATAAAAACGATGATCGAGTGTCGTTCACTCTAAAAAGGGAGATTGAAGAAAAAGAAGATATGTGCGAGCACAAATTGTGCACGTAATTGAAGAAAGAAGACCCGATGTAGATGACTCTTCGTATATTGGAACAAATTTTTGTTGTTGAAAAAAAAAAAAGACGAACCCGAGGTTGCTTGAACTGCAACACGAAAAAGGAAGAACTTGACGCAGATGTCGCATGTCGAAGTGAAAGAATTTTTTTAAAAACGTTTTAATTTTTATTTGGCAAGTTGGGTATCTACGTTGTAGATCCTCCAACTTGAGGGGGGGAGTTGGAGAATATAGTGGAGCGAGATGGATCGGACCGAGTGAAACGGATCTAGACCGATGGAGCGGACCGAGTTTGCAAGAAAATACTTGTTTCCTAATGTTAGCTTTATATTTTAGGAAGACTCCTTAATTAAGTAGGAAAGTAGAATATATAGCTAAAATAGAATCCTAGTCAAAGAAGGATTATTATGTATATATAGGATTGTATCTCCTATTAGAATTAGGACTCTAAAATTAGTATAAATAGGTGTTTAGGACAATTGTAAAAGATGAGAGTGAAATAATATAGAAATTATAATCCTACTCCTCTCCACATTTTAACAGTCTGTCATGGGATTGTCATTTCTTATAACTTTTTTTTTTTTTTTTTTGTATGAAATCATTTCTTCAAATTTTAAATCTAATAATTTTTAAATGAGAGATTTACCGTATAATCTCTCAAACTTATCAATTTTACCTTCTAACAACTTTACCTTCTAAGACAAGGAATATTTGATCTAATCATATAGTCCCTATCTTAATGATTACAACTCTCCTCATTTTTCTAAGTTCACTCTCATCATTTTACTAAGTCCACCCTCCTTATCAATTTACTTTCTCTCCGACCACCATCACCTTGGGCCCCCCATCCCCATCTTTTTCGGTCAACAACTTCGGTAACCACCAACTCCGACGACATTTTTTTTTCTTTCAACTCCGACGACCTCTCTGGCGACTAAACAAATGAGAACTTATCGATAATTTTTCGATTGCCGACTAAACTACTAAAAACACGATCAACTCTGGAGATCAAACAAATGAGAACTTATCAGTAAGTTCTCATTTGTCAACTATTAAGAACACGATCATATGATAACGACACATAATTTTTCAATGTTTAATATTTCGAAATGTCAAATAAGTGATGGGTTGATATTGATAACTCCTCGATTGAGACACTTTTTCCTTTTCACTTGCCATATTAACATGTATTCTCATAATGCATATTTCCACAATATAAAGTAATAAACAACTCATGGGGAGCATAGAACTCTCATACTTTATTTCATTGGACGCTAACCTTCTTATGACATGATTTTTTTTTTTATCTATTACTCAAGTGGAATAAATAAAGTCCGTTTTATTTATTGACCACAAATATTTCATATCACATTTCACTTTTTGATGCACATAATAATATTGATCTATACAAGATGTAACATGGGCACATATTTTCATGTCGCTCTGAATATGTAAATGAGCACGTTCAGTTACCATATAGCTATGTTAGTATGCATAAATCACTATATATTTTCAAGAACCTCTTTCTTATTAGCAGTATATCCCTCGTATACTTATTTGCAAGATACATTTCAATTCTTGTAGGAGGCACCCTTTCATTTTTCATTACTTGATTCTCTTGTCCGTTTCCTTTTCCGAAATCACTTGGGCAAGCCGCTAATTAAGGCGTTTTAAAGTGATTTACGTGGTATGTTTAAGCCAGGGTTTTGATTTCCAACGAGGTGCAGTTTGAATGGCAACTCGCCATGAAGTTTCCTTTCATGTTCATTTGCATCTCGCGTGGAGATGTGGTTGGGCGTATTTTCAACATTCCATTTGCATCTCACGAGGGAGATGAGGCTGGACGTATTCCCAGCATTCCGTGCCTGATGCCTTGAAACCAGGGTCTTGTTTTTTCTTACGAGTTGCTGTTTGAATAACAACTCGCCATGAAGCTTTCTTCATGTTCACTTTAGCTCGGAGCCTTTAAACCAAGTAATGAATATTCAAGAACTTTATATCACCTCATAAACTGTAATCACCCATTTTTTTATTCTTGTGATATGCAGGTAAGTCACAATAAATAATTCCATTATAAATAAAAATAGCAATTTTGCACAGTCAATATTGATCAACATGCATTTATATTTGCAGGATAATGGAGACGTCTAAAAGAGATTTAACAAATATTAAGAAATGGAAAGAGACAACCTGATTATGGTGGTGAGTCATCTGAAACGGGAATGAGATGCTTTCACCCTTGAAATGATCCCCATTTGAATTTGGTAGATAAGGATGGAATTGGGTGGGCCGGCCCACTTAAAAATTGTTTCCCCTTTTCCAAATTTTCCCATTATCTCTCTGCCAACACTTTCACTTTCAACGCCTTATCCTCTCTCTCCTTTTTTTTACGGGCTCCTGTGCGACTTCTAACACGGCGACCTCGAATTGCGACTTCAAACATGGCGATTTCAACCACCTCACCCTCCATCTCGCTATGATTCCTCTACTCGGCCCAACCTCGACCTCGATCTCGCTCCAGTTCGACCTCGCTCCGCGGCTTTGACTCTCAGCCGTTATCTCGCTCAACCGAGGATGGATTAAGGCGGCTTCGCAGGCGATTTGCACCGTTTCAGGCGAGATCTAAGCTTGCTGCATCTGGGCAATTTCCTCTGTAAGTTTATCCCTCCTCCAATTTTCTTTTTTGCAATTTGGTTTTTCTTTTACGATTTCAATATTTTGCGATTTCCTTTACTTCCTTGCTATTTCAATTTTGACAATATCACTTTGCGATTTCAAATTTTGGCAATATCACTTTGCGATTTCAATTTTTGGCGACTTTAATTTCTGGCGAGATGAATTGAGGGTGAGATGAACTGCCGGCGAGATGAAGGATTGAGCTGGCGATTTCAATCTTTGCGATTTCCCTTCTTTTCGATTTTGATTGAACCGGCGGGATGAACTCAACTGACGAGATGAAATGACGGGGTAATGAATTGGCGGCAAGATGAACCGCGACTTCAATTTTTGCGATCTCACTTTGGCAATCTGGATCAATTTGCGATCTACTGTTCACTTTTTACTGTTTGCTCTACTTTTTGCTTTTTACTGTTGTCCCTTCCAAAAATCATAGATATGAAAGTTTCTTCCCTTTCTCTTTGCTGAATGTCAACGGTAGATTTAGGATATTTGCCGACATTCTTCTTCGTTCCCGGCAATGGAACCAAACTGATGCTACAAAAATTATGTTACCATGAATTTTTCAGCTGGGTCTAGAAAAAGGTTGTCCATGGCACCAAATCTCCGCAGCAATCTGACAAAACAATACACCGTTAGGGGTGGGGGGGTCTTTCCCCCCAAAACCCTCCGGTGTGAGAATCTTTATATCATTCTTTGATCAGATAAACATTGAACATTTAGAGAGAGAATTTTGGGTTTTGGGGGAAGAAGAGAGAGAGAGAGAGAGGGTGAACCTGGTAGTCTCCTCCTCCTTCTGGAAGCTTTCCTTCTCTTTATAGTTTGGTGGATGGGCCTTTAGCCCTGAAGCCCATTTGCCAATTTGGGCCGCCATACAGTCCATTGTTGTCCATTTGCTCATTTGCTCATTTTGGGCTGTCATAAGCCCATTTCGGCCCATTTGGGCCTTGCATACCATATTTTTTCATTACCAATTTACCCCTTCATATTGAATATTTTCCATATATTTATTGTGTTCATTTTGCCCCTTAGGCATATCGTATTTTTCGATGAATATTTTATGATCACATCACGACATGACACAAATATTTTCCTCAACACAATTAATTTCTTGTAGATTTTAATTGAGTTGCTACCCACAACGGTGACTTCGGTTGTGGGTCGTAGAATAGGAAAAAAAAAAAGAAGAGAAAGTCATGGATATGGAGTGGCCTGGGCGGCCAGCCTACCCAAGGTTGGGTTACCAAAATTGTTTGATTTTGTACACATGTCACCCTTTCATTGGGTGGTATGTGTTTATATAAATATATTTTTAAAATTAAAATATTTTATATAAAATAATAAAATAAAAAATATATCAAAATTTATATATTTTTTAATCTTAAATAGAGTCTAATATTGGGTGGCATGTATTTATATAAATATATATTTAAAACTAGTACTCCCTCTGTCCCACAAATGTATGCACTTTTTGTGTCGATGCGGGAATTAAGATAAAAAGTGATAAATGTGAAGTGTTATGAGTGTAAAAGTAAAATATGAGAGAGAATGAGTGGAGAGAATATTAAATTTGAAAAGTGTTGTGAGTAGAGAGAAGTGGGTCCCATTTCCATTTTAGAAAGGTGCAGATTATTGTGGGACGTCCAAAAGGGGTCTTTTTGCATATTATCGTGGGACGGAGGGAGTATATTTTATATAATTATATAAAATAATAAAATAAAAAATATATCAAATTTTATAATTTTTTTTATTTATAAATAGAGCCTAATATTAATACATTTTTACAAGCAACCTACAACTCTCTTTTTCTTTACATATTCTCCATCACACTTCTATTTCTTCATTTTATTTTTTTTAAATAATGTATTAGAAATATTATTGCTAATACATTATTTAAAAAAAATAAAATGATAAGTATTTTAGGTAAGTTGGAGTAAAGAGAAATAAATATTTTATTAAAAGGTTGAGTTGAGTTTGAGTCACTGATGGGAGTATATACTCCCTCTGTCCCGTTGATTAGTTCATCATTTTGGGCTTGACACGCTAATTAAGGAAAATAGGAGAAAGGAGAAAGTGTTGTGAGTATAAAAGTAAATATGAGAGAAAATGAGTGAAGAGAATAGTAAATTTGAAAAGTGTTGTGAGTGTAAAAGTAAAGTAGGAGAGAGAATTAGTGGATGAAATAGTAAAGATTCTTTGCCATTTTAGAAAAGGTGAAGCTTTTAACGGGACACCGTTTTGACAAAAAGTGAAGTTATTAATGAGACGGAGGGAGTATTAAATAAGATTGAGAGTTGTGTATATGGAAGTGGGAGAAATTAATACTCCCTCCGTTCCAATAAAAACTTCACTAATTTTTTAAAAGGGCGTCCCATTAGAAGCTTTATCTTTTCTAAAATGGCAAAGAATTTTTTATTATTCCATCCACTCATTTTCTCTCCTATTTTACTATAACACTCATAATATTTTTCAAATTTACTATTTCCTTCGCTCATTCTCTCTCCTATTTTACTATTACATTTGTAATATTTTTTTACCCTTAATTTGTGTGCTGAAGCAAAATGGTGAAACAATTATCGGGACTGAGACCTTGTTTATCAGCGATCTCAAGCCTGGGTCGGAGGAAAACGACAACTTTTGGAAAAAAAAATAAAAATAAAATAAAATGGAGATTGCACAACTTGGTGATCCGGATTGGTGGTCCAATCTTGGATTGTGATCCAATCTTTGCCATGTGTCCACCAACCATTGGTTGGTGGATTTTTTAAAATATACTTTTTCATTTTTAACTTAAATTATTTTTAATTATATTAAAAATTTATTAAAATAAAAAATAAAAAATATCAAAATTTTTATTTTTTTATCCTCTATAAATAGAGATCAAGTTTATTGAATTTGAAGCACATCTGAAATTCTCTCTTTTCTCTATAATTAAATCGTTTTTTCTATCTCTTTCCCTAATTTCTCATTGTTATTATGGATCCAAATTTTTCTATCTCTTTCCCTAATTTTTCATCGTTTTTTCAATTTATGTATTTGTAATTTTATTTTTGTGATGTATTTATAAAAAGTGAATTTGAATTTCAAATGTAACTTCATTTTTATATTTTTTATATATCGTATTTTTGTATAATAATTATATAAATTTAGTAATATAAAATATTTTATAAATTTATTACAATGCAAAAAATAAGAAAAATGAGGTTAATAATATATGTAATAAAAAATAAAGAATAAATGATATTTGAGTTGGGTTGGTTGGTTGGATTGGATTGTGAATAAAGTTAAAAAATGAAGAAGATTGGTTTGGATTGTAGATGATATATGTGGAAGAGAGAGAAATAATATTATATTGTTGAATTGGATTGGATTGGGTTGTTGATAAAGGAGTACTGAGGGAGTATTTTATTTGGGGTTGGGTTGAAGGGATAGTGGGAGGTAAGGTCTGTTGCCTTTTCAAAACACTGATTTGAGTGTTCGTACTTGCGATGTTCATGCCAGATCAATCGGTGTTATAGAAAAACGAGGCCGGACGCCGGAGATGGAATTCCAGACACGTCGGAAGATGAGCTTTGCGTCTTCTTCTGCGAGCTTGTGAGCGGAGGAGGATATGATCCGGAGGATGTCAAAAATTGCCATTACTTTCAAATCCAAATCCAAAACCTAAGAAATTTGCCATTACAGTTTGGGGACTCAAAACTTCAGTTTGAGTGATTCAATACATGGGATCGCAGAATATCTACGGTAACTTCCACGTGCTCAGTATTAGCTGTTAAATTCGATGGAGTTTCTTACTTTCTAATAAATCAGTGGTGGTTTGGGGTGTAGGGTTGGGAGGGAAGCCCGAACTTTAAGATTTTTTTATAAATTTGTTTTTGAAATGGGGTGGAAAATGTTTTAATTGTGCAGTGAAGTGCTGTACCTCCAATTAGTTTATGAAATCTTAACAGGACCTTTTAAATATCAATGTGTTAGTCACGTGATGTCATGCGACCAACAGCCGTTTAATAATTTATGGCTTTATCAAAGGAGTGATACAATGGGTAGGTGAGCGAGCAGGGCCGGTCCTATGATATTTGGGGCCCTAAGCGAACTATTCGATCGGGACCTTATTTTTTAGTGCCTACGGACCATTTTGCAACGACGTATTTCTTGAATATCTACTTGTCTCTGTCCCGTTTTGCTTCTTTACGTTCTTTTGATGTATATTTTCTTAACTATCTTTTCTTAGGTTTTAGTAGTGTCGACAATTGAAATTTAATTTAAATTATAGACTAGTACTTCGTATTCGTATGATGATTGGGCCAAGAAGAAAGTAGGAGGAAAAAAAATTAAAAATTAAAATGGTAGTGAGGTTTGAACCCGGTCATGTCATGTGTTTGTTAATCTTCATCACATCGACTCGACCGCCGGGACAAGCAAGAAACACTGCTTTCTATTACACAGTTTATTATTAGTACAAAAACTTTTAAAATTTTGGAGGCCGGGCCTGTGAGCGAGGACATTGTAGAAAAACTGGTGACACATTTGAAAACACTTATAATTAAGTGACCAGTAGAAGTATTTGTAGAGCCGGCAAAAGAGACTAGTGAACTTGCAAAGTAGGAGTTTAGTAACAACTAACAACCAAGAAGTTTCTAATCCATTGACTAGAACATATATTAGCTCATGTTAAAATAATGGTCAACCTTCATTCATAATTATTCTATTACTCCCACCGTCCCTGAAAGTTTGTCCCACTTTGATTTTTATGATCAACTCAATCAAACTTTAACCATAATTTTATGAAAATTTAGATATTTCTATGAAATTCTAAAAATTGTTATTGATAGTATATGTAAAGGTAAAACAATAACAATTTTTAGAGTTACGTAGGGATATCTAGATTTTTTCATAAAATTATGGTCAAAATTCGATTGCGTTGACCATGAAAGTCAAACTGGGATAAAATTTCCGGGACGGAGGGAGTATTATGGTTGTGTACTTGTTAAGATGGCATTTGAATAGACCTCATCTCACTCACTGTGAGATAAATGTTTGCAGCTATTTTGTTATTGACTACTGTCACTGAAATTGCAAGTAAAGCGATTTCCAACGGAAAATAAGTTGGAAACACTAGTTGATGTTGGTCTACATGGTAAATATGTTTATGCAGATGCGGAGAACCTGAAACAGGTGCTCTGCTCTGCACACAATAATAGAACCCCTAGTACGTGCAAAGAACCCGATTGGGGATCTATGAGTAATCCTCCAGCTCTGGTATGATATTATCTACCTCAATTACTGTACATGGTTGATGTGCCAAGTTAATGATGAATTTTAGAAGAATTTTTTACATGTTTTTTGTCCCATAAAAGGCCCCATACAACAAGATTAGGGAATGAAGTAGAAATAGCTGCATCCTGTGTAAGTCATGCATGTTATGTCCAAGTCAACCCGCGTAGTTGTGGCCCCAAAACAGTTTGTGGTTCACAGCCATCTTGATGTGAAAGTCAATATAAGTGTCCTGTGTACTAAAGCCTATCTTTGTCACAGCCTTCTTGACTTAGGGACGACCAGCAATTAACTTACTAAGCTTATTCCTCCTAGTTGTTTATGTTCAATCCTTTGTGATTAATTTATCTCTCTCCAATCCAAAATCCACTTCACAGGAGAACCATGTTCTTTACCACTGGCTTAATAATTTTACTCACCTTCGTAAATATTATTGTTCATTACTTGAGACTACAGCACGAAGAACAGACGCACGTCCAGAGAAACAATCCGTCATTGCTGTCATCGTCAGGTCTTCAGTGTCGCCACTTTTCACTTGCTGAAATTAAATGGGCAACCCAGAATTTCGATGAAGGGCTGGTCATCGGGAAGGGTGGATTTGGGGAGGTGTACAAGGGGATGATTGATAATGGGGCAACTACAGTTGCCATCAAGCGGTTGGGTTTCTGGTCAAAACAAGGAGCCCTCGAGTTTTGGACTGAGATTGAGATGCTCTCTAACTTTCGGCATAGCCATCTTGTCTCTCTAATTGGTTACTGCAACGACCATCCTGAGATGATCATTGTCTATGAATTTATGCCTGGTGGCACTCTAGCTGATAATCTGCACAAAATTTCTGGATCAAATCGCCCTTTATCTTGGATCCAACGCCTAAAGGTATGCCTTGGTGCTGCACGTGGTTTGGACTACCTTCATACAGGTACGGACATCCTAACCAGAGTCATACATCGCGACGTGAAAAGCTCAAACATTTTGCTGGATGTAAATTTAGAAGCTAAAATCTCAGACTTTGGGTTGTCCAAAGTAGGCCCAGCAGAACAACTTTACACACATGTCAGCACTCATGTGAAAGGGACGTTTGGCTATTTGGATCCAGAGTATTTCCTCACTCATAGGTTAACGAGAAAGTCTGACGTGTATGCTTTTGGGGTGGTTATGTTTGAAGCACTGTGTGGGAGGGCTGTGGTGGATACAAGGCTTGTTGAGGAGCAATGGGGTTTAGCCAAATGGGTCAAACGTTGCATCAAGGAAGGAAAATTGCATGAGATTGTGGATCCTCATCTGAATGGGAGTATATTGTTAGATTGCTTGAAGGCATTTGCACAAATAGCAGAACAATGCTTGCATAACAGTTCAAAAAAACGCCCTACAATGGCAGAGGTTGTCACAAGACTCGAGTACGCATTGTCACTGCAGGAGATGACTACCTTTTCTCTAATGGATGCCGAGGTCATTAGCAATGGCGGAGTTTATGACAACCATGAGGGTATAGGTTCATCCATAGAAACAGAGGTTAGGGATGCTGGACAGGGGAACTTTTCTACCCTAAACAATAATGGCAATGTTGGGTATAATGATAAGCATACTGTAATCCGCAGCCAGTCGAGCATACGTGCTGCTAAGAAAGTGACATTTGCAAAGCAGGTCCGACTGTTTTTTGCAACCAAAGCTCCAGCCAAAGCTCCGGATTTCTCAGGTAAACTGAAACCATCTTTCTTAAGATGCATCTTTTTCTTTATCTAAATTTCTAAACTATTTCGTTCAAATATTATTCTTGAAATTTAGGAATACGGGCTTCACTTCTAAGTAGAATAATGGTGATAATCACATACTCCCTCCGTCCCGTCCGAAAAGGCACAAATTTCCTTTTTGGGTGTTCCATTTAAAAAGGCACTTTCCCAAAAAGGAAAGTTTTTATTACTATTCCACCCACTCATTCTCTCTCCTACTTTACTTTTACACTCACAACATTCTCTCTCCTAACTATTCCTCCCACTCATTCTCTCTCCTATTTAATTTTTCATACTCACAACATTTAAACTTTTTCTCTTTCCTACATCATTTTCCTTAATTTGCGTGCGAGGTTGGTTTTGTGCCTCTTCGGGCGGGACGGAGGGAGTATACCTTTACCTATAAGATGTCATCATTTTAGCAAGTCAATCTTCTCTTGTTTGGATACGTCATGTACCAAGATAACTTTACAATCAGTCATGCTACAAATGCTTCCTATAACACTGTAGCTGACCTTTTTAATGAGTTGTAACCTCAATAATGGGATGCAAAAGCATAGCCACGTACCACCCCTTATGTAATGTAGAGACCAGTCTCCTAACCTGTTTGTCACTATTGAAGAGGAATTCTGTCAAAACATTTAGAAATTAGCGATCCTTGGTGGTTGAATAGCTTGAAGTTATTTTGAAAATCAGGTTGCACAAGGCTCGTCTTACCTGCCTAAATTTTGAATGGCTTACATATTTAGCTCTCTTTTAGCAGTTTCTATATACATTTTTAGGACTGATAACAAGTTTATAACGATCTGATTATTTTTAATTTTTGAAACTTGTGTTCCAAAATGATCAACAAGTGCCTAAGGTTCTTTCTAACCTGAAACATAAATTTGAAGAGTGATCTTTGAGATATAAAACCAAAAAGCAAGTGCTGATATGCTGAATAGAATGGCCTCCTTTATCTAAAGGTCCCTGTATCTCACGTTATTTTTTGAGGAAATTACAGAAAACCTACCTAATCAATTTGGATTATGGGTTAAAATTTTGTCAAACCTTGTGTGATTGAGACTAAGGTTGTGTTGGGTTGAAAATAGAAGTGACAATACAGTCATCAAGGAGGTGCATCTAAGTTGGTTTTCTTCAGCCTTTCCCTCTTCTGGTCAATCCGATTGCGTTTGATGTTTTCTCACTCATTTACTTAACATTCACAGCTGATTCTGCAGAAGTTCATTCAGAATCTTGTATTTCGGAGTTGAAGAGGTTTTCGTTGGCTGAGTTACAAGTTGCAACTGATTACTTTAGTGATAATTGTATTTTGGGCAGAGGTGGATTTAGTAATGTTTACAAGGGATGCTTGGTTGACGGCTCCCTGGTAGCCATTAAAAGACTTGTAGAGAGGTTTTCTCAAGCTAGGGAGTTGGAGTTCCAGAAAGAAGTAGAAATAATTAGCTTGGCTCTGCACCCAAATCTACTGAAGGTTCTCGGCTTTTGCACAACGTCTAAGGAAAGTTTTCTTGTCTATCCCTATATGGCTAATGGCAGCGTTGCTTCACGTTTAAAAGGTTTTTTTTTCGTGTGGTCTCTTCATACAATTTATCTTTGTAAATCTGATTCCTCACTAATATTAGTCCTCTGGATTTCTTGATGCTCTGCTTTATTATATTTGTAGTCATATTGTACATGTCTCACGACTGAGTGACACTGTTACAGCTCTACCTGGATCCCCATCTGCTCTGGATTGGAAAACAAGGAAACGAATTGCAGTGGGATCTGCAAAGGGCCTCGCTTGTTTACATGAAGATTATATTATTCACCACAACATAGGAGCGGCAAGCGTTTTTTTGAATGAGTTTTCTGATGTAGTCATTGGAAATTTTGGAGTGGCTCAGCATAGGTACCAGAATGTTGCTGATTTTACTGCTTTAGTACATGGCAACGGTGCATACCTAGCTCCAGAGTACCTCTCCACCGGAATGTATTCTAGGGAGACTGATGTTTATGGGTATGGTGTGATGCTTCTTGAGCTCATCACTGGACCAATGTCTTTTGATCTTTCTCAGCGAGCCATAGATGACAATGCCAGGAAACTGATTTGGGTAAGCGTTCACCATCGCCGCATATTATACTCGTTCGATATCATACTTCATTATATTACCTTTAATTTCACTAAACTTTTATACATTTCCCCATGATTCGTATATATCACCTTTCTAAAAGAAAGGAAACAACCAACAACAAAGCCTTAGCCCCAAAATAATTTGTGGTCAGCTAACATGAATCCTCATATGTCATCGTGAAAGAAAAGATTAAGGAAAAAGAAAAAAAAGAAGTTAAAGGAAGAAATAGATGGGAATAAAATTTAGAAAAAGAAGAGAAGAAGGGAAAAATAGTAATAAATATATAATATATTGGGGATCTAAAAGAATGGAAAATGGTGGGAAAAATGAAGATATGATATTTCACATTTAGAAATGTGATTCTTTGTTTGGAAACTATGATGGAAACTGCGCTTTTGAGTGAAGGTTTATAACCTTTTCAAATATGACGAAACTACCCATAAGTTTTCCTTTTAATTTCCCAGTTTCTTAAAAAGTCAGTAACTTAATGATTTCACCTCTATTTTCAGAGATTCATTTTCAGTTTTAACAAACGTGCCTTAAGGGAGGCTGTCCACATAAGGCCCATGTGGGCTTGGCCAATCCTTGAACCCCATGCATAATAGGAGCTCTTGTAGCGTTTCCTTTTTTTATTTGTCTGTTCTTGGTCTATGATTCCTGGGATCCTCCCAACGTGGCTTCTGGAAAGGATAAAGAAACATCAAATGTCTAACCTAACACAAGACACCCCTCCCCAACACCCAACTAAGGGTATGTTTGGTTCACCCAATTCCATAGCTTGGAATAAATCTAGTTTTTTTTTTTTTTTTTTTTTTTTGATACCAAAACGTTCGTTTGAATTGGAATTGTGTTACTACTCCATATACCTCAATTCTGTCCAATCAATTCCATAACAGGTGGTGTGAGGCGATGAAAACGTGGTTTCTGGTTCAAAAGAAGGGGGTTACTGCCGAAGACATGGCTGCAACTGGAGAGGGAGAGAGAGAGAGAGATAGAGAGATATAGAGAGAAATAGAGATAGAGATAGAGAGATAGATAGAGAGATATAGAGAGAAATAGAGATAGAGAGAGAGATGGAGAGAGAGAGAGAGAGAGACACGCAGAGAGAGAGAGAGAGAGAGAGACAAATAGATAGATAGATAGATAGATAGAGAGAGAGAGAGAGTCGGATTTGTTAGTATTGTTTTTGTTACAGATTTGTAGGGATTTTGAGGTAACTTACATCGTCCAAGATTGTCAGGATAATGTTTTTTTCTTTTATAGATATCTTTTTCTTAAATATTTGAGGGCTTAAGTGGTTAATCATAAAAGATCAGAAACTCCAAGAATTTAAATCGTAATTTTTTTGTTTGTCCCGAATGATAGAATTCTAATTTTCCTGGATTTAAAATCAATAAATTTAAATTCCACAGAATCCAAATTCTCATTGGATTCCAACTCTTAACATCCAAACACACCCTAAAATCTTTTTGGAATGAATTCAGTAAGATGACTATCCCTGTTTATAAATTTACTTAATTCACCCTTTTTGACTATCATATCCGAGTATGCACTTGCGATGATATACTAGTGCTACAAGCAAATGCACCAAATCATTGGTAGGGCCAAGTTTTTGGGAGCAAGTAGTCTTCCTGTGGCTGTGAGTGGTGGAGCCTACGGACCTCACAGCCACAGGATCACTACTCTGTTCCAAAAAATACCTTCCAAAAAGTTGGACAGTGCTCCTCTTCCAGTTCTACTGTAGTTTCTTAAAAGTCAACTAATTTCAGTGAAGAATAAAAATTAGACCTTCACTTAGCAACAGTTGAACTAGGTAGTACATCTCTTTGTCTGTTTATATATATACATATAGCTTTTCTTATTTCAAGAATTGTTATACACACCTTCCATACTATTGAGTACAACCCGTTCACGTTTTAATCTACTGTACTATACAACAGATTAAACCATGAAGGGGGTGTACTTAGTAATATTGAAGGTATGTATAAGTACGCTCTTTTGGTTAGTGGAAAAGCAAAGAATCTGGTCACTGAAGGTATCTGTCTATCCTTTCTGGCTCTGACTATATCTTGAAAATTTCAGGTCAGAAGTTTTGTGAGGGAAAGGAAGTTTCAAAGACGGGTTGACAAGAATCTGCAGTGGGTTTACATTGAGAAAGAGGTAAAGCGGCTGACGAAAGTGGCTCTGCTCTGCACACATGGTTCGCCAACAAAGCGTCCAAAAATGTCGGAAGTTGTTAGAATGCTTCAAGGTGATGAGCTGGCTACTAGGTGGGAAGTATAACAGGAGATACCTCCCCCGGAATTAGAGGATTTGCCAACCAGTTGGACAATGGTTTGAGTTCCAACTGCGAAGTCATGTGAAAGAAATCTTGGAAAGAGTTGTCGAACCCCATATACTGATTCAGCAGATGTTTTTTATTGGAGTTGGTATGCATATGTGGCTGTTGGGAATATCGGAAGACTTGCTGAAGTAATGACTCGTATTCTAGGACGGTAGCACAGAGGAGAGAGTGGTTTTTTTTTTTTTTGGTACCCATTCCTTGGAAAAGGTTGAGACCCTCTATAGACGATATTATCAGAAAAATATATTCATGAATGTAAGTGGAGGAAGAAGAAGCAGATTGCTAGTGAGCACCTGTCCATAATGGCCACCGTTGAGCTCCGTCCTGTTCAGTTGCTCACATCAGTTACATGTATATACCCGTACCTATTCATTCATTCATGCAGCATGTTAAAGCCAAAAAAAGGTCAGAAGACTTTACACCTGACAGAAAAGTATAATCTGGGTCGAAACAGCCATTGTTTTGTGGGGAACACGTCTTGAGCAGTTTAGCTACAAAAAGTTTGTTCTAGTCTTGATTATATCAGGTCAGGAACCTCTCATTTCTGTGCCTTAAACTCAATTTGAATTTATATTCAGGGAAAGATATGACCAATCCTTGTCCGGGCAGGGATTCTTTCAGAGTAGGAAGTTGTTGATTCACATAATAATGGGAACAATGGTGGACAGATCAATGAGACTTTGCAGCAGGAAGGTATATTTTGAAATAACAAAAAGTCTATTACAACTCCCTCCGTCCAATAAGTAGTGTCATGCTTCTCATCTACAAGCTGCGATATTGAAGCTGTGTTCAACTAGTGTTGCACTTCCCATCTTAACAATTACACAACCATAAAAATAGAATAATGTAGAACCTAATTAAATGTCAAAGCTGCATTCTCGAACTTTTATCACAAGCTTGCTGATTCAGTCTACTTAGCTTTGGAGGAAGGGAAATCGCTCACCCAAAGACAATGCAAAGAAACCAATTTGGGGTTCTATGAGTAATTATAAAATTCTGGTATGATAATAACTACCCCAATAGCATGATTGATGCGCCAAGTTAATAATGAATTTTAGGACTTGTTTACATGTCTTTTCTCCATTAAAGAAAGGCTCCATACAGGAAGATTGGGGAATGTGGGCCTAATTAGTTAGGTGCAACGAAATACTGTAGAAGTTTCTTAGCTCAGACTAGTAATAGCTGCATCATGCTTAAGTCTATGCATGCCAAGTCCAAGTCCAAGTCAACCCGCGTATTGGTGGCCCCAAAACACTTGGTGATTCACAGCTTTCTTGACTTAGGAAGTCAATTTAAGTGTTCCCTGCGTACTAAAAGCCTATAACCTAACTTCCAACCTACCAAACAATTATTTTCTCTGGATCACGAATGACCAGCAATTAACTTACTAAGCTTTCCTCCTAGTTGCCTATGTTCAATCTTTTATGATTAATTTATTTGTCCCCTATCCAAAATCCACTTCACAGGAGAAGCATGTTCTTTGTCACTGGTCTCATAATTTTAATCACTCTAGTAAATATCATTGTCTATTACTTGAGACAACGGCATGAAGAAGAACAGAAGCATGTCCAGAGAAACAATGTCATTGTTGTCATCGTCAGGTCTTCAGTGCCGCCGATTTTTACTTGCAGAAATTAAATGGGCAACCCAGAATTTCGATGAAGGGCTAGTCATTGGGAAGGGTGGATTTGCGGTGGTGTACAAGGGGATTATTGATAACGGGGCAACTACGGTTGCCATCAAGCGATTGGGTTTCTGGTCAAGTCAAGGAGCCCCCGAGTTTTGGACTGAGATTGAGATGCTTTCAAAGTTTCGGCACAGCCATCTTGTCTCTCTAATTGGTTACTGCAATGACCATCCTGAGATGATTATTGTCTATGTTATATGCCCAGTGGGCACTCTAGCTGATAAATTGCACAAAACGAGATCACATCGTCCTTTATCTTGGATCCAACACCTAAAGGTGTGCCTCGGTGCCGCACGTAGTTTGGACTACCTTCATACTGGCACGGACATCAAAACCAGAGTCATACACTGCAATGTGAAAAGCACAAATATTTTGTTGGATGCGAATCGTGATGCTAAAATCTCTGACTTTGGGTTGTCCAAAATAGGCTCCGCAGAACAAATTAACAAACATGTGAGCATAAGGAAGGAAGGCTGCTTGAGATTGTGGACCCTCGTCTGAATGGGAGTTTCTTTCAGATTGCTTGGAGGCATTTGCTCATTGCAGAACAATGCTTGCATGGCAGTTCAAGGAAACGGCCAACAATGGCTGAGGTTCTCAACAGGCTCGAGTATGCGTTGTCATTGCAGGAGGCCACTAGTTTTTCTCTAGGTGATGTGGAGATCATTGCAGGTTCAACCATACAATCAGATGAAAAGCATGCTGCAAATCTCGTCCAGTATCAGATACAAGTCACAAAGAAAATGACATATGTACAGAGGTCGTGGAGGTTCCTTTCAACCAAAGATCCAGTTATCTCAGGTAGATATTCGAGATGCATCCTTTGCTTTCTGGCACATCATGTTCATACTTATTAGGTTTGCTCTGTTTATGTTTGTCGTTGTTTCAAATTTGTAAATAAAAGAGAACTTGAATCAAGAAAATGGAAGAATTCCTAGTATATTTCATTAATTTTGCAGTCTGTTAGTAAAGTTGACATGTTGAGGAGCAATATAAAGTTAAGTTAATTTAGTGGGGTGGGAAGAAAACATGAATGACCAAATAGGAAAAACATGTAGACAGAAAAACCCTTATTTGGGCGCCTCAAATAATATGTATATAAGTAGAAATGTAATTAAAATTTACAACTAGAAATGTTTTACATTTTAGATTCTCATCAACGCATGGGGGCACTTTTGCCCATACACTAGAGGAGCATTCTGATGCATAGATTTTCATGCTCTGGTTTTGAAAGTTCCTGACTATTAGCATATTTGTGCATGTTTTTGGTTTATATCTATCTCAGTACTCTGCTACTGGTATTGTTTATCTTTAAACTTCTTGGCATAGTAAGGATGAGGAATCTGTGCTAATTTTAGCTTGACTTTCTTAGATTGACTTTGTTTAGTTAAAGCATTCACCACGAAAAGAGCAAGACCCTTGGGATTTCACAAAAAAAATGTCATTATTTGGAAAGATGTACGAGTGACTGAGATTACAATAAAAGGGAAACTGTCTGAACTTGTAACTGCTTGCGGTATGGCATTGCTCTTTATCAGAAATTTCTATCCTGGTGATCCTTGTCTTTCTGTCGGAGAGTTCGCTGCAAGGCAAATGAATTTTCTCAATATGCAAGTCTTAGTAAACGAAACGTAAGAGGCATTTAACTGAGGTGTGTGTGAACTATAAATATTATCAAGACAGTTCCTTTTATGTAATGCAAAACCCTTATGCTGGATTTCCCCCCACTAACTTGCCTTGTATATGCAGCTTATTTAAGTTTTCAATCTCCATATTTGAAGAAGTTTTCTTGGGCTGAATTAAAAGTTGCAACCGACAATTTTAGTAAAAAAAATATTGAGGGCAGAGGTGGATTTGGTATGGTTTACAAAGGACGCTTGCTTGATGGCTCTCTCGTGGCCATAAAAAGACAAAAGGAGTATTCTACTCATGGTGAGGACGCAGTTCCAATATGAAATTAAATTAAATTTCATGTCTAATCATCGTAATCTACGCCGCTTACGAGGCTTTTGCGCTTCATTCTTGATAGGTATTCATGTCTGACCTATTTCACGTGTTTCTGATTTTTAAGCTCAACAATTTAGATTTCTTGGTGCTCTATTTGTTTTGCCACACTGTCTCGAAATGTGGACTCTCCTTTTTCAGTTTCAATTTACATTTATTGTCCCAATAGGTCACCTTTTCTAACTTTCATGACCCAAATTCTTATTTTTTGTAAAAATAACTATTCACTCTGTCCCAAAATCAATGCCATCTTTTAGTTTCTTTTGAGAAAATTATGGAAGTTTATCTTATTCGCATGTATACTTTATTTATTCTTAATGAGCACACTATGTGATAGCAAGTGTAAATTTGGACACCAAAGCTTATGGTATCTTAGTAACTAACTAGAAAATAGACAATTTTCAAAAATTTGCACTCATTTAGGGATGTGAGAGGGAGCTGAAATATACTCTTCTTGGAAAGTTGGGGTGGGGGTTTCTTACTTTCTTTTGAAATTAGTATACTCCCTTCGTCCCAAATTGATATTCCTGTTTGACTTTTCAAACATTTTTAAGGCTACATTATAAGTTTTGAAAATTCAATGATTTTGAAGCCTTAATTTTGAAAATGACACTAAATTTCTAGGACAAACAAAATGGGGAAATGGGACTATCATTTTGGGACGGAGAGAGTAGTATATATGACTGATAGACACTATTACAGAGCGAACCGAGTCGCAGTCTGCTTTGCATTGGAATACGAGGAAGCGAATTGCGCTGCAAACTGCAAGGGGCCTAGCTTGCTTACATGATGATTGCATCCCTGGGATTATTCACCGTGATGCTAAAGCTTCAAATCTTTTGTTGAATGAGGACTTTAGAACATACATTGGAGATTTTGGGTTGACTAAATTGATAAACCGAGAATTCACTCATCTTACCACGGCTGTACGTGACACAATTGGTCACATAGCTCCCGAGTATCTGTCCACTGGAATTTGTTCCCCGAAAACTGATGTTTTTGGGTACGGTATAATGCTTCTGGAGCTTATAACAGCAGAAAGGGCGTTTGATCTTGCTCAGCTTGCTAATGATGATGACCTCATGTTGCTGGATTGGGTAAGCATTCATCATTTAGAAATATGATGTGTTCTTCATATATCTCTGTTAGTTGGGCTTTCCGAACATTGTTTTGTTACACAAACAAGGAGACTTCAACCCCAACCCCAACCCCAACCCAAAAACCACCACTTCTCACATAAATGGGGAGAGAGAGAGAGAGAGGATTGACATATGTGCTCTTCATTTATCTCTGTTATTTGGGTTTTCAGAACATTGCCTTGTTACACAAACAAGGAGACTTCAAACCCACCCCTACCCCGAAAACCACCACTTCTCACATACTCCCTCCGTCCCATAAAAAATGTCGCAGTTTATTTTTTAGTATGTCCCAAAAAATGTCGCATTTCTAAATTAGGAAATAGACTTGGTGCAATTTAACCAATGTACATGCAGTGTACAAATTAGTAAAGCATATTTCTTCAAAACGTTGACAAAAGTACTGCGACATATATTTTGGGACGGAGGGAGTACATGAAAAGAGAGAGAGAGAGAGAGAGAGAGAGAGAGAGAGAGAGAGAGAGAGAGAGAGAGAGAGGATTGACTGACATATGTATTTGAGAATTTCAGGTAAAAAGACATTTGAAGCAGAAGAAGATGGAAAAGGTGATTGATGCAGAGCTCCGGGGTAACTTCATTTACGAGGAGGTTGAGCAGATAATTATAGTAGTTCTACTCTGCATTCTCCAGGAAAACGTCCTAGTATGTCACAAGTCGTTAGAATGCTTGAAGGCATCGATGGATTGGCCGAGAGGTGGGAAGAGTGGCAGATTGAAGAGGGATTCCTTTCCATTTCCATTTCCATTCCCATTCCCATTCCCATTCCCCAGCTTCAAAATCTGCCTTCTGAAGAATTTGTCAGCCTCCGATGATCCTTTAATATGTGCGCTTCATATGGAAGACCGTTGTAGTAACAGTAATTCCCTTGTTTTGAAATCATTCTCTATCATCATTGTCCAGTGAAACCATGATTGTTTAGGGAGTATGGACGTTTTGTTCTATTCGTTTACTCCCTCCGTCCCGTATTAAATGCCACCGTTGATTTGTCAAATTTTGTCAATTTTTAAAGTAATGATGTTTTACTTGTTTGTATATTTGTTGTTTAATAATACTATTGTACTTTCTCTCTCTGTTCCAGTTTAATGTTCTTTCATTTTTAGTCACTTTCATTTTTGGTTCCAGTTCAGTTTAATGTTCTTAGATTGTTTTAGGAAAAATTACACCAAAAATCACTGAACTATTCGGTGATTGTGGTTTTTATCACTAAACTATTTTTAAGGCGTCCAATACATCGAAATATTTTTTTTGTTGCATGGCAGGTCACTCCGTAGAACTTCGTTTGATTTTTGACGTTAAATGAGGCATGTGACTTGTACGTGCCTCTTTTTGAGGGGTAAACCTAGAAAATCCGCAATAATCAGACACTTAACCTCCGGTGCTTGTGCCAGGCCTTTCTCACCATTGAAATCACGGGAAGAACAAATTTTTGACCTAAATTTCCCACCACAAACTCTATGATGTTCGCATGGCTGCTTTATTTGTGGAATGAAATTTAGGGTAAAAAATTGTTCTTCCCGTGATTTCAATGGTGGGAAAGGCATGACACAAGATTTTTCAGTTTTGCCCCTCAAAAAGAGGCACGTGCAAGTCACATGCTTCATTTAACGCCTAAATCAAACAGAGTTGGACGGAGTGACCTGTCATGCAACAAAAAAATAGTTCGATGTATTGGACGCAATAAAAATAGTTTAGTGATAAAAACCACAATCACTGAATAGTTCAGTGATTTTTGGTGCAATTTGTCCATTGTTTTATTTTGTACGTGACAAAATATGAAAAATGTTTTGTACAATCTTATCCTTATGAAGTTTATAGAATTACAAAAAATGAAAGTAAGAACAGAAGGAGAAGGCCAGGGGCGGAACTATGTTATAGAGGGGGGGGGGGTCAATGGACCCCCTGAGTTTTTCATTTTTGCCACTTTACCCCCTTATACATTTATGAGATTAGGAACTTAACCCCCTGAAAAAAACACAAGTAACCCTGTGAAGCATCAGGCAAAGGGCACGACTCGTGCCCACATGCACGAGTCGTTCCATGAAGCAGCACGAGTGGAATAAATAGCACGAGGCTAACCACGAGTGGAATAACAAAGGCACAACTCGTGCCCTCTAGCACGAGTCGTGCTTTCGGCGGATTTTTACGTCTGTTAGTCGTTTTTGATTAGGATTGTGTTCCCTTATTGTTTTCCTTTTCCTAAATCTCGTGTAACATTTATATATCCTCCTTGAGAGAAGAAAAAAGAACTTTTGCCCTAATTAAATTCCTACATGGTATCAAAGCCTACCATACACAAGCTTTAGACATAGCCGGCAATGGTGTGGCCGGTGGTGGTGGTGATGCACTGCCGCCTCCTATCCTAAAAATTGAATACAACTCTCCTTTCTACCTTGGTCCTCAAGATCGGCCTGGTGATTTCGTAACCCCTACTCGCTTCCATGGTGATAACTATGACGATTGGGCTGGCGATGTGCAGACTACCCTCGAAGCTCGACGCAAATTTGGTTTCTTGGATGGCTCAATTCCTTGTGCCGTTCCTCCTTGCACCGAGTCAGATTGGAATACCATTCATGCCATGTTGGTTTCATGGCTCATGAATACTATCGATCCCGAGGTTAAAAGCACTCTCTCCAAATATAGAGATGCTAGACCTTTGTGGGAGTCTCTTAAATCTCGATATGCGTTGGTGGACGGATCTCGCATTCAACAACTAAAGATGTCGATCGCACGATGTGAGCAGACCAAAACCATGCCTGTGGTTGTATATTTCGGTAAGTTGACTGGATTCTGGGAATCACTGCATAATTATGAGCCGCTTATAGACTGTTCTTGCTGCGACAATTGCACAGCCGGACAACAACACGCGGCACGGAGGGCAACTAGCAAACTCTGAAAGTTTCGTATAGCTAGGAAGCTTCAAACACTTAACAGAATACGGATGTGAGTACAGATGTGTCTCACAACTGTCCACACATCCACAGATAATGCAGCGGAATAAAACAAAATAAAGCAATAACACAATGGTTATATACGCTTACTGATCTTGATATCAGCAAACTAGGCTTACGCCCAAAAACTTTTCACTATTAAAACTTTGATGATTACAAAAATCCAAATAAGTGAAAAACTAAAAGACTAAAATACTAAATGAGTTCTAATCACCTTCTATGACAAGAACACTTCCCCTTTCCCAAGTAGGACCTATTCTAGTCAGAAGTAAAACAAAGAACTCAATGAAAACCTAGATGTGAGTTACGGATGTAAGGCACAACCTCCACTCACAACCTAAAACAACTATGTTGAAAACCGTGAATAACAAGTATTTTTCTCTCTTAAAATTCGTGTCTTCTCTTGTGCTGATGACCTTGTATTTATATGCACCATGGAGAAGGTCTTCACGTAATCAACCTCTTTCTTTGTGAGATCTCAAATCCTACAAGAAAACATAAAGTACACTCACAAAGAAATAGAATATTAGTAGGTTAGTCCTAATATAAAACTATGTACATAAATAAAAAGATATTTACTCTATTTACAAAGTCCTAGTCAAAGTAGGACATAATAAATCTTTCATGAAAGTCTCAAAATCTTCTTACCATTTTGAAGTATTTCGAAACTAAGGAAACAAAGATTGTTCCCAAAAAGCTCACGCTTTCAAACTCCATGAATTTCTCATGGGTTTAAATTCTGAGTACTATGCCTCTCTTCGTACCAACCTCTTGTCTCAGGATCCCTTGCCCACTCTAGATCGAGCTTATCAGTTGGTAGCCTAGGCTGAACGAGTGCGTCTTGCTAAACCGGTTCTTGATGACCCTCCGGATGTTGTCGACTTCTCCCTCAAAACTGGCAATTCTCGTGGTCCTGACAAACTCGACAAATCTCATCTTACATGTACTCACTGTCAGAAAAAGGGCCATGATGTTTCTTCATGCTTTGAACTTGTCGGCTATTCAGAATGGTGGGGAGACAGTAGCAAAACGGCTTCTCGTGGTGGCAGCCGTCCCCAGCAAGGTCGAGGCAAAGGACCCACACGCAACAATTCGGCTGTCCAAGTTGGTGCTGCTGCTACTGGTGCACTCCCCTCTACCTCTTCATCTCTATTTACTACAGAACAGTGGAATTCTTTAGCCGGACTTGTTGGTAATACTCGTATTTCGAATAATCGTCTTCACGGTACGTTTGATACATCTTCTTGGATCATAGATACGGGGGCTTCCAATCATGTGAACGGAAACGCTGCTTGTCTCTTTGATTCTTACTCTATACAAGCTTGCCCTGTCAAGCTTCCTAATGGCGCTTCAGTTTTTGCTCATATAGAGGGATCTGTTCGCCTAACAGACAACCTTATTCTTCATCATGTTCTTTACATACCAAATTTAAACTGCAGTCTTCTTTCTGTTTCTCAACTATCTGATGATATTCAATGCACTATCCATTTTAATGCCTCTCTGTGTGCTATACAGGACCAGTCGAGGAACCTGATTGGAACGGGTGTTAGGCGGGATGGACTCTACTACTTTGGGGGCGCACCTTCTGCTTGTCACATCTCAGTCAATAATGCATCTGCTTTGCTCGAGTTGTGGCATAACCGTATGGGGCATCCATCTGAAAAAGTAGTGAAACTTCTTCCTCCGGTCAGTCATCTGTCTGGTAGTCTTGATCAACCTTGTGATGTTTGTTTTCGTGTGAAACATTTTAGAGATAGTTTTCCTATTAGTGAGTATAGGTGCACTAGAATTTTTGAGAAAGTTCACTGTGACTTGTGAGGTCCTTACACTCATGTTTCCTCTTGTGGTGCTCGTTATTCTTGACTTTGGTAGATGATTACTCTCGTGCTGTTTGGATTTATTTATTAGTTGATAAAATGGAAGTTTTTCGCATGTTTATGGCCTTTGTTGCAATGGTGGAATGACAGTTTTCTCAACAAATCAAAATTGTTCAATCTGACAATGGCACCGAGTTTAACTGCTTGTTTGATTATTTTCTTTCCTCTGGCATTCTATTTCAAACCTCTTGTGTCGGCACTCCTCAACAAAATGGGCGTGTCGAACGAAAACACCATCATATTTTAAATATAGCTAGAGCCTTACGGTTTCAAGCCCATCTTCCCATTTATTTTTTGGGCGAAGCGGTCCTTACCGCTGCTCACTTGATTAATCAAACCCCTTCCCCCTTGTTAGATAATAAAACTCCCTATGATATCTTGTTTGGCAAAGCCCCCTTCTATGATTCGCTTCGGGTTTTTGGTTCAATGTGTTATGCTCATAATCAACATGCTAAGGGTGACAAATTTGCTAGTAGAACTCGTAAATGCATCTTTGTGGGTTATCCTCTTGGTAAAAAGGGGTGGAAGCTGTTTGATCTTGAGACCAAGAAATTCTTCGTCTCCCGTGATGTGAAATTCTTTGAGACTGTGTTTCCATACAGTGATTCTACCACAGTTCCTCACGTTCCGGATTCAGTTGAAATTCTGGCTGAGGAAGCTGCATTTGGCAGCATTGATCTTCCTGTTGAAGACTCCATGTACCTACAGTTGAATCTACTGTAGCCGAGCCCATTACTTTACCCGATGCACAGGAGGAGGTTGCCCCTATTGTTCCTTCTGTATCGACCGATACTACAGCTCCTTCTGCTTCAACCTCGGTACCTTCTAATGATTCTAGACCTAGCACTCTAGGGAGGGGTATGAGATAGAAAACTCCCTCGGTTCGTCTTCGCAATTATGTTGCTCTCACTGCTACATCTCCGAGTCTATCCTCCGTCTCTCCTCTTCCAATCGATTCCTCAGGTACCCCTTATCCTATAGCTCACTATATAAATTGTGATCGTTTTTCTGCAAAATACCGTAACTTTCTTACAGCGATTACTTTGGCTAAAGAGCCGAATTCCTTTCGTGAGGCCATGGCTCATGATGGTTGGAAACAGTCAATGGAGAGGAAATTTGTGCCTTGGAAGATAATGGCACATGGTCTATAGTTTCTTTACCTCCCGGCAAACGTGCCTTGGGTAGTCAATGGGTTTATAAAATCAAATATAATTCTGAAGGAGTTGTTGAACGACTCATGTCTCGGTTAGTCGTCCGTGGCAATCATCTGAAAGAAGGTGTTGATTATACCGAAACTTTTGCTCCTGTGGCAAAAATGGTCACTGTTCGGGCTTTTCTTGCTATTGCTGCTTCCAAGAATTGGGAGCTACATCATATGGATGTTCACAATGTCTTCCCGCATGGTGATCTTGCGGAAGAAGTTTATATGAAACTCCCTCCGGGCTTTAAAGCACCGAATCCCAACACCGTGTGTCGTCTGCATAAGTCTCTTTATGGTCTAAACAGGCCCCCCGATGTTGGTTTGCTAAGTTACTGGTCTCTTTGAAGACATATGGATTCCTCCAGTCTTACTCCGACTACTCTCTCTTTACATTCACGAAAGGGACGATTCAGATGAATATGCTTGTGTATGTTGACGATCTTATTATTGTCGGGAACGATTCCGCTGCGTTACAAACCTTCAAACAGTACTTATGTAAGTGCTTCAAAATGAAAGATCTCGGCTCTCTCAAATACTTTCTTGGCATTGAGGTTGCCCGCAATCCTTCTGGTTTGTTCTTGTGCCAACGAAAGTACACATTGGATATTATTTTGAGGCAGTCTTGCTTGGTTCAAAGCCCTCTGACTTTCCTATTGAACCAAATCATAAGCTTGGTGTGGCTACCGGTGCTCTCTTAGAGGATCCAGAACGTTATCGACGTCTTGTGGTTCGCCTCATCTACTTGGCCGTCACTCGGTCGGACCTAGCTTACTCGGTCCACATTCTGTCTCAATTCATGAAAGAACCTCGTTCAGAACATTGGGAGGCTGCTTTACGGGTTGTTCGGTATCTCAAGGGCACTCCCGATCAAGGTATTCTTCTACGCGCTGACAGCGAGCTCAAGCTCCAAGGATAGTGTGATTCGGACTGGGCTGCATGTCCTATCACCCGTCGTTCCTTAACTGGGTGGCTTGTCTTTCTCGGCCACTCCCCCATCTCTTGGAAAACTAAGAAACAACCAACTGTGTCTCGATCTTCTGCTGAGGCTGAATACCGTGCCATGACAACTCTTACTTGTGAATTGAAATGGTTAAAGGGTTTGTTGTTGAGCTTGGTTTTCATCATCCCAAAGCTATTCCTATCTTCTGTGACAGTCAATCGGCTTTTCACATTGCCAAGAACCCTGTTTATCATGAGCAGACGAAGCACATTTGAGGTAGATTGCCATTTCGTTCGTGACGCCATCTCTGATGGTCTTATCTCTCCTTCTTATATTCCAACCAAGACACAGTTGGGTGATATATTTACTAAAGCTCTCGGGAAGCAACCGTTTGATCTCTTACTTAGCAAGTTGGGGCTCCTCAACCCTCACGCTCCAACTTGAGGGAGGGTGTGAAGCAACAGGCAAAGGGCATGACTCGTGCCCACAGGCACGAGTCATTCCATGAAGCAGCATGAGTGGAATAAATAGCACGAGGCGTACCACGAGTGGAATAACAAAGGCACGACTCGTGCTTCCGGCGGATTTTTACGTCTGTTAGTCGTTTTTGATTAGGATTGTGTTTTCTTATTGTTTTCCTTTTCCTAAATCTCGTGTAACATATAAATATCCTCCTTGAGAGAAGAATAAAGAATAACTTTTGCCCTAATTAAATTCCTACAAACCCCCTCAATATTTACATTAATAACTGATCACTATATAAACTCAATCCACACCAGGTAAGGGTTAATTTTTCACTTCTCAGTTCTCACGTTATTGTTCAAATGCGAGTTGCCAAAGTCGGAATTGCGATTTGAACGGCAACGACGAAGAGACGCAACCGAAAGCCACCACCCAGCCAGCCACTGCCACACCAGTTTTGCCAAGGTATTTCGATTCTCTCCATTCATCGACTTTTCCTCTCGCTCTCTCATCTCAAATCCCCTATATTTCTAAATCCCTAACAAATTAGGGTTTTAATATGGAAAACTCTTTTCGAAATCTCATTGATTTGTATTTTGTAAGAGATGTTATTCATTCTTCTCCGCTCTCCAAAGTCCAATCCAAAGTACTTTTTTTTATATATATACTTGAGCTTTTAATTCTCTTTGTTTTCTAAATAATGGCTGAAATTGGAACTGTGAATCCTTTTTTGGGATAGAGGGTGCAATCTCTCTTTTCTTTTTGGTTGATTTCAAAAGAGTGGTTTTAACATTCTGTTTAATTTTAAAAGAGCGGTTTTAACATTCTGTATAATTTTAACATTCTGTTTAATTCTCTGTGTTTTCTAAATAATGGCTGAAATTGCATACTCCCTCCGTCCCCAACCTAGGTGCCTAGTTTGACTTTGGCATGACATTTGATCATACAACTACGAGAAATTAGAACATTTTGATGAAATTTTAAAAGTTGTTATTGATTTATTACTAACAACACTAACAATTAAAAGTTTTAAAATTTAATTATAATATATCAATTTCTCGTAGTTGTATGGTCAAATGTCATGGCAAAATCAAACTAGGCACCTAGGTTGGGGACGGAGGGAGTATGTACTAGTGTGTGTAATATGTATATGGTTATTGAATTCTTATTTATGTATATTTAACATTCTGTTTAATTTTAAAATCAGTTTGGGATTTCAGATTGGTTCCCAAATGGGATCTCCGCCTCAAGATTTGAAGAGATCGCGAGGACCGACTACTTCAGGCTCTAAATTCAACGAGGCTCCCCGTCTTGGATGTTAAAACTTTGGACTATAGAAAATGAGGGAAGATGGTTTGGAGGATTTATTGAAGTCAACTAGTGAATTCTGTGAGAAACACGACATAGCGGTATTGAATATGGAAGATATTTGTAGTGCCAGGGAGATCACAACGTGGAGGTCATGTAATCACCAACTTGACCGTTATCGTGTTGAACTGTTTAACACCGTGATTGATCATCAACTTCAAAAGTTGAATAGTAGTTTTGACAAGACTAATGTGGATTTGCTTTTTTGTGTTGCCTCACTTGATCCAAAAAATTCCTTCTCTCCTTTCAATAAATGTAGATTGATTCAATTTGCCGAATTTTATCCGTCAGACATTTCAGAAAGAGAACGCAGTGATCTTTCAAATGAACTATGAACATACATTATGGATATGCGTAGCGATCTTGAATTTGCTGATGTGAAGGGGATTGGTGAGCTTGTTGAAATGATGGTGGCAAAGAGAAAAGATATTGTTTATCCTTTAGTTTATTTACTACTCAAACTTGCATTACTATTGCCTGTCGCAACGGCAACCGTTGAGAGAGTATTTTCTGCGATAAAGCTAATTAAGACATCTTTACGTAACAAAATGGGAGATGCTTGGTTGAACGATTGTTTGATGTTATTTATAGAGGATGAAGTTTTACAGAAGATTGAAAACGAAGATATTATGATGTATTTTAAAAAGATGAAAAATAGGAGACCATCAATGTAAAGTTTACATTGTAAACACTCTTCTTATTATTCAAGACCATGAAATTTGACTTTTTTGTTTCAATAATTATTTTAGTCTTTAATAGCGAAATTTTAATATTTTTTCGTTACGTAAAAATTTGACCCCGACCTTAAATCCTAGTTTCGCCACTGACGTGATGGGAGTTCACCTGTGCAACCCTTGCATCTCTGATTCCACTCCGCACCAGGTGCATGCAGGTTTGTCAAATTTAATGTCATTTCGGACTCGATGAAACAATATGGTTTTACCTCAACGTTATTTTTTTTTGTTACAAAAAATTATGTTTTCCTAAGCACAAAATATATTTGTTCAGGTACTGTCCAGAAAGCTTTCTGGTACAGTTAATGACAATATCAACTTCTTTATTTTATTTTTTTTTTGGATAAGAGGGTTAAGAGACACCTTCGCTGCTTTTGCTTTTTCTGTGATATAGCTAGAAACTCTGGGTGAAGTACACTAGTGCTGTTCTGACTTGTCAAACTGCTGAACCCTAGAAAGGTTCTGTTAGATGCATAGACCCCTTTGGCTGGTCATGTTGTTGGAAATTAAATTAATAAGCACCACAGATTAAACAAAGATTTAATCAACAGTAGGGGATTTTATTGATCAAGTCAAGAACATACCAATTAAGATGCCAATAGCAAAACCGAAAGCCAAGGAACAGGATCAGGAAAACAAACAGAAACAAGAAATCAAACGGTTAGAAAACTTATCGTGATTTGATCGAGTCGCCTTAGGAAGACTGTCCTAAGAGAAAATATTGCCCCCAATTGGTGCAACTCAGGTACAGGCAAATTTCTCCGAGGATAAAACGATCACGAACTACGTACCACAAAATAGCACACAGGTAGGTAGTCACCGGCGGTCCTATCTCAATCGCCTTGAATCTCACGAACAAATCTCTATGAACGGGAGTGTTTGATCTTTGAATCAAAGCAAGAGAATTGTGTTTCTCTTCAATATTCAAGTACCAAAAACGGCTGGGAGGAAGAGAGTATTTATACATGTGGAATAAATTAGGTTTAGGGCTTAATTTAGACCTAAAAACCTGATTTAATTCGGCCCAGGATTTCACTCACCCGTAACAAGCGCGGCCGCCCTCAGGGCTTGCGCGACCGCGCTCGAAGACAGGAAATTGGGGTGAAGCTGCGGAAGAGAAGCGCGGCCGCTCACAGGGCTGAGCGCGGCCGCTCTCGAAGGCAAGAACCCGCACGTGAAAATCCTCCTTGCCTCGTTCATTCCAAGCCAATTACCCACCAAGGCAATATGACTATGAACTTCAACACCACATATGCAAATATTCCAACAATCCCCCACAAGTTCATAGAAATATGACGTGTACAGCATTGTCCATTGCCATGCTTTCAATAATGGTACCTTCCGCTTGAACCACTACCTATGCTATCCAACGCAAACCTCCACAGACCGGATGAACGGGTGTCTTGAATCGATGCCTTTGGATGTAGAGGCCTTTCTTTGGTAACAAACACGACAAAAGCTATGATAGGCCCTCGATCGAACACTTGACGCTTATAAGCCATACGTCCCGATCCTCTATCATGAATGCTTTCAAGGAATAACCCAAATTCCTCTAGTTGCGGCCAACAACAACACTCACTTAGTCAAGCATCTCGTAAGATGTACGCTAACATCTTGTCTAAAAGACTTGATCCCATTCAAAGTTCCAAACTTTTACTAAATTAGCAAAGAATGAGCACCTCTAGGCTATTCGGGGATAGACTCGGACATGAAACATGTCAATCTATTATTTGGTGCTCCGACTCACCCCACAGCTTGTTATTACCACATTGAATCTCCTTTGTGGGATCTCCACTGTAGATTGGGTTGCTACTGCGTTTGAGTCGAGACGGGGTTCGGTCCCATCCCCAACCTAGATTTTTGAACAAGAGCAAATTCAAGCCCTTTGGTTAAAGGATCACCGTGTTATCCTTGGTACCAACATAATCTACTACTATCACCTTCCGAGACACTAGATCCCTTATAGATTTTAATCTAATTTGGATATGTCTCCTAGTTTTACAGCTTGTACTTCGACACTTTTCGGTTTCTCAATTGTGGCGGTGTTGTCACAATGTACAGTAGATAACAGCATAGGCTTACCGACCATAGCAACTCGGACATAAGTCCTCGAAGCCATTCAGCTTCCAATCCGGTAGTGTCAAGAGCAACTAATTCGGCCTCAAATGTAGACCTAGACAACAGTTTGTTTGGTCGACCTCCAAGCGACCGCAGCTCCGCCTAAGGTGAAAACATACCCCGTACGGCCCATAACTCCCGGAGTTATAGGCAATCCAGCTGCATCACTATATCCTTCAAGAACGAAGGATATCTACCGTAATGCGGCCAAGGGAAACCGTTCCCTTCAAGTACTTGAGAACTCTATCAAGAGCTTCCCAATGTGCTTTATTCGGACATTGAGTATATCTAGCCAACCTAGTAACCGAGTAGGATATATCCGGTCTAGTACAGTTGGCAAGATACATCAAACTTCCAATTATTTGAGAATATCTCAACTGAGCCATCGGTACTCCACTTTCATTCTTAGTAAGAGCAGATGAAGGATCATACGGAGTCTTAGCCACTTTGCAATTCTTATAACCAAATTTCTCAATTACACTTTCAGTATAATGAGACTGCGATATGGTTATGCCACTAGTTGAACGAGTCAACTTAAGGCCAAGAATCACACTTGCTACTCCCATATCCTTCATCTCAAACTTACTTTTCAAGAATTCCTTAGTAGTATCAATTATCCTCATATTTGTTCCAAACAACAGAATATCATCGACATACAGACATAAGACAATACTACTATCACCAATACTCTTGCTATAAACACACTTATCAAACTCATTATTAACAAAGCCAAACGATGAGATAATTTTATCAAATTTCTCATGCCATTGCTTAGGGGCTTGTTTCAGTCCATACAAGGACTTAACAAGTTTACAAACCTTTCTCTCATTGCCAGGGGCCTCAAAACCTTCAGGTTGATCCATATAAATTTCTTCCTCAAGATCGCCATGCAAGAAGGCGGTCTTAACATCCATCTGATGGATAGGAAGATCATATACGTAGGCCAATGCGATAAGCATTCGGATTGTAGTCATTCTAGCAACCGGTGAATAGGTATCGAAATAGTCTATGCCTTCCATTTGCTTGAATCCCTTAGCCACTAACCTAGCCTTAAACTTGTCAACGGTTCCATCAGGTTTCAGTTTCCTTTTAAAGACCCACTTACATCCTATCGTGCTACAACCAGGAGGGAGATCGACCAATTCCCATGTCCCATTAGAGACAATAGAATCCATCTCACTCTTAACAGCATCCTTCCACTGCTTGGCATCAGAAGTAGCCATAGCAGCTTTGAAGGTTAGAGGATCACCCTCGACATTGTAAGTGATAAAATCATTTCCAAAGTCCTTGGTGGTCCTTGCCCTTTTACTCCTTCTTGGTTCAATCTCATCGTCGAATGAGTTGCACTTTGGAATCAACCCCCACATTCGTCGCCTTCTCTACTTGAGCAGAATAGAATTAGTGGTCGGGTTAGATTCCTTAGGAAGTCCGTCCTTCATAGGAAACACATCCTCAAAAATGTTGCATCACGTAACTCAACTATAGAGTTCACATCTATGCCAGAAATTTCGTATTTTATAATAAGAAATCTCAATGCATAACTTGTTTCGAATAACCTATAAAGATAGCATCAACAGCTTTAGGTCCAAGCTTTTTCCTTTTGTGTGCGGAGTACAAGTACCTTTGCAAGGCACCCCCACACTTTTAAGTGTTTCAAGCTAGCCTGTCGACCTCTCCAAAGTTCAAACGGACTTTCCTTTCTATGTTTAGGAGGGACTCTATTCGAATATGGCAAGCCGTATTCAAAGCCTCTCCCCACATATATTTGGACAAAGTCGTAACTTATGAGCAAACTGTTAATCATATCAGTAAGGGTTCTATTCTTACGTTCAGCAACACCATTTGATTGAGGGGTGTAGGGAGGAGTCTCTTCATGTACTATTCCGTTTTCTTGGCAATAATACATGAAGGGGTTAGACTCATATTCACCTCCTCTATCAGACCTTAACCGTTTAAGTTTCTTGCCAGTTTGTGTTTCTGCTTCGTTCTTAAATATAATGAATTTATCTAATGCTTCATCCTTAGAATTAAGCAAGAACACATAACAGTATCTACTAGCATCATCAATAAAGGTGAGAAAGTATTTCTTTTTGTCTTTGGTCAACACACCATTAAATTCACAAATATCAGTATGAACTAAATCTAGAATTTCAGAATTTCTCACAACCGACTTAAACGGACCTTTTGTAGATTTAGCTTCAACACATACATGACATTTAGAATTCTTATCAATAGCATGTTTAGGAATAATATCTAAGTTCATCATTCTTTTCACAGAATCATAGTTAATATGTCCTAAACGACCATGCCAAACATTTGAAGATTCAATGGAATACGAAACATGATAATCAATAGAACTAAAATTATTGTTGTGCGAACAAACATCAGTTTCAACTCTAATTTTAAATAAACCATCCGAGGAATAACCTTTCCCCACAAAACTACCAGAATCCAAAATAATAACCTTATTACACTTAAATGAAATCTCAAATCCTTCCCTAACTAGACTAGAACCACTAATAATGTTGCGACGAATATCGTGAACGTGATACACTCGATGCAAGGTAAGAATGCGCCCATTGGGAAACCTCGGGTCCACGCGTCCAGCCCCAAGCACCTTTGCAACACTAGAGTTCCCCATCGTCACCGATCTACCACGACAGCCGGTAAGACACAAATAGCAATTTATCGCCAAACGTGCACGTTTGCCCCAGCTGGTCCCAACTAGCCACTCGTTGGGTTCATAGACAAGAAAGAGTTCAGACAAGAAGTTACATACTTTGTAACATTGCAGTCGGATCGTCAACTCCAAAGTGCGTCGAGTCGTGATCATCATAATCCTTCGGACCCAACACCATGTTGACAAGCAGGGATGGTCATCGCACAGAGGCTTGTGGTCCTTTTCCTTTCTTGGACGGGCAAATCCCTAGAAAAGTGTCCACCTTCTCCACAATTCCAGCCAGGTTCGTTTTGCTCTTGGCTTCCTAAAGTTATTTTTCTTAACTTTAAGCTTATCATGGTTTTCTTTATCCTTAGAAGTTTTCACACCTTTTCCTTTAAACTTGCTTTTACCGGTAACCATATTGGCAGCAGCCTCCACAGGTACGCTAGATTGATTACCATTATGCACCTCCTGAATCGCAATTGCATTCATCAACTCATTGAGTGACAAGTTTCCAGTACGATGCTTGAGGGTCATACCGAATTCCCCCCAAGATCGAGGAAACTTCTCAATGATAGCCATGACAACGAACTTATCAGGAAGTCCCATGTCAGCATCCTTGAGTGACTGCAAAACGATTTGGAGTTCGTGCACTTGGTCGGTAACCGACTTTCCCTCACTCATGTGATAATTCAGGAACTTTCCCACTTGGTACTTTTCCACACCGGATTCATCGGTGCTGTACTTCTTGGAAAGAGAATCCCACAGTGCCGCAGCAGTGAGAGGTGCAGAGCAATAAACATCAAAGAGTGCATTCGACAAAGGCGACGAGAATGCATCCTCGGGTACAACATCGTCCCCGCTCCTTCCACGGTTTAACAGAGCCACATTAAGCTGGATCATCACCATTCGTAGCGGGACATTTAGATGTCGCATACGGGCATACCCTTAATTGACCCGGATCTTCATGCGTTCGGACCAACGCTTGAAGTTCTTACCACCAAACTTCTCCTAAGATCGGAGGTGTCAACTAGGGACTTAAAGGGAGAGCTAGAGGAACCACCAGACATGATCAAATAAAATACTATTTTCTCTTAGACTGTTGGAAATTAAATTAATAAGCACCACAGATTAAACAAAGATTTAATCAACAGTAGGGGATTTTATTGATCAAGTCAAGAACATACCAATTAAGATGCCAATAGAAAAACCGAAAGCCAAGGAACATGATCAGGAAAACAAACAGAAACAAGAAATCAAACGGTTAGAAAACTTATCGTGATTTGATCGAGTCGCCTTAGGAAGACTGTCCTAAGAGAAAATATTGCCCCCAATTGGTGCAACTCGTGCACGTGCAAATTTCTCAGGAGGATAAAACGATCACGAACTACGTACCACAAAATAGCACACAGGTAGGTAGTCACCGGCGGTCCTATCTCAATCGCCTTGAATCTCACGAACAAATCTCTATGAACGGGAGTGTTTGATCTTTGAATCAAAGCAAGAGAATTGTGTTTCTCTTCAATATTCAAGTACCAAAAACGGCTGGGAGGAAGAGAGTATTTATACATGTGGAATAAATTAGGTTTAGGGCTTAATTTAGACCTAAAAACCTGATTTAATTCGGCCCAGGATTTCACTCACCCGTAACAAGCGCGGCCGCCCTCAGGGCTTGCGCGACCGCGCTCGAAGACAGGAAATTGGGGTGAAGCTGCGGAAGAGAAGCGCGGCCGCTCACAGGGCTGGCGCGCCGCTCTCGAAGGCAAGAACCTGTACGTGAAAATCCTCCTTGCCTCGTTCATTCCAAGCCAATTACCCACCAAGGCAATATGACTATGAACTTCAACACCACATATGCAAATATTCCAACAATCCCCCACAAGTTCATAGAAATATGACGTGTACTGATTGTCCATTGCCATGCTTTCAATAATGGTACCTTCCGGCTTGAACCACTACCTATGTTATCCAACGCAAACCTCCACAGACCGGATGAACGGGTGTCTTGAATCGATGCCTTTGGATGTAGAGGCCTTTGCTGGTAACAAACACGACAAAAGCTATGATAGGCCCTCTATCGAACACTTGACGCTTATAAGCCATACGTCCCGATCCTCTATCATGAATGCTTTCAAGGAATAACCCAAATTCCTCTAGTTGCGGCCAACAACAACACTCACTTAGTGGGCATCTCGGAAGATGTATCGCTAACATCTTGTCTAAAAGACTTGATCCCATTCAAAGTTCCAAACTTTTACTAAATTAGCAGCAATGAGCACCTCTAGGCTATTCGGGGATAGACTCGGACATGAAACATGTCAATCTATTATTTGGTGCTCCGACTCACCCCACACTTGTTATTACCACATTGAATCTCCTTTGTGGGATCTCCACTCGGAGTAGATTGGGTTGCTACTGCGTTTGAGTCGAGACGGGGTTCGAGTCCCATCCCCAACCTAGATTTTTGAACAAGAGCAAATTCAAGCCCTTTGGTTAAAGGATCAGCTGTGTTATCCTTGGTACCAACATAATCTACAGCTATCACCTTCCGAGACACTAGATCCCTTATAGATTTTAATCTAATTTGGATATGTCTCCTAGTTTTACAGTTGTACTTGACACTTTTCAGTTTCTCAATTGTGGCAGTGTTGTCACAATGTACAGAGATAACAGGCATGGGCTTCTTGACCATGTGCAACTCGGACATAAGTCCTCGAAGCCATTCGGCTTCCAATCCAAAGAGTGTCGAAGAGCAACTAATTCGGCCTCAAATGTAGACCTAGACAACGAGTTTGTTTGGTCGACCTCCAAGCGACCGCAGCTCCGCCTAAGGTGAAAACATACCCCGTACGGCCCATAACTCCCTGAGTTATAGGCAATCCAGCTTGCATCACTATATCCTTCAAGAACAGAAGGATATCTACTGTAATGCAGCCCAAGGGAAACCGTTCCCTTCAAGTACTTGAGAACTCTATCAAGAGCTTCCCAATGTGCTTTATTCGGACATTGAGTATATCTAGCCAACCTAGTAACCGAGTAGGATATATCCGGTCTAGTACAGTTGGCAAGATACATCAAACTTCCAATTATTTGAGAATATCTCAACTGAGCCATCGGTACTCCACTTTCATTCTTAGTAAGAGCAGATGAAGGATCATACGGAGTCTTAGCCACTTTGCAATTCTTATAACCAAATTTCTCAATTACACTTTCAGTATAATGAGACTGCGATATGGTTATGCCACTAGTTGAACGAGTCAACTTAAGGCCAAGAATCACACTTGCTACTCCCATATCCTTCATCTCAAACTTACTTTTCAAGAATTCCTTAGTAGTATCAATTATCCTCATATTTGTTCCAAACAACAGAATATCATCGACATACAGACATAAGACAATACTACTATCACCAATACTCTTGCTATAAACACACTTATCAAACTCATTATTAACAAAGCCAAACGATGAGATAATTTTATCAAATTTCTCATGCCATTGCTTAGGGGCTTGTTTCAGTCCATACAAGGACTTAACAAGTTTACAAACCTTTCTCTCATTGCCAGGGCCTCAAAACCTTCAGGTTGATCCATATAAATTTCTTCCTCAAGATCGCCATGCAAGAAGGCGGTCTTAACATCCATCTGATGGATAGGAAGATCATATACAGAGGCCAATGCGATAAGCATTCGGATTGTAGTCATTCTAGCAACTGGTGAATAGGTATCGAAATAGTCTATTCCTTCCATTTGCTTGAATCCCTTAGCCACTAACCTAGCCTTAAACTTGTCAACGGTTCCATCCGGTTTCAGTTTCCTTTTAAAGACCCACTTACATCCTATCGTGCTACAACCGGGAGGAGATCGACCAATTCCCATGTCCCATTAGAGACAATAGAATCCATCTCACTCTTAACAAGCATCCTTCCACCGCTTGGCATCGAAGTAGCCATAGCAGCCTTTGAAGGATTAGAGGATCACCCTCGACATTGTAAGTGATAAAATCATTTCCAAAGTCCTTGGTGGTCCTTGCCCTTTTACTCCTTCTTGGTTCAATCTCATCGTCGAATGAGTTGCACTTTGGAATCAACCCCCACATTCGTCGCCTTCTCTACTTGAGCAGAATAGAATTAGTGGTCGGGTTAGATTCCTTAGGAAGTCCGATCCTTCATAGGAAACACATCCTCAAAAATGTTGCATCACGTAACTCAACTATAGAGTTCACATCTATGCCGTAAATTTCGGATTTTATAATAAGAAATCTCAATGCATAACTTGTTTCGAATAACCTATAAAGATAGCATCAACAGCTTTAGGTCCAAGCTTTTTCCTTTTGTGTGCGGTACAAGTACCTTTGCAAGGCACCCCCACACTTTTAAGTGTTTCAAGCTAGCTCTGTCGACCTCTCCAAAGTTCAAACGGACTTTCCTTTCTATGTTTAGGAGGGACTCTATTCGAATATGGCAAGCCGTATTCAAAGCCTCTCCCCACATATATTCGGGACAATCCGTAACTTATGAGCAAACCGTTAATCATATCAAGCAAGGGTTCTATTCTTACGTTCGCAACACCATTTGATTGAGGGGTGTAGGGAGGAGTCTCTTCATGTACTATTCCGTTTTCTTGGCAATAATACATGAAGGGGTTAGGACTCATATTCACCTCCTCTATCGACCTTAACCGTTTAAGTTTCTTGCCGCTTTGTGTTTCGCTTCGTTCTTAAATATAATGAATTTATCTAATGCTTCATCCTTAGAATTAAGCAAGAACACATAACAAGATCTACTAGCATCATCAATAAAGGTGAGAAAGTATTTCTTTTTGTCTTTGGTCAACACACCATTAAATTCACAAATATCAAGTATGAACTAAATCTAGAATTTCGTAATTTCTCACAACCGACTTAAACGGACCTTTTGTAGATTTAGCTTCAACACATACATGACATTTAGAATTCTTATCAATAGCATGTTTAGGAATAATATCTAAGTTCATCATTCTTTTCACGTAATCATAGTTAATATGTCCTAAACGACCATGCCAAACATTTGAAGATTCAATGGAATACGAAACATGATAATCAATAGAACTAAAATTATTGTTGTGCGAACAAACATCGGCTTTCAACTCTAATTTTAAATAAACCATCCGAGGAATAACCTTTCCCCACAAAACTACCGTAATCCAAAATAATAACCTTATTACACTTAAATGAAATCTCAAATCCTTCCCTAACTAGACTAGAACCACTAATAATGTTGCGACGAATATCGGGAACGTGATACACTCGATGCAAGGTAAGAATGCGCCCATTGGGAAACCTCGTGTCCACGCGTCCGCCCCAAGCACCTTTGCAACACTAGAGTTCCCCATCGTCACCGATCTACCACGGACAGCCGGTAAGACACAAATAGCAATTTATCGGCAAACGTGCACGTTGCCCCCAGCCACAACTAGCCACTCGGGTTCATAGACAAGAAAGAGTTCAGACAAGAAGTTACATACTTTGTAACATTGCAGTCGATCGTCAACTCCAAAGGCGTCAGAGTCGGGATCATCATAATCCTTCGGACCCAACACCATGTTGACAGCAGGATGGTCATCAGCCAGAGGCTTGTGGTCCTTTTCCTTTCTTGACGGGCAAATTCCTAGAAAAGTGTCCACCTTCTCCACAATTCCAAATAGCTCGTTTTGCTCTTGGCTTCCTAAAGTTATTTTTCTTAACTTTAAGCTTATCATGGTTTTCTTTATCCTTAGAAGTTTTCACACCTTTTCCTTTAAACTTGCTTTTACCGGTAACCATATTGGCAGCCTCTCCACAGTACGCTAGATTGATTACCATTATGCACCTCCCGAATCGCAATTGCATTCATCAACTCATTGAGTGACAAGTTTCCAAGACGATGCTTCGAGGGTCATACCGAATTCCCCAAGATCGAGGAAACTTCTCAATGATAGCCATGACAACGAACTTATCGGGAAGTCCCATGTCGCATCCTTGAGTGACCGCAAAACGATTTGGAGTTCGTGCACTGTCGGTAATCGACTTTCCCTCACTCATGTGATAATTCAGAACTTTCCCACTTGGTACTTTTCCACACCGGATTCATCGGTCCGTACTTCTTGGAAAGAGAATCCCACAGGACGCTAAAGAAATGAGAGGAGCAGAGCAATAAACATCAAAGAGTGCATTCGACAAAGCCGATGCACGTATCCTCGAACAACATCGTCCCGCTTCCTTCCACGCTTAACAGCGGCCACATTAATCTGGATCATCACCATTCGTAGCGGGACATTTAGATGTCAAAGATACTGACATACCCTTAATTGACGCTTGCATCTTCATGCGTTCAGACCAACGCTTGAAGTTCTTACCACCAAACTTCTCCGGAAGATCGGAGGTGTCAACTAGTGGACTTAAAGCGGAGAGCTAGAGGAACCACCGTACATGATCAAATAAAATACTATTTTCTCTTAGACCGTTGGAAATTAAATTAATAAGCACCATTGAGATTAAACAAAGATTTAATCAACAGTAGGGGATTTTATTGATCAAGTCAAGAACATACCAATTAAGATGCCAATAGCAAAACCGAAAGCCAAGGAACAGGATCAGGAAAAACAAACAGAAACAAGAAATCAACCGGTTAGAAAACTTATCGTGATTTGATCGAGTCGCCTTAGGAAGATCTCCGTCCTAAGAGAAAATATTGCCCCCAATTGGTGCAACTCGTGCATGTGCAAATTTCTCCGAGGATAAAACGATCACGAACTACGTACCACAAAATAGCACACAGGTAGGTAGTCACCGGCGGTCCTATCTCAATCGCCTTGAATCTCACGAACAAATCTCTATGAACGGGAGTGTTTGATCTTTGAATCAAAGCAAGAGAATTGTGTTTCTCTTCAATATTCAAGTACCAAAAACGGCTGGGAGGAAGAGAGTATTTATACATGTGGAATAAATTAGGTTTAGGGCTTAATTTAGACCTAAAAACCTGATTTAATTCGGCCCAGGATTTCACTCACCCGTAACAAGCGCGGCCGCCCTCAGGGCTTGCGCGACCGCGCTCGAAGACAGGAAATTGGGGTGAAGCTGCGGAAGAGAAGCGCGGCCGCCTCACTGTGGCCGAGCGCGGCCGCTCTCGAAGGCAGCAACCCAGACGTGAAAATCCTCCTTGCCTCGTTCATTCCAAGCCAATTACCCACCAAGGCAATATGACTATGAACTTCAACACCACATATGCAAATATTCCAACACATGTCTCTGTCATTTGATAAACTGCAAATGTAAGACAGTCCTTTGACCTAGATAATCTTTATTGACAAATTAAATGTGAATTTTTCTACATGAAATTAAAGATGCATGAATCCATTCACTTGCGCAAATTATTCTTTTTTCTATTATGTCTTCCAAGGATTCTTGTACATCAAGACAGGACTGTTTCTTATTTTTCATTCCTAATCTGATTTATTGGGAGATTTATGAAAATATTTGGTAGGTAATAAGTTTGAAAAAGGGAGAATAAAAGTAAAGCAAAGATGACAGTGGTGGTGTGTGCATCTTCGAATTTGTATATATGGAGAGGACTTGAGATCAATCTTGTCGGATAACATTCTAGTTCTCTGCTCTGCTTCACTCTAAAACATGTATTACTTCCTACCATTTGGCCTTTTAGAACAATCTTCCGATGTAAAATCCTTGGTTTTTGTTTCACTGAAACAAGGCAAACCAACATTCTTGTATTTACCAAAACTTCTAATGTACATTGCTGGATAAGTTTTAGCAAAAAGTTCTAAATTGCGCAATCACAGTTTAATCGAACTCAGAGCTTCTTACGTGGTTCTGCATACCCAGTTGGTCAGCAGATGTAGTTGGAACATTTTGTTGAACAAACTGAGGATAATTGAGTTTTTTTGTTGTTCTTATTTAGTTTTTAGTTTATTCGCTATCTTTAAAATATTGGAGTAAATAATTTTCTCTTTGCGTTCGTGCAGAGTTGCAGTTGCAGATACTGAGAAGCACAAACATAAGAATATCCGAGTTTCATCTTCGTTGCATGGAAGCCATTAATGCAAGTGACTTACCAACCCTATTAGAAACTAGCACACCTGTTACAGTATATGTGCCCTCAAGGATTTGAATGAAGAGATGAAAGAGATTTCTTAGAGAAATCCTTCTTCTTTCTTCTGTTTTACTTCTATAAACTTGTCTGTTCTTATCTGTGTTGTGACCTGTCTAAAAGTTGTGTGGAGATTCTTGGGCAGATTGAGCAGTGAAAGCTGTTATCCACCTCATACCTAATTAACCTCGACCATTAGTCTTAAAATAGGACACGGTGACATGCGGCAGGGAGCAGCAGAAGCCCGAGAACAGTAAAACCACTTGGATTCCAATAATTAGCATGGAAAAATGAAACAAGTTTCTCCCTAACATTATAAAAAGTCTTGTTTTTAAATAAGACTTTTTATAATGTTAGGGAGAAACTAGTTTCCTTATAACATTGAAAGAACTTTTTATAACATTTGGAAAAAATTAGTTTCCTCTTAACATTAAAAGGAGAAATTAATTTCCCCAAATATAATAAAAAATTTTACTTAGCATTATGTTATGCCAAAAACTTACAAAAAACGCGTTTTTTGTTAACTTAACAAAAAACGTGTTTTAAAGCCGTCTCTCTCGCGCAACACATAGACTTCTCACAACTCTCTCTCTTTCTCTCTCTTAACGCACCCTCTCTCTCTCTAAACGGAAATCGCCAATCGATCGTCTTCTTCAACCAATTTCCCTCTCAACCTTCACGAACCCAACTCCTCAACCTCCATTACCGAGTTCCCTCACCTCTAAATCAACCGGCAACCTCACCAATTCCCCAATTGCAATCGCCGATATCGGAGAAGACACAACCAGACTCTCACTCTTTGGGACGCCGAACTCCTGTTGTTGATTTTCCCGGCGAACTCCCGTCTGGTGTCCGGTGCCGACGGTAGTGTTTCTCCGGTAAGGCTCAATTTTCAACAGCCTAACGATTGGTCGAATGGTTACTGCTCTTTCAATGGCTTAATTTCGAATTGTATTATTGAATCCAACGACTCTATAATTCAAGCAATTGTTACGTTTATAGATTCAAAAGCAGGTTCAGGTCCTTCTGTCACATGCTCAATTTTGGTCCTTCCCCAGTTCCATTGCCAAGGCTGCAATATATCCCCTGGGTTTCGAATTGTGGGTACAATCTGTTGTTCCAGTCGGTGTGATTAATCAAGTGCCAGTTGGTGATTAATCAAGTGCCCGTTAGTGTATAATAGAGTGCCAGTCCATATTTTTTGAATGCCAGTAAAAATGATTATCAGTATTTTTTGAGTGCCAGTGTCTGTGTATTTGAGTGCCAGTGTACGTGATTTTGAATGCCAGTTCATGTTTTTTTGAATGCCAGTGCTTGTGTTTTTGAGAGCCAGCAAAAATATTCGTGTAACAAAGTGCCAGTGTTAGTTGAACAGAGTGCCAGTGTGAAGAGTGCCAGTTCATGTATATAAAAGTGCCCGTGTAAAAGTGCCAGTGCCAGTTTAACAAAGTGCCAGTGTCGCTTACACTGGCACTTTGTTAAATTGGTACTGGCACTTTTTTCACTGGCAATTTGTGATACATGAACTGGCACTTTATCACACTGGCAGTTTGTTAAATAGACACTGGCATAAACGGGGAAACCAGTAATTACAAAAATGCCACCGTTTATTTTAAACATGGTTGCCAGTATTTACAAAATTGCCACCGCTTAATTTGAAAACACGTTTTTTCATATCTTAAGAAAAAACTAGTTTTTCATAAGACCAACTCTTATGTTATATAATAAATAAATTATTAATATTTTTAAAATATATTTACAAAACTGTTTCATGTACCGTGATTCTTTTTTTTTTTTTTTATGAAAGGATTGCAGAAGGAAGCTTCAAACAATAATTGAAAAGGTTTGAATCTATAAAATTTTGTTCATCTAATTAAAATTATTCAATTGAAATTGATTTAATTGAATTGTTCAAGTTTCAGCATAACTTGATTAAACACCAGATTGTACTAATAAAACACCAAGTTCATGGAATAAAACATCAAGTCTTACTACAAAATACCAACTAACTAAACTAAAATACCAGATTGCACTAATAAAACACCAAGTTCGTAGAATAAAAGCTCAAGTTTCACTACTAAAACTTCAAGTTTCAGCATAACTTGATTAAACATCAGATTGCACTAATAAAACACCAAGTTCATGGAATAAAACATCAAGTCTTACTACTAAATACCAAGTAACTAAACTAAAATATCAGATTGCACTAATAAAACACCAAGTTCGTAGAATAAAACCTCAAGTTTCACTACTAAAACTTCAAGTTTCAGCATAACTTGATTAAACAGCAGATTGCACTAATAAAACACCAAGTTCATGAAATAAAACATCAAGTCTTACTACTAAATATCAACTAACTAAACTAAAATACCAGATTGCACTAATAAAACACCAAGTTCGTAGAATAAAACCTCAAGTTTCACTACTAAAACTTCAAGTTTCAGAATAACTTGATTAAACACCAGATTGCACTAATAAAACACCATGTTCATGGAATAAAACATTAAGTCTTACTATTAAATACCAAGTAACTAAATTAAAATACCAGATTGCACTAATAAAACATCAAGTTCGTAGAATAAAACCTCAAGTTTCACTACTAAAATACCAAGTCACTAAACTAAAATATTATGTTTCGTAACCCTAGCTTTCATGGCATTTTTATTCGCTGTATGTTTCACTCTCATTTTGCTTAAAATCGAACGGTAAGTGTATAGTTATTATGAATATGACAATAGAGTCACATGAATAAATAATTATTAAAAAAAATTCATTTTAAAAGTGTGTATTTTTAAATAAAACACTCAAAATGAAATATTGCGTCTTTTTTAATGGGACGAATAGAGTATTGAGTAAGGGTAGTGGCCGGTAGAAATAAATAATACACACTTTAATACACACTTTAATAAAGACGTAATATAAGAAATAAATAATACACAGTTTATAGAGTAAGGGAAAGTTAAAAGAGAGTATTGAGTAAGGGTATTGAATAGTAAGTGTCTTTTTTAATAAAAAAACAAGACTTTTTATATTATTGGGGGAAAAAGGGTATTGAACGGTAAGTGTCTTTTTTAATGAAAAAACAAGACTTTTTATATTATTGGGGGAAAAAGTATAGACTGCCGCTATACTTTGAAACTCCTATTCCAAAAAATAGACCCATTTCTTAGGTTCTATTTGATTGAACTCCAACAAAAAATTAGGAAAAAATAATTACCCAATGAAATTCTATATTTATATACAATTTAGGGTCTGAAGTCTAGGGTGTGTTCTTGAAACGGGGCCCCATATGTTTTTTTTTTTGTCAAATCAGGGCTCAATATCTAAATTTTTCGTCAATTAAGGGCTTTTTGATGGATTTTGTTAGAAAACTGAGTTAAGTGACATGTGCCACGCATGTGCGGGACAAGTTGGACTAAATTGAAATGCAAATTAGTTATTAAGGAGTGAAATGTAAATTTTTAAAAATTGATGACCGTTACAAAATATTTTTTTAAAATAATATTTTTTGAAAATATAATATATTGTGAAAAGCTGTAATTTTTTTTATAATTTTTAAAATATGTTAAAATAATTGTTATAAATATAATAAAAATTGTATTTTTAAAGAAAATAGTATTTTTTTAAAAAAAATTAATTAATTTTTAACGTAAATCTTGTAAAATAATTTTGTTTCAATTTAGTTATTAAGGGGTAGTTTATAATTTTTTGTTTCAATTTTTATAAAAAGAAATTGTAAGTTAATAATTTTGTAATTGAATGGAATTTATTTTTAAAATATGTTAACCACACATAATGAATAAAAAATTATAAAAAATATAAATTAAAAATATCTTCAATCCAAGAATTACAAAAAAAAAAAAAAACCACATTCCCCCCCCCCTCTCTCTCTTCATCTCCCCAAACTGATGATGGCCATACGGTAAGCCCGGCCCGTCGTCGAAGGGTTAAACGGACAAACGGGCTTTATCCGGCCCGTCCGTGAGGAGAAACGGGCTAAATCCCGGCCCGAACCTCCGTTTCATGGATTCAAGGCCCGCCCGTATAGCCCGAATCCAAGGATCCACGGGCCAAACGGATTTTACCTTTTTTTTTTTTTTTAAATCTGAAAATGCTTAATTTTTTTTTTAAATACAAAATTCTTTAGAATTAAACAAAGAATTTTATAAAAAAAAAAACAACTTAGACCCAATAATGTTTATTATATTTTCTAAGAGGTAATTATGTCCCAAAAAATATATATCTGGTAAAGAATCATTTATATACGTTTTGGACAAAAATGCCCCTCCAACGAATTTATTAACGGATATATATGGGGACATTTTACAAAAAAAAAAAAAAAAAAAAAGGGCCAAACGGATTTTGGGTCAAACGGGCTTCGAAGTCCGCGGGCTAAGCCCGGCCCGTCGACAATTTTCAACATCAGGCCTGTACCGTTTAAATCACGGGCCGGACCACGGGCGACGGGCAATACGGGCCACGGGAAAAAAAATTGTCCACGGGCTAAGGCCCATTTTGGCCATCATCACCCCAAACCCACATTTTCCCTCTCTTCATTTTTCATAACAATCCCTTTCCATCCTTCAGCTACCACCATTCACCAACTCCAACGCCACACCACGCCACCGTCTCAGGGCCACCCACCCTCCGTCACCTTCTTGCCGCCCTTCACCGTCTCTCAATTCACAAACTGCCATCAACTTCGCCCAGCCTCCCCCTTTCCAGATCTGCTTTGATTTAAAAGAGACAAAATCCAAGTTGTTGTTTGCTGCAATGGGAGGCGGTATATGGTTGTTTACTCCGTCAAATTTGTACAAGGAGGTGACCGAGGAAGATTTATATAGGGAGGGGAGGACTTGAATGTGTAGACGTGGCGGCTGGGCTTTGGTTGGTGGCGGTGGTGACGTGGTTGAATGAAGGGAAGGGGAAATGGGGGGGTATGAAGATATGAAGGTGACTGAAAAAGGGAAATGGGGAGAGGGATGAAGAAGTGGGGGAGGAAAGAGGCTAGAGTGTGGCAGAGGCGGTGATGGAGGTGGAGGCGCCGACGTCGCCGAAGCGGCGGAGGAGGCTGAGACGGTGATGAAGGTGGGGTTTATGCTTTTGTTTGAGAAAGGAGGAGAAACAAGTGGGGAGGAAAGATAGAGAGAAATGGTTGATTTTATTTATTTCACCCCCACTTTTAATTTATTTCACTTAGCCTCTTAAATTTAAATATCAATACAAACTAACCAAATCAATTAATCACGTGAGTGACACGTGCTATTTAACCGTATTTTTAACGAAAATCCTCAAAAAGCCCTTAACTGACAAAAAATTTAGATATTAAGCCCTGATTTGACAAAAAAAAAAAAAAACATATAGGGTCTCGTTTCGAGAACACCCCTAGACTTCAGGCCCTAAATTGTCAATTTTCCCTTTATATAATGATAAATCACCTAGGCGACATCTCTTCTTCTGAAATGTTGCCGCCGATGGACCAACTAATGTTTTGTAAGTACTCTTCCCACCTTTCAGACAATCCATCTTCACTTTCCAGCATCTTAACAACTTCTGACATTTTAGGACGTTGCGTTGGAGAATCATGTGTGCAGAGCACAGCTACTTGAATCAGCTGCTCCATTTCTTCAACCATCTCTTCCCCAAGTCCGACCAGCGGCCCCAAATTCTTAGCCATAGCCAGTTTTCTTACCTGGAAATTCAGCCAACAAAAATGGACATTATTCATTTTTCATGAAACAATTGAAGCCCAAGTAACAAAAACATGAGAGATTATGCAACATGTTCCCTCCCTCCCAAGAGATTATGCCCAAATTCTTCTCCTTCAAATGTCCTTTTATCTGAAATTATCAATTATTATGCTCTTTATTAGATGATGCAGACTGGTGATCATTTTATCGTTTATAAAATAGATTTAAGGAGAACGCAAAGATACTGAGATATACAAGGCGATCACCTGCAGAAAGTCATGATTCCATTTTATCAACTCTCTCTCTCTCTCTCTCTCTCTCTCTCTCTCTCTCTCTCTCTCTCTCTCTCTCCTTCTCTCTCTCTCTCTCTCCCCCCATGCATGTGAGAAGTGGTGGTTTTTGGGGTAGGGTTGGGTTGGGGTTGAAGTCTCCTTGTTTGTGTAACAAAACAATGTTCAGAAAGCTGAAAGCCCAATTAACAGAGATATATGAAGGACACATCATATGTCTGAATGATGAATGCTTACCCAATCCAGCAACCTGACGCACATGCGTATATTAGAAGTGGAAACATAAGTGCATTCGTGGTCCATCACATCATATGTCTGAATGATGAATGATTCCATTTTATCATCATTAGCAAGCTGAAATAGATCAAAAGAACTTTTTGCTGTTACAAGCTCCAGAAGCATCATACCGTAGCCATAAACATCAGTCTTCCGGGAACACTTAAGAGTGGAATGATACTCTGGAGCTATGTGCAAAATTGTGCCACGTATATTAGAAGTGGAAACATGAGTGCATTCTTGGTCCATCACATTAGCCAACCCAAAACCGCCAATGTATGTTCTAAAGTCCTCATCCAACAAAAGATTTGAAGGTTTAACATTACGGTGAATAATTCCAGGGAGGCAATCATCATGTAAGTAAGCAAGGCCCCTTGCAGCTTGCACCGCAATTCGTTTCCTCGTATTCCAATCCAGAGCAGAGTCTGGCTCAGCTCGCTCTGTAATAGTGTCTGTCAGTCATATACTATACTAATTTGAAAATAAAGCAAGAAACCCCCACCCCAATTCTCCAAGATGAGTGTATTATCACTCCCTCCCATCCCTGAATGAGTGCATTTTTTGAAAATTGTCAATTTTTTAGTGAGTTACTAAAGTTACCTTAAGCTTTGGTGTCCAAGTTTGAACTTGCTATCACATAGTGTGCTCATTAAGGATAAATAAAGTATGTGGCAAAAACAATGAATAAAATAAGCTTCCATAATTTTCTCAGAGGAAACTAAATGCTGGCATTAATTTTGGGACAGAGTGAATAGTTATTTTCACAAAACTTAAGAAATTGGGTTTTTTAGGCTCACTAGCACACATGCATGCCCTTCGTTTCCACATTATACCTTACCATATTTGTAAATGCACACTAGGACATGAAAGTAAGAAAAGGAGACCTATTGGGACAATAAAATCAAATTGAAACTGAAAAAGGAGAGTCCTCATTTTGGGACAGTGTGAAATAACAACAGAACACCAAGAAATCTAAACTGTTGAGCTTAGAAATCAGAAATACAATGATAAACACATGAAATAGGTCAGGCATGAATACCTCTCAAGAGTGAAGCAACAGAACCATTGGCCATATAGGGATAAACAAGTAACCGTTCAGTAGATGGAGACTCTGTAGCGCAAAAGCCTCGTAGGCGGAGTAGGTTACGATGATTGGCCACGAAACTTAATTTTATTTCGTTTTTGAACCACAACTCACCATGAGTAGGATACCCCTTTTGTCTTTTTATGGCCACGAGAGAGCCATCAAACAAGCGTCCTTTGTAAACCTTACCAAATCCATCTCTGCTCACAATATTTTTATTACTAAAGTTATCGGTTGCAACTTTTAATTCAGCCAACGAGAACATCTTCAAATATGGAGATTGAAAACTAGAATAAGCTGCAAATACAAGGTAGGTTAGTGGGAAAAAATCCAGCACAAGGATTTTGCATTACAGAAAAGGAACTGCCTTCACAATATTTTCACATATAGTTCACATCTCAGTTAAATGCCTCTTATCTTGCATTTACTAACACTACAATATTGGGAACATCATTTGGTTTGAGCGTACTCCGTGAATTCCTACAGAAAGAAAAGGGTCACCAAGATAGAAATTTCTGATAAAGAGCAATGCCATACTGCAAGCAGTTCGAGTTCGGACAGTTACCCTTATACTGTCATCTCAGACACTCCTACATCTTTCCAAATAATGACTAGTTTTTTGTGAGATCCCAAGGGTCTTGCTCTCTGCGTGGTGAATGCTTTAACTAAACAAAGTCAATCTAAGAAAGTCAAGCAGGTCCATTCAGTTCCAAAAGTTGGTTACAAGTTCTATCCGCTTTTGCAAAATAATCTAGCAATTCAACTATTTAAGAAAGAATAAATAAAAGGAGAATAAGAGAGTCAGAAAACAAGAAAACTTAAAAGAGAAGAAAAACAAAGAAAGAGAATCACACTAAAGTTAGAACAGATTCTTCATCCTTACTATGCCAAGAAGTTTAAAGATAATACCAGTAATAGAGCACATTGATCTATGCAAAATCAGAGCACGAAAATCTATGCACCACAATGCTTCTCGTGTATGAGAAAAACAAAAAGTTCCCCGTGCGTTGGTTGGAATCTAAGCTATACTCCCTCTGTCCCAAAAGAATGTCCGGAAAGTTTTCAAATTTGCACTTGATCAAGAGCAAATTTGAAAAAAAAAAAAAAATCGGACATTCATTTTGGGAAAGAGGGAATATTACATTTCTTGTTGTAAATTCTAATTACAATTCTACCTATATAGCACATTGATCTATGCAAAATCAGAGCACGAAAATCTATGCACCACAATGCTTCTCGTGTATGAGAAAAACAAAAAGTTCCCCGTGCGTTGGTTGGAATCTAAGCTATACTCCCTCTGTCCCAAAAGAATGTCCGGAAAGTTTTCAAATTTGCACTTGATCAAGAGCAAATTTGAAAAAAAAAAAAAAATCGGACATTCATTTTGGGAAAGAGGTTTTTAATTCTATCTTAAGCCACTAGGTAACCAAGTTTTTTCACGTTTTTCCTATTTGGTCCTTCATGTTTACTTCCCATCCCTGTTAATTAACTTAAATTTATAATGTTCGTCAACATAGTCACTTTCCTAACAGACTGTCTGTATAATTAGTGGAATATGCTAAGAATTCTTCCATTTTCTTGATTTAGGTTCTCCTTTATTACAAATTTGAAACAACCACCAGAAGAAACAGAGCAGACAATTAAGTATGAACATGAGGTGCAAGAAAGCAAATGATGCATCTCGTATATATACCTGAGATAACTGTATCTTTGGTTGAAAAGAACCTCCACGCCTTCTGTACATATGTCATTTTTTTTGTGACTTGTATCTGATGCTGGATGAGATTTGCAGCATGCTTGTCATCTGGTTCTAAGGGTGAACCTGCACCCTCTTGTCTATCATAGTTTCCACCCCTAGTAATGATCCCCACATCAACAAGAGATAAATTAGTGCCCTCCTGCAATGACAACGCATACTCAAGCCTGGTGACAACCTCAGCCATTGTTGGCCGCTTTCTTGAACTGCCATGCAAGCATTGCTCTGCAATCTGAGCAAATGCCTCCAAACAATCTGACAAGAAACTCCCATTCAGATGAGGGTCCACAATTTCAAGCACCCTTCCTTCTTTGATACAGTGCTTGGCCCATTTGACTAATCCCCACTGCTCCTCGTCTAGATTTCTATCCACTGCCGGCCTGCCACATAATGCTTCAAGCATTACCACCCCAAAAGCATACACATCAGACTTTCTCGTGAGCCTGCGAGTCCAGAGATACTCAGGATCCATATACCCAAATGTTCCTTTAACACGAGTGCTGACATGTGTGTAATTTTGTTCGGCTGGGCCTATTTTGGACAGCCCAAAGTCTGAGATTTTAGCATCACAGTTTGCGTCCAACAAAATGTTTGTGCTTTTGACATCGCGGTGTATGACTCTGGTTTGGATGTCTGTACCTGTATGAAGGTAGTCCAAACCACGTGCGGCACCAAGACATGCCTTTAGGCGTTGGATCCAAGATAAAGGACGATGTGATCTCATTCTGTGCAGATTATCAGCAAGAGTTCCACCACTCATATACTCATAGACAATAATCATCTCGGGATGGTCATTGCAGTAACCAATTAGAGAGACAAGATGGCTGTGCCGAAACTTTGAAAGCATCTCAATCTCAGTCCAAAACTCTGGGGCTCCTTGACTTGACCAGAAACCCAACCTCTTGATGGCAACTGTAGTTGCCCCATTATCAATAATCCCTTTGTACACCTCCCCAAATCCACCCTTGCCGATGACCAGCCCTGCATCGAAATTCTGGGTCGCCCATTTAATTTCTGCAAGTGAAAATCGGCGGCACTGAAGACCTGACGATGACAAATTGTTTCTCTGGGCCTGCGTCTGTTCTTCTTCATGCCGTTGTCTCAAGTAATAAACAATGATATTTACAAGAGTGATTAAAATTATAAGACCAGTGACAAAGAACATGCTTCTCCAGAGAAGTGGATTTTGGATTGGCAACTGATCACAAAAGATTGAGCATAAACAACTATGAGGAATAAGCTTAATTAGTAAGTTAATTGCTGGTCATTCATCACCCAAAGATAAAGCTTTTTGTACAAAGGGAAACTTATATTGACTTCTTAAGTCAAGAAGGCTGTGAACCACCAAGTGTTTTGGGGCCACCACTATAAGGGTTGACTTGGACTTGGCATGCGTAGACTTACGCAGGATGGGAATTATTACTAGTCTTAGCTAAGAAATTTCTACTTTGTTGCACAAAACTAATTAGGCCCACATTCCCCAATCTTCCTCTAAAGGGGGGAAGAAAAGACATGCAAAAATAAGGTCCTAAAATTCATAATTAACTTAGCACATCAATCATGTAATTGAGGTAGATGTTATCATACCAGAATTTGAGAATGACTCCTAGAAACCCCAATTGTGTTCTTTGCATTGTCTTTTGGGTGTGCGAGGTTCGAGAACGCAGCTTTCGAATATCGAAAACCTTAATGTATGATCGTCTAGGGCTCAACAACTTTTCAGAAGGAATGTCTTCACCTGTCAGCTAAGCCATCACCTGATCACCTTGAAATATTGTTATGATCTCACTTAGTAAATTGGATAATTCTGCAAATTGGGTAGAGGAACAACGTAGAACAGAATTATAATTGGGGAAAAGAGAGAAGAAATTGGGATGAGAAACAGAAGATGAATTTGGGGTTAGAGAGAGAAGAATTTAGGTTGAGAGAGAGATGAAATTTAGGAAGGAAACTTTCTTAATTTTTCATTCATACCCATCAATGGCGTATTCCAACTACATAAAGAGAGAAATCACGTGGTTTACAACGGCCCTTCTCTCACTATAAAACGACATAGTTTTAAGTAACTGAAATTAAACTAGATAAGCTAAGAAACGACGTCGTGCTAATAAAGAAGAAACGCGTATGGACAAGCTCGCTAATGAACTTGTTGATACGTTATTCACCAAACGATGTCGTATCCTTCCAACTTCAAACATAACGGTAACCCCCAAATCAGTACGAACCCTAAATCATTACATTCCCTACTCCTTCAAACAATCCTTGTCCTCAAGGATTATTTTAACCAATTCCCTTGGCACATTTGGTAATTCTGTAACCACACTTGACATCCCACTTAGCATGAAACAAGCTAGAGCCATCCTCCATGTAGCCATAATTCTGACTTAGTTCAGCTAGTCCAGCAAAGTTAATGACCTTAACATGTTTGAGAAGTGTAGTAACTCCGAAGAACATCAAGTAGTAACCCCATTTAGTTGGGTTGGCCATATTCTTTCCAAAGAATATCGGGAGCCGAACCATGTACAGCCTCAGCAAGAGCAATACCTCCCTCATCAATGTTGCAGCTTGGTGTTAAACCCAATCCCCCTATCAACCCCGCATAAAGATCACTGATGATGTCACCGTAAAGGTTAGGCATCACTAAAACATCAAAAAAGGCTGGATTCTTCACAAGCATCATACAGCAGTTGTCAATTACAACTTCTTCATATACTATCTCAAGGTACTTCTCTGCAACCTCACGACAACACTTAAGAAATAGGCCATCAGTTTTCTGCATGATGTTAGCTTTGTGTATTGCAGATACTCTCTTCCTTCCATGGGTCTTGGCATGAGCACTATCTGCTAAGTGTATTGTCTGACATATGATCATTTGTATGCCTCCACCAATCAGTAAAGCTCTTCGATCCAATCTATCCACTGTTGCTATAGAAACTAAGGTTGATGATGCCAAAACTGCTCCAATAATTAGACCACCAAGTAGATAGCCGTCAATTACTGGTTGGTGCAGACAGCAAAATAAGATCCCATCGATGGAAACAAGAACTATATCAACCACCAAATCAATAATCAACCCCCAGTTTGATGATTCCAACAATGACATCTCTTCAGTACCAGTGATCCGAGGTACAATATTTAGCAATCCTTTCTCTAGCAGGACTCTTACTTGCTCTTGCTCCCGAGAACTTGATACAAAATGAGAATTTATCTCACTATCATTCTCAGTCTTTGCCGCTTCTCGAAACTGTCTAGCCCACTCTTCACGTCCAGTCCTCTTTAGATAATTCTGTACCAACACTACTCCATTGAAATCTATTTCTGCCTTGAATCTAAAGAAACCTGGCCCAATCACTTCACTTTTGCAATCATATACAGAATCTACAACCGGGTCATTTTTCAAAAACTGAAGAACTCTTTCCATATCATTGTCATCAATTGCTCTACCAATCAAAGCATGACGATTCCTCTGGATAAAAATTATCGCCACCACTCCAATAAGGTTGCCCACTATTATTGAACCAATGGGATCATAAATTGCATTCCCAGTGGCATTCACAGCAATCAATGAAGCACCCGCAATGAGAAGGCTGCCATCACAGCACCATCCTCTGTCATGACCGCAACAAAGCTGGGATCATGACCACGCCAGACATAGTCCATAAATTTCATGCCTTCTGCAGCTGCACCTTTTCTGACAGCATCTATGGCCACGACAAGAGAAACACCTTCAATAATAAATGAGCCACCAAGTACCAAAGCTGCATATGTAATATTTTGGGGGGCCTGTGAAGTCCACAAGTTCTGAACTCCATGAACAATTGTAGCACCAGAACCAAGACAAAAGATCAAGACAAAGTTGTTTCGAATGGCATCCTCATCAAAAGAACCCCCAAAATAAGATTTGAACAAAGCAACAGTCTCAACAACAAACTTGAAAGCACAAGCTACATTAGCATTGCTGCCGACAACAATAACAATGTAGACATTGCTGATTCTCATGTAAAAGAAAGAACAAGCACCAATTTGCCGCACATGACATGTACCAAGTTCTTTTGTTTGCATAAAATTCTGAAATGAACCTTCCATCTTCATCATATACTTAGCATACATATCTACTTGTTCATAATTGCTCAAGTATGGCTCACTATACTTCCAATATCCTCCTGGATCCCACAACCACTCAAATGATGCTCTCGGACCAAATTTTAAAGTATCAACATGTATACAAAATATAGGTGCATCCTTTTCATTTCTATGAATCCAATTCCTATCATCCATTAAATTTTTTCCAAACTCCTTTGATTCATCTACCATTTCGGGAACATAATTACTATCAAAACCTCTAGCAAGGACACTTTTCAGTTGTGTACAAGGACTTATCACTTTAAGGTTTGAGTGGTCATTACCTGAATCAAGCAATCTTTCCATTGTTTCTCCTTGGCATTTTATCAAACAGTTGGTATGCCCCATGGTTGGTTGTTCTTTCTTTGGACTTTGTTCATATTCTGCACCATCTTCTTGCTCTTGATAGTCCTCTGTGACTTGAGTTTCCCAACCATTGGAATGCTTCAAATAAACTCCGGCCCAATAAACTGAAGAAGGTTCAAGCTGTTTGACAAAAGACTTACATTCATCTTCCAAACCAGCAGTAAAATGTTCAAGGAAGAAACCTTCCGTCAATTCTTCACACATATGTGAGGCTATGGTCTCCAATTGAGATCGAATAATCTGGAATTCATCAAAGTACTCCTCGAATGAATTTATCTGGACAATACGCTCAAGGAATGCGGAAGCACACATTTCTAACTCGTTCTTATCTTTCGGACACTCGAGTAGGATTTGTGGGTTAACTCCAAGCAGGAAATAGGCATTACCCATGACATCATACTCCATTTTCGTCTCTTGTTAATCCGTGAATCGAACTGCTCTGATACCACTTGTTATGATCTCACTTAGTAAATTGGATAATTCTGCAAATTGGGTAGAGGAACAACGTAGAACAGAATTATAATTGGGGAAAAGAGAGAAGAAATTGGGATGAGAAACAGAAGATGAATTTGGGGTTAGAGAGAGAAGAATTTAGGTTGAGAGAGAGATGAAATTTAGGAAGGAAACTTTCTTAATTTTTCATTCATACCCATCAATGGCGTATTCCAACTACATAAAGAGAGAAATCACGTGGTTTACAACGGCCCTTCTCTCACTATAAAACGACATAGTTTTAAGTAACTGAAATTAAACTAGATAAGCTAAGAAACGACGTCGTGCTAATAAAGAAGAAACGCGTATGGACAAGCTCGCTAATGAACTTGTTGATACGTTATTCACCAAACGATGTCGTATCCTTCCAACTTCAAACATAACGGTAACCCCCAAATCAGTACGAACCCTAAATCATTACAAATATACTGACAACTTCTGACATCCTAGGACGGTCCATTGATGAAGCCTGTGTGCCGAGCAGAGCCATCTGTTTCAGCTGCTCCACCTCTTCATAAACATAATTATCATGTTTAAGGAATTATGTTGTTACTTTTATTGCCCCACTTAAATTTCAAGGCAAGATCCTTGTGCAGTAAAGAATTGGAAGAAGAAGAGAAAGACAATCACAATATACGCAACATAATTGGATGATAACGTTAAGAAAAGGAAAAGATATAAGTGACAGGCCCGGCCCTAGTGCAAGGCAGGTGAGGCCATTGCCTAGGGCCACCAAATTTACTACTTATATTAGGGCCCCAAAATTTTGCATATGTACTAAAGTGTTCAAGTGGATTAGGAGTCAGCCAAGAAGTGAATGGGCTGTGTTTGATTCCTGGTAACAATATCTCTTACGCTTGTTGTATCTTTTTTAAGTACTCTTCTTCGGGTCAATTGCAATTTGGTTACCTAAGTTTTACAATAATTAATATTAAATATTACATATAATTTTAATTATTTTAAATATAATATACTAAATCTTAAAAAATATACCACTAAAAAGATAATTAATAAAAACAAATTCATAATAAAAAACTAAAAACAGATAAAGAAAAAATATTAGGATTCGTATTTCACTGTGTGGGTACTATCTCTTTTGGGTCAAGTAAATCGACCCGAATTGGCGAAGTTTGAAACCACTCGCCGGCGGTATTAGTCACCTGAACTTTGGAAAATATGAGGTCGTTTTCGTAGTGTATATCGACGGCATAGATGAGTTCCGAAGTGGGTGTTTGGTTTATAAGATCCGACGAATTACGGCAGCGGCGGTGGTAGTTGGGGCTGGGGAAGGAATCCGAGAAGAAAGAGCGGTGGCCGGAGGGAAAGGTGGAGATAGTTTCACGAACGCGTGGGTCTTCAGTAGACGGCCAAGTTGTGTTGCAGATGTGAGTCCATAAATTGTTATGATTAGGGTTCGTATGATAATTGGGGGTGACCGTTATGTTTGATTAGGTCATGGCGGTGTCGTTTTATTGAATTCAGCGACGTCGTTTTGCTAAAATAAGGTTGGGCCGTTTAGTTAATTAAGTTAGGCAATGTACGCTTTCTTTCAATTGTAAACGCTGTCGTTTTGAGCAACGACCATGTGGCGTGATTTGTGTTGGTTGTTGTACTATATGTATGATGGCGTGATAGTGAGGAAATAACAAGAATGATTTTAGCATTTTGCTAATTCTCTCTCAGCTTTAATTTCTCTCTCACACAGTCTCACACACTCTCTCAATCTTATCTAAATTCTCTTCTAAATCTCTTTCTCTCAGCTCAAATTCCGTTCTAATTCCGTCCCATTTACTCATTTATCAATTGAAATCATAACAATTGGTATCATGACACTTCTATTATTTCATGTCTCCCTGCTCAAGCCTCGAATTGGGTCTCATGACACTTCCAACCCAGTTTTACCGTATGCAGGTGATGATGGGCAAATTCTAGTAGAACCAGTGGCCATTTTGGATCGGAGATTGGTGAAGAAAGGCAATAGTCCAGCTGCCCAGGTACTCATCCAATGGTCAAATGCGCTTCCAGAAGACGCTACTTGGGAAGACTGGCCGGTGATTGCCGCTAATTTTCCAGATTTCAACCCTTGAGACGAGGGTTGTTCGAAGGGAAAGGGAATGTTATGATTAGGGTTCGTATGATAATTGGGGGTGACCGTTATGTTTGATTAGGTCATGGCGGTGTCGTTTTATTGAATTCAGCGACGTCGTTTTGCTAAAATAAGGTTGGGCTGTTTAGTTAATTAAGTTAGGCAATGTACACTTTCTTTCAATTGTAAACGCTGTCGTTTTGAGCAACGACCATGTGGCGTGATTTGTGTTGGTTGTTGTCGTTTCCATGTGCCAGATACTATATGTATGATGGCGTGATAGTGAGGAAATAACAAGAATGATTTTAGCATTTTGCTAATTCTCTCTCAGCTTTAATTTCTCTCTCACACAGTCTCACACACTCTCTCAATCTTATCTAAATTCTCTTCTAAATCTCTTTCTCTCAGCTCAAATTCCGTTCTAATTCCGTCCCATTTACTCATTTATCAATTGAAATCATAACATAAATTTTCGTCGGAACAGAGGGATTGTAATTCCGGTGAAGCGCAGCCGGCGGCGGCGAGGGTTTGACCGTCGAGTCTAGATAAGATGTGGGTTTGGATGATGTCTTGATGGAGAGATGAAATTGATTCGTAGACGGCGGCGACGGTTGATGGATAAGAACACATAGTTCTCTGTGTGTGTGTTTGATTTGAAATGGAATTGATTTTGAAGAAGAAATGGAGGTTAAAGATGGGGTGGCTGGGACTGAGTTGGGTTGGGGTGCAATTTGATTTTGGGGATTTAATTTTTCATCACAACCCTTCATTTTCAAAAATGTGCATTAAACCTATTAAACTTGCGCATGGATCATGAAATGACAAAATTACCCCTTACATACTCACGTGAAAGGAACATGAAATTCATCCCGTCAAAAAATTAACGATTTCGTTAGTTTTTATATCAATTTGCTAAAAATTGCAAACTTAGGACATTGATTGACTAAATTGCACTCTTGGCTGCCGTATTGCAAGTATGTGTAAAACTTAGGTCACCAAATTGCAATTGACCCACTCTTCTTCTATCTAGAATATCAAATTATTTACAATTTTCTCTATCTTCAATTATCATCTTAATATCTATAATTATATAAAGAGGGAAGTGCATAAGAGCACTCATTTTCCCTCCAAAACAAAGATGATTCTAGAATTTAGCTATTACAAGTGCACCAATTTCAAAGTAATGTAGAAGATCTTTAATTGCTTCCTTCAAGTAGCCAATAATTTAATTAATGATTAATGCTTCCTCAAATTTTCTTAATTACTCATTTCTCTCTTTTTAAATATCACCTTCAATAATTGAAGATAGAGAAACAAGAGGAACTACTAACACAAGAGGAACTACTAACACAGGCCACAAATATGGAGCAGCGCATCTTATAAAATTGAATACACAATGGTGTAAAGATAATTAACCTCTGTTACAGCATAAACTAAAGCTGCTGTTCAGCACGTTCAACTTCTCTTCAACGGCAAGGTGGACTTGGTCTTGTGGACGTTGAGGAGATAAGCATGAATGCCGATATTGTAGGAACTAATATTTATCCGTTTATAGTTATTATTATTTAAGGGGAAATTGAGACGGAAAAACACACATCCATTTTACACACTACACACGCATAGCTTGTAATCCTCTCCATTGTCTTCCGAAGTTGTATCCACGGTTCTTATAGTGAAACACTTAAGGTTGGAGACCTAACTCCCGGGGTTTTTTCCGAAGAGGTTATCATCTCTAAGGTTTTCCTCGTTAACAAATCCTTGTGTCACTCTTTACTTTTATGTTCTTGTACCATTTAATTGAATTCCAAAGTCCCCTCCTTATTGTTCAAATCCATACACTTAGCAAGTCAAGATTCAAAGTTATTGTTTTTTCTACGAAAACAATTTGGCGCCCACCGAGGGGCCACTTGGTCTATTGATTATTTGGATCATTTCCTAAAAGAGTTCGTCATGTCAACCACTCCCAATGTTTCCGCCGCCGGCAAGGATGCCGCCGTCACTCCAACATCAGAAGGTAAAACCACCTTATTGCCGCCATCTCCTCACTCGGGACCTCAGCAAACGCAACCTTCTAAGACTCCACAAAAGGAAGCGACCTCTTCCAATGTGGATGCCGACATCCGGAGTATTCTGACCAGGTTGAATCAGAGGCTGGATCAGCAAGATAGCAATTCGAAGGTGCTGGCCAATTCCATGATTAAGATGCAGAGGGATCAACAGCTCATCGCTTCTCGGCTTGAAAACATCTCACCATTGCGCGCGAGGAACCTCAACTTCGACACCACCGAAGGATCTACGCTTCAGAGTGAATTTATCCCAATGGGTGGTCCGCCTCAAACTCATCAGTCGACACCCTTAATGATGTCGACATCCTTGTCCGGGGACACCCTAATGACGCCACCTTCAGCAGGATTTTCCCCGTTCATCCCATTCATTGACAACACCACTGTCACAACTACCACGGACAACTCTGGTTTGCTAAATAATCTTTTCAATAATAATACTTTCAATCGTATTCATATGGCTGACCCTTTTGCAGGAAACCCACTAGCCAAGCAGATGCAGGATCTCAGGGAGCTGATAATGAACGTACCAGGCATAACTCCTCCAATCTAACCAGTAACTCAGAATTGCTACAATCAGTCCCGGTTTGTCCCAGCAATTGCAAATGTCGACATCCCGAAGCGTTTCAGTGTTCTGTAACGACCCCAACCCTAGGCACTAATTTTAAATATTATATTATATGATTTTAATAATTATGTTAGCTTTATGTGTTCAATTATGCCTTTAGAATTCTTAAATTAAGATAAATTGGGTGAGAAGTGAAATTGGAACCTCTTGAGAATTTATTGGTTATTAAATAAAGAAACTTGGGAAAATAATAAAAATGGAAATTGGACAAATGGTAAGAAAAGGTTAAATTGTGTAGAATAAATAATGAAAATAAAAAGGGGTTTAATTTAAAATTGTGGAAAGCCTTAGTTAGAGGGGGGGCCATTTCTACTTCCTCCTAACTTCCCCCCAAGTGTTCCCCTCTCCTCTCCCCCATACTCCCTCCATCCGGCCCCCCCCCCCCTTCTTCATCCTCCTCACTCCCCTTCTTCCTCCTTCATTCATTCATCCCATATTTTCCTAGAGAAACATTAGAAAACTCCATGGAAGCTACTTCATCCAAGCTTTGAAGCCAAACCATTTCCTCCACCAAATTCAAGTCTAAGGGCATTTTTGAGTTGGGATCATCTAGGGGATCAAACCAAGCTAAGAAGATCTACATTCTATTCTAAAAACCTAAAGTGAGTTATTATGACTTCTTTTCTTTGTATGCTCATCAATGATTTGATGTTGTTATTGTTATTGAAATGATTGTTTAATGCCTTAGAAATCTTCTTGGAAGTTGAGGAATTGATTTATCTTATGGAAGGATGTTATTGTTGATCAAGAGTGTAAGAACATAGGTTGATTCGGGATTTAAAAGGGTTAAGCTCGAAATTGGTAAAGGAAGTGGGTTGAGATTAATGTTCATGAAAGATGATCTAGAGGGTTTGAAGTGGGTGGAAATTGTAGTGATAAATAATCTAGAGTTACATTATTTTGAGTTTACATGATTATGTTGAACTTGGTAAAGCTAGGGTTTCCTCTTGGTGTTCTTAAGATTAGGGTGGATGAAAAGAAAAGGAATTGAAGTTAAGAAGAAAGAGTTATAAATTAATTTGAGCCGAAATCGCCTCGGGCGGTCGCCCACGGGGCTTGGGCGGCCGCCCATCACACCAGAACTCACCATTTGCTTGAAAACCCTCTTGGGCGGTCGCCCAAGAGGTTTGGGCGGTCGCCCAAGACCCCGTAAACCCGAATTCAAATCAACCGGAATTTGTGTAGTAACCTTGTTTGGTCCCTTATAGATTGTGACTCCCACTTAGTAAATTGAGCTTGAACCTTCATAGAGGCCTTGCCTTATTGTATAATGAAAATGTAGGAATGGTTTACGATACATAGTGGCCTTACTTACTCCATATCTTTGGTGAGTAGTTGCAATAGAGTAGAAGCTATAGGTTTCACTATTGAGCTAATTGGTAATGGGTATGTATCACCTTGTGGCATTAGATTCAAGTTGTGGAATTATTGATTTTATGGGTACCTTAATATCCTAAGTATGGACTAATTGGCAAGTGTTATGTGGCATCCCAAAGTGTGGATTATGTGTTATATAGTGGTGTTATATTCCAATTGTGGATTATTTGGCAAGTTATTGCATTGTTATTCCAAGTATGGATATGTTTACTATGTGGTTGTATGGTTATCCCAATTGTGGATTTATTTGTTATCATTCATATTTATTGATGATACTATGCATAGTGTATTACTTAAATGTTGCATTATGGTATTGATTGGCATGAGTATACATTACCATGTTGTTATATTATTATCCCGTTTGTGGATTTATTTCAAGTATCTATTATGTGCTTCGAACGTGTTTATGTTCGGGTGGGTATGATGGAATTCAATCAATTATGGATTTGTTCTATAAGTGATTGAAGGTACATCATACCGGTGACCCTTCCCTCCGTGGCCACGGAGCTGGCTGTGCTAACGATCGTATTGAGCATGAAGAAGCCTTTACAGACCTGTTGCGATTGTTGTACGGAGGGACGATATTATTATTTTGGATACTCTATTATAGGTATCTTTTCTTATATGGATCTCTGGGGTATGAGTCCTATAAGAGGTGAATGTGCTGGAGGCAATTCACCAAAGAGTGGAGTTTTACTCCCACGTTGTACGACTTATTGTTCAGACGGGAAAAAGGTAAAATGAGGTAACGTAATGTGTTTACCGCTTCCATAATGTGTTATGTGCTACCATGCTATGTGTTGCACTTTGTTGGCATCTTGCTGCATTCATAATAGCTCATTGAGATTTATTCTCACCCCTCTCCCTTTACTGTTTTAGATTCCGAGACAGGTGGTCCGACCAAGTAAGGGCGGAAAGGAGTGTAGAAGTGGTATTTTGGGTATTGTCGGGTTATGTGTAGGTTGGTGTAGAAAGTGATTGTTGGCACAATTATTTTAAAGGGTTTGTATTCATAAACTGTAATTCTATATTATATTCGATATCTTTTTGTAACTAAAACCGTTTATTACTTTTAAGGTTAGTCAACTCTTCCTCCAATGTGGAAAGGAGTAGAGTTATTTATAAATGGTTGTGTTTCTGTTTGGAAGTTAAATCAAAGTTTTAAAGTTTAGGAGATTTGGCTTAGTTTGAGGACGCTTCAGCTCGGGACACGTGTAGGTTCCGGGTTGGGGTCTTCACAGTTGGTATCAGAGCTCGGTTAGAGTTCTCGGGTAGAGTCTAGCTGAGTGAGAGTGTGTGATAACTGACGTCGAGAGTTTAATGCAGGAATTTGTTCAAAGACAGAAAATGATATTGACCAACCAAAGAATCAAGGAAAGGTGAGTTTTGGAAAGATAGATTTCCCCACCATCATTTGAGGTATTTTACCTGTCTCAGGAGTTAGGATTCATACTTTTATAAATCCTCGTCCATACGCTCTCTTGTGGCATTACATTTCATCTTTATTTGCTTAATTGGCCTAGAAGTTGCCTTATGTGTTGGAGGTTCTATTCCTACGGGAGAGTACCTTGAATCATTATCGTGTATCAGGGTGATTATGATTTGGGAGGACTGTCGCAGGAAGCGAGTCTCCTTATATATGTTTGATTTGCCTCCGTGTGTGGTAGAGGCGGATGAGTCATTATTGCTATTTTATCGTATATGCATAAATGTCGGAAGTATGGCCTAAGGAATTTGAAGGTTATTTGAGTTGTGTGTTATCTTGATTCAAAAGAACCTTGAGTTCTCTCATGTACGGTGGTAAATGAATTGGTGAACTCTTAGTTTAGAGTTGGTCTATGGCCTAATTAAGAGTGGTTTATGGTTGTATAATTTGCGTGAGTATTTATACATTGGTATCTCGTGGTGGAGACTAGATATATGAAGACTAGTATTGAAAGTGATAGTCTAAGTGAGATTATATGAGTTATAAATTATCGCGAGTAAGAGATCTTATGGAACTAATATATCTTTGCCTTAGGTGCTATAAGTATTCTCTAAGGAGAGGTTGATTGAATTCTTGCTACTAAATTGAATAGGAAATCAGATATTTTTGTAAGTAATATCACCCTATAAGTTGACTAAGTGGTGTTTTTCAAGTGAGTTTCAAAAATGGGTTTTCATCGGGTATCATACCAGGGTATTGAAGCTGAGCGGATATAAGCCACTATTTCGGTATTCGGATCCCTAGATAGAGTATACAAATTGGGATGATGGAATCGATGATTCAACTTAAGAAATTAATTGATAAAGAAGATAACTAGCTTAGCGATTCTCAGTAAGGATAAATTGTTACTGTATTTAGAAAAGATGATACTTGGTGGTTATCCATAGATTAGAGAGATCTCAAATAGGTATCTGTGAAGAATAAGTATTCGTTATCCCTTGTTGATGATTTGTATGACTGATTTTAGAAACTAGTAGGATTGCCAAATGGTTATGAGTTGAAATTTTCGGAGTGTTACGATTGTAGAGAATAATTGTTGTAAGGATGTACTTAAGACAACATTTGTATCTAGTATGACCGTTTTGGTGGGGGTGGTGTGTTGGTTATGGAGAAGTAAATAGGGTAAATATGAAGAAGTGTAATAGATGTAGTTATTGGTGACTTATAGGATCAACTTCAGGAATTGATAATATATGTATCTGGATTGTTTTGAGAGACGATTATCATTAGTTGAGTAAATAAAATGAGGATGGTTTCACCCTATAGGTTGACTTAGTTGCGTGACTCATATGAGGAATTAGTGTGGTGTTCGGTAGGTATTGGCGTTATGTGAATTTTGAGTTGTTGATGGTTATCGAGAGGTAAGTTAGTTACAGTACTATTAAGGTGTAATCGCAATTTGAGGATGATTTACCTAGTTTATAATCTTAATGATTGTTTTAAGTGTTATTTATCGGGATAGTATTAGTATCGCAAGATTTTGTTTTCTTATAAAGAATTTAACTAAGTATAAATATTATGAGTGGTGGCTATACTATAAATGGAGGTCGAACAAGAATATTATGTTAAAAATTGTTTTAAATATGTTTTAGAACTTGGGATTTTATATTGGACCTCTGTGTGAGTAATTGTGCTTTTCGGGGATAGTATGATTTAATAAGGTCAATGAACAGTCTTTGGTGTGCATTAAAATCTGTGAGTAATTTAATTATCTACCACTGGTATGGGACGGTTGTAGATAATTAGATCACTCGAGTTATTTTGTTAACGTTTCAAAATTTTAAAGATTTCTTAAAGATTTTGAGTGGGTTAGTTAATTAAAACTGGTATGGGACAGTTTTAAATAAATAAACCATTCGAGTCTCATTAGATCTCTTTTTGTCTATCCCTTGGTATCCTAAAGATGTAAATTGTGCAGAAGCTAGTGGAAAGGCAACTTAGTTTCCCTAGAATGATTAACTGTATTCAAGTTTTGATCAGAGAAATGATTTGATAAATGTGGGGTTGTTATTGTGTCGGTCGCAATAGACTCGGTTTTTGTTTTGGAGTTGGAACGGCTCCGTTGTGGGCGGCCAACCATTTGATTTGAATATTGATCTGTCTCTGGACCTGAAAATAAGTGGAACATTGAATTGTGTTATATAGTCGACCAGTGTCCCGTTTATAGAAATCATGATCTTATTAGCATGTTCATATTTATTATTTCATGGGCAGTTGTTTAATGTTTATATCATGAGATATTTATTGATAAAGTCCTCATATATGTTAGGAGATAGTTTGGTTGTATAAACCCCATAGTATTAGAGGGATTGGATAGACATCATTTGGAAGATCCTTTTGGAAGGTAGGAATACTATTAAGTTTAACTTCGTGAAAAATTGAGGAATCATTACTTATTGTTGAAAATATGCTACGGGCATATACAATGGATTTTAGTAGTCGATAGGTCGTATGGTTATCAATGGTTGGGTGCGTATAATAGCAGTTATCATTCTAGCGTTGAGATAAAACCGTATAAGGCGTTGTTCGGGAAGAAATATCGATCTCTAAATTGTTGGTGTGAGGTTATAGAAGCAAGGCCTAAGGTAGATTGGCGCCAAAGTGGTAAATCATGTGGAGTCTTAGAAAAGGTTGGTGATGTGACTCATAGACGGGCTGGGAGCAGCTTATAGAGTAATTGAAGTTTTAAAGGTAATATCGTAATGTATTGGGTAACATAAGATGTGATACTTTTCATTTAAATATACTTTCTTTGAGGTCGTGAAAATTCGGGTTAGCGATAATGGTATGGTATTCTCGGAGTATTGAGTTGTTATATCACATTATTAATGAAATTTGAATCTTGGAAAGAATCATAGCATTGATGAGACTGATTGAGAATTGAAGTCTTAGAGTATTTGAGTTGTGAAAGTGTATGGTAGAATCATGCCATTGAGAAATCTAATTGAAAATGTTAAGTTAGAATGTGTAAAAGGTAACCTTTGCCATTTGAACCTTAGGGTCAGTGACAGTCAAATTCGGGACGAATTTTCTTTAAGGGGAAGTGAGTGTAACGACCCCAACCCTAGGCACTAATTTTAAATATTATATTATATGCTTTTAATAATTATGTTAGCTTTATGTGTTCAATTATGCCTTTAGAATTCTTAAATTAAGATAAATTGGGTGAGAAGTGAAATTGGAACCTCTTGAGAATTTATTGGTTATTAAATAAAGAAACTTGGGGAAATAATAAAAATGGAAATTGGACAAATGGTAAGAAAAGGTTAAATTGTGTAGAATAAATAATGAAAATAAAAAGGGGTTTAATTTAAAATTGTGGAAAGCCTTAGTTAGAGGGGGGCCATTTCTACTTCCTCCTAACTTCCCCCCAAGTGTTCCCCTCTCCTCTCCCCCATACTCCCTCCATCCGGCCCCCCCCCTTCTTCATCCTCCTCACTCCCCTTCTTCCTCCTTCATTCATTCATCCCATATTTTCCTAGAGAAACATTAGAAAACTCCATGGAAGCTACTTCATCCAAGCTTTGAAGCCAAACCATTTCCTCCACCAAATTCAAGTCTAAGGGCATTTTTGAGTTGGGATCATCTAGGGGATCAAACCAAGCTAAGAAGATCTACATTCTATTCTAAAAACCTAAAGTGAGTTATTATGACTTCTTTTCTTTTCAGATGCTCATCAATGATTTGATGTTGTTATTGTTATTGAAATGATTGTTTAATGCCTTAGAAATCTTCTTGGAAGTTGAGGAATTGATTTATCTTATGGAAGGATGTTATTGTTGATCAAGAGTGTAAGAACATAGGTTGATTCGGGATTTAAAAGGGTTAAGCTCGAAATTGGTAAAGGAAGTGGGTTGAGATTAATGTTCATGAAAGATGATCTAGAGGGTTTGAAGTGGGTGGAAATTGTAGTGATAAATAATCTAGAGTTACATTATTTTGAGTTTACATGATTATGTTGAACTTGGTAAAGCTAGGGTTTCCTCTTGGTGTTCTTAAGATTAGGGTGGATGAAAAGAAAAGGAATTGAAGTTAAGAAGAAAGAGTTATAAATTAATTTGAGCTGGAAATCGCCTTGGGCGGTCGCCCATGGGGGCTTGGGCGGCCGCCCATCACACCAGAACTCACCATTTGCTTGAAAACCCTCTTGGGCGGTCGCCCAAGAGGTTTGGGCGGTCGCCCAAGACCCCAGAAACCTGAATTCAAATCTGAACCAGAATTTGTGTAGTAACCTTGTTTGGTCCCTTATAGATTGTGACTCCCACTTAGTAAATTGAGCTTGAACCTTCATAGAGGCCTTGCCTTATTGTATAATGAAAATGTAGGAATGGTTTACGATACATAGTGGCCTTACTTACTCCATATCTTTGGTGAGTAGTTGCAATAGAGTAGAAGCTATAGGTTTCACTATTGAGCTAATTGGTAATGGGTATGTATCACCTTGTGGCATTAGATTCAAGTTGTGGAATTATTGATTTTATGGGTACCTTAATATCCTAAGTATGGACTAATTGGCAAGTGTTATGTGGCATCCCAAAGTGTGGATTATGTGTTATATAGTGGTGTTATATTCCAATTGTGGATTATTTGGCAAGTTATTGCATTGTTATTCCAAGTATGGATATGTTTACTATGTGGTTGTATGGTTATCCCAATTGTGGATTTATTTGTTATCATTCATATTTATTGATGATACTCTGCATAGTGTATTACTTAAATGTTGCATTATGGTATTGATTGGCATGAGTATACATTACCATGTTGTTATATTATTATCCCGTTTTGTGGATTTATTTCAAGTATCTATTATGTGCTTGAACGTGTTTATGTTCGGGTGGGTATGATGGAATTCAATCAATTATGGATTTGTTCTATAAGTGATTGAAGGTACATCATACCGGTGACCCTTCCCCCTCTGTGGCCACGGAGTGGGGCTGTGCTAACGACTGTATTGAGCATGAAGAAGCCTTTACAGACCTGTTGCGATTGTTGTACGGAGGGACGATATTATTATTTTGGATACTCTATTATAGGTATCTTTTCTTATATGGATCTCTGGGGTATGAGTCCTATAAGAGGTGAATGTGCTGGAGGCAATTCACCAAAGAGTGGAGTTTTACTCCCACGTTGTACGACTTATTGTTCAGACGGGAAAAAGGTAAAATGAGGTAACGTAATGTGTTTACCGCTTCCATAATGTGTTATGTGCTACCATGTTATGTGTTGCACTTTGTTGGCATCTTGCTGCATTCATAATAGCTCATTGAGATTTATTCTCACCCCTCTCCCTTTACTGTTTTAGATTCCGAGACAGGTGGTCCGACCAAGTAAGGGCGGAAAGGAGTGTAGAAGTGGTATTTTGGGTATTGTCGGGTTATGTGTAGGTTGGTGTAGAAAGTGATTGTTGGCACAATTATTTTAAAGGGTTTGTATTCATAAACTGTAATTCTATATTATATTCGATATCTTTTTGTAACTAAAACCGTTTATTACTTTTAAGGTTAGTCAACTCTTCCTCCAATGTGGAAAGGAGTAGAGTTATTTATAAATGGTTGTGTTTCTGTTTGGAAGTTAAATCAAAGTTTTAAAGTTTAGGAGATTTGGCTTAGTTTGAGGACGCTTCAGCTCGGGACACGTGTAGGTTCCGGGTTGGGGTCCTCACATGTTCCATCCATGAAGTTGTATGACGGCAGCACAGATCCAGAGGAGCATGTTGCCCACTATTAAGGGAAGATGGATATAGTGCATATCCCACTTCAATTCAGGGAGGCTTGCACGGCAGAGGATTTGGATCGACCTTGGTTGGACCAGCTCTCAAGTGGCTGATTAGGCAACCCCTAGGCTCAATTGGCTCGTACGCCCAGCTTATCAACATGTTCTATAATCAATTCTCATGCAGTCGGCAATTCGAGAAGCTGACAAGTGACCTCTACAATGTGACCCAACAGCCTAATGAGACTCTGAAAGAATATGTCCACCGGTTCAATAAAGAAGTGCTAGAAATTCCCAATCTTGACATGTCGACAGCCACAGAAGCATTCAAAATGGGGCTGAAGAAGGATTCACAGTACTATCAAGATTTGGTGATGACTCCTTGTAAACGGTTGGAAGAAGTCAAGAGCAGGGCCCTGAGATATATAAGGTTGGAGGAAGATGGGCATGTTACAGAAGATTGCATCGCACTGAGAAAGGAGATCAGCTATTTGCTCTCAAAGGGACATCTCAAGGAGTTGCTGGGATCCAGAAAGAAGAAGGCAGAAAATGCAGAAGCTCAAGCTCCACATGAATTTGAAAGACCAGTCTCTCCTCCAGCATCACTGAAGGTGATCAATTTCATTAGCGGAGGGTCAGAAATTTGTGGCACTTCATATTCTACCGCGAAGCGATATGCAAAGGAGTCAAAGGAAGATAAGCCAGAAAGACAACCCAAGATGTCGACACCTTGCCAGGAGCCAATCACCTTTGATGAGAGTGATCGAGATAATTTGCTGGAGCCCCATCATGATGGCCTAGTCATTTCCTTGCAGATCGCCAATTGTACCATCAGGCGTATCCTGGTCGATGGGGGCAGCTCTGTCAATCTCATTATGTTGAGCACCCTTAAGGAGATGAACATCCCAGAATCAGAGATTGTCAAGAAATCCTCAGTGTTGGTAGGTTTCAGTGGCGAAGTCAAAGAAACAGTGGGAGAAATAAAGCTTCCAATCTACTCAAAAGGACTCAACACCATGAAGCGGTTCTGCGTAATTGATTGTGCAACATCTTACAATGTTATTCTTGGAAGGCCGTGGATTCATGGAATGAAAGATGTACCGTCCACTTACCATCAGTGCGTGAAGTTCCCAACACCCTGGGGTGTCGCTAAAATATATAGTGATCAGCAGGTGGCCAAGGAATGCTATAAGACTTCAATGAAGGCGTCGATATCCCAACACCCTGGGGTGAAAGAAGTATTACTAGACCCTTCCAATCCAGACATCAAGGTACCTATTGGCAGTGATATCCCATCAGATATAGAAGAAAAACTCGTGGACCTGTTAAGAAGCAGAACAAAGAGCTTTGCTTGGAAGCATGATGACATGACCGGCATCAGCAAAGATGTCATCACCCACAAACTCAACATTGATCCTAGTTTCAAGCCAGTGCACCAGAAGCGTAGGAATTTTGCAAAAACAAGGAACCAGATAATCAAGGAAGAAGTAGAACGTTTGATCAAAGCCAACATGATACGAGAGGTAGATTATCCAAGATGGTTAGCAAATGTAGTTGTGGTCGAGAAGAAGAACGGGAAATGGCGAGTCTGTGTTGATTTCACCGACTTGAACAAAGCCTGCCCCCAAAGACCCTTTCCCATTGCCTCACATAGATTCATTGGTTGATGCCACTTCTGGACACGAGCTCCTCACTTTTATGGACGCGTCCTTAGGATTCCAACAAATCCAGATGGAGCCATCTGATCAAGAGGACACCGCCTTCATAACACCCACAGGTATCTATTGTTACATTGCTATGCCTTTTGGACTAAAAAATGCAGGTGCAACATATCGAAGACTCGTCAACAAAATGTTCAAAGACCATATTGGGGACACAATGGAGGTGTATATCGACGATATGGTAGTGAAATCCAAGAAAGCTGAAGATCACATAAGCCACCTATCTCAAGCCTTCGACATCTTGGATTGTTTCAATATGAAACTTAATCCAGCGAAATGCAATTTTGGTATGAAGGCAGGAAAGTTTTTGGGCTATATGGTAACTAAAAGGGGAATTGAAGCCGCCCCAGAGCAGATTCGTGCCATTGTCAACCTGTCGTCACCTCAATCTGTCAAAGACGTCCAGAGATTGACAGGGAAGATTGCTGTACTCACCAGGTTCATCTCAAAATCTTCTGACCGATGCAAACCTTTCTATGACATCCTAAGAAAGAACAAGAAGTTCCAGTGGGAAGATCAGCATGAACAAGCCTTTCAAGAGCTCAAAGTTTACCTGTCGACACCTCCCTTATTGGCCAAACCTCAGGAGGACGAGCACCTTTTCATTTACCTAGCAGTGTCAGAAAGCGCTGTGAGTGCAGTCCTGGTGACAGAACGAGATGGTGTTCAGCAACCCATCTACTATATAAGTAAGACACTTTTAGATGCGAAGACCAGGTATTCTCATTTACAAAAGTTAATTTTGGCTTTGATAATTGCATCTATTAAATTAAGACACTATTTTGAAACACATACTATAATTGTGCGTACTAACTATCATATTAAGAATGCTATGAGAAAACCAGAGATGTCAGGTAGAATGGCTAAATGGTCCGTACAATTAAGCACTTACGACATCAAATATGAGCCCAGAACAGCAATAAAATCCCAAGCTCTGGCTGATTTTGTGGCTGACTTTAGTCCAACAATGCAACAAGAGGTGGAGTTGGAGGTTCAGCAACTTCAAGATGATGACATCCTGAAAATATGGACACTTTACACAGATGGTGCTTCCAAAATGAGAGGCACAGGACTTGGAATTGTACTAAAATTGCCACAAGGGGACATAATACCACAATCCATCAGTTGCAGTTTTAAGGCCACTAATAATGAAGCAGAATATGAGGCATTAATTGCAGGTTTGGCAGCGGCCCAGGACCTAGATGTCAGGCACATCCGGGTGTTTATGGATTCTTTGCTAATCGTTAACCATTACAACGGGTCCTACATAGCGAAAAATGCAAAGATGACGACATATTTGGAAATTGTAAAAATTATGGCGACCAAATTCAAAACATTTACTTTGGAGCAGGTTACACGTGAGGAAAACTCTCAAGCAGATGCCCTGGCAAACGTAGGTTCAGCCTTCAAAAGCATTTCACAGACAAGTATCCCAATTATGCATGTCGACGTCCCAGCAATTGGTCTTGAGCTGTTCGTTCTAGATGTCGACATCCCTACCACTCCAGCAGTAACTTCCTAGACAGCTCCTATTATCAAGTATCTCCTAGAAGATACGATCCCAGCTGAAGAGAAAAACGCTCGAGCATTCAGGGTAAGATCATCTAAATATTTACTTATTGATAACTTTTTGTTTAGGAAATCTGCTGCAGATCACTACTTAAGGTGCCTAGAAGCAGACCGAGCCCATCAGGTTTTGAAAGAGCTGCATGAAGGGAAGTGTGGAAATCATACCGGGGGCAGAAGCCTGTATACCAAGGCTCTAAGAATGGGCTATTTTTGGCCCACAATGCGAAGAGACGCTGCAGAATATGCAAAGAAATGTGACTCCTGCCAACGACATGGTGGCATACTACATCAACCAGCCGAATCGCTACATCCTATCATGTACCCATGGCCATTTATGATTTGGGGAATGGACATCATAGGAAAATTACCCAGGGCCCCAGGAGGAAGAGTATTTCTACTAGCCATGACAAACTATTTTTCTAAATGGGTAGAAGCTGAAGCATACGTGCAGGTCCGGGACAAGGAAGTTATCTCATTCATAAAGAGAAACATATTCAGTAGGTTTGGGATACCTTCAGAGATAATATGTGATAACGGCTCCCAGTTCATTAGTAGGAAAACGCAGGATTTCTTGACTAGTTGGGGAGTCAAGATGGTGACATCTTCACCTGTTCACCCTCAAGCGAATGGACAGGCAGAATCCAGCAATAAGATTATCATAAGCAACTTAAAAAGGAGACTGGACCAAAAGAAAGGAAGATGGGCAGAAGAGTTACCAATGGTTTTATGGGCTGACAGGACGACATCTAAGAATGCTACTGGTCAAACTCCCTATTCACTGGTATTTGGGACAGAATCGGTCATTCCAGCAGAAGTTCTTGTACCTACAGCCAGATACGGTTTGTTGACATCTGAGCGTAACAAGGACATCTTGACACATGACTTGGATACCGTAGACGAGCTAAGAGAAATGGCCAAAATTCGGATGGCAGCATATCAACAAAGGGTAGCCAGGTCTTACAATAAAAACGTAAGGGTTAGAAGATTTCAAGTAGGAGACTTAGTCCTACGAAAGGCATTCCAGAATACAAGAGAACTCAATGCAGGCAAGCTTGCCCCAAAATGGGAAGGACCCTACCTGATTGATGCACAGGCCGGGAAAGGAGCATATCGCCTGTCAACCCTGGATGGCCAAATGATCCCACGTAGTTGGAATGCCATTCATCTTAAAAGGTATTACATCTAGACAATGCCTTCCTAAAACTCACCTCATCCCAGGTATGGACAATCCTCTATTTAATGTGAGTAACCTTTCATTTTCCTATTTGTCAATTTTCATTTTACTTCTCTGCAAAATAAGATGTCACTAACATAACCTGCGAAGAGGCGTCAACATAGTTGGCGTCCATCTCTAACATGTCTTTGTCTTGCAAGATGTTGACACATGAGAATGGGGACATCTCAAAAGTACTCAGAACAAAACGACAGCGAATTCTCCTCCGTCAGAGACTGGCCATCTCTTCTAAAGTAAAGGTACACAATTCCTTCTAAGGTTTAAAGAGTTAATACCTCTTTCTTGAGATGTTAGGTTGCCACACCTTCGCCTGGAGCGCAAGTTATCTCTTTAATTGAGGTGTGGGGTGGGCCTATATGAGTAAAATTATATAGCTTACCCATTCCCACTCAGTTAAATGATTGATCTTATGTTTTATTCTTGTGGTTATGACATGTACGTGTCATCTTATGTACCTACTGTTTTGACATACTATCATGTCACCTTACGAAAGTAACATGTGATCATCCAAAGAAAACTTCATCAAAAGTATACCAAGCCTTGACATGCTTGAAAATTACCAAACCATAGTTTTTCTAAAAAATCTACCATAAGAACATTCCTAAAAGTTAAGGCAGTGTGCCAACATCCAAGCTATTAAAACTAAAAAAAAAAAGTGTTGAACCAACCCAACACTTGAAATAAATTGTCTTCGGTCCTTATGGACCTATTACAAACCAAGCAAAATAAAATTGTTTTTTGGGATTCCACCCTTAAATTACAAACAAAAGAACCAAAGTTTTTACCTTTTTTCACTTAGCAACAGCCTCAGATGGTCCTGTGGGAGTAGCATCTCCGGCTTCAGTCTCTCCAGTTTCAGCTCCTGTCACAATGTCTTTAGGATTGGATGTCACCTCTCCTTCATCTACTGGCTCACCTGTCAGTTTGGCTAAATGGGCATACTCCTTATTAATATCCCAATTCTGAGATTTCCCATCTTGGAATTCCTTTATCATCTTGATCCTACTCTGAAAAACAGTCTTTGCAGCCGCTATTTTGCAGGACTCCCTTACTTCGGCAATCTACTTAAGATGGTCGCCTTCACTCTTTGCCAAGCTTTCTAGAAGATCCTTCACAGTCCTCTCTTGCTCTTCTAGAGTCTTCACTTGCTTTTCCAAGGTTTTCTCGTGTACCTTCACCTTGTTCTCCAACAAAATCCTTTCTTTCTTAGCCAAAGCTACCTCCGATTTGGACTTTTTCTTAAACACTTCATGTTCCTTCACCAAGTCTTCCAAATATCCCACCGCCTGTGACATAAAAATTTTGCATCAAAGGATGTCTTAGAAGCTTAAGTAAGTCAAAATTTAGTTAGTCTTACCTCAGCTGCAAAACTCATACACTTCTTCTTAAACTCTCCCACGGGCATTCCTTCAAATACGTCTTCAACTTCAATCACCTCTTCTTGAATGGCCTTCCTCTTTTTTACCCTAGAGCCAATACCAGCGCTCTCCTCTATTGCAGGACTTTTCTTGGGGACCAATGGTGGCTTCGTCTCTTTCTTGGGAGAAGAATCTATGAACATGGCATCAATATCATCAAGATCAAAGTCTGACCCCGAGACAACTGGCTTAGAAACTACATCAACATATGAAGAATGTCAAAAAGTAGTACGCGTTGGATTATTGAAACAGGATAAGGAGACAACATACTTACCTGTAGATATGATAAAGATGACGATGCTCTATTGTCTTCCTGAACGACCAAAGGTAATTCTAACAGACCTCTAGGTGATCTCTTGTCCAAAGGCAGGCTGAAAAATTCTTCGAGTTTTGCTAAGGTATCCTCCGCCGGTGGGAAAAGCTCTCCCCAACCAATATCTGCAAAATGGTAAGAAAAATTACGATTTCAGTTTGTCTCAAAAACAAAAAAAATCACAAAGTCAGGAATTGAAGTACCTCCCTTATTCCATTCGCTTGGTATTTCATCCCCTCCTTCAATGGATGCCCTATCAACAAAGAAAAATCTATTTTTCCATCCCCTATCGCTTGAAGACGTAGTGCTCATTAGGGAATTCCTACCCGATCTCTTCTTAAAAAGATACCTTTTTGACCCAAAAGGTTGAAAATCATACGAGTAAGCTATTTCATGAAGCCCTAGGTTTAGACCGTTTTCCCTGTTAACTTTGATTACAAAGGCAAAAATTCTCCAAGCCATAAGCATTAATTGGGGGTAAGCGAGTTGGGACTTTTGAAAAAATTCGGAAACCAAAGAAGGGAAAGGATAACTAAACCCTAGAAGGAAGGGGTATTCGAGAAAACAAACCCATTTTTTGGAAACCAAATCAGACCTAAGGTTGACGAAGAAAGGGTGAAAGACAGCACCTTCCGGGAAGTAACATTGTCATTTTAGCGACTCAATCTGGGCGTCGCTGAACACACATGTCTCCTCGTCTGGCTTAGCAAGGAGATTTTCACAAGCAAAATCCTCAAAATCAACCTCTATAGGACCTTGTGGAAGCGGCGCACTCTTGGTTTTGGAGGAACTCCATCTAGTCCTACCCATGTTAACAAGCAAGCAAGAAAAGAAATCAATGGAGTCAAGGAAGGAAAGAAAGAGCGGAGAGTTTACCTTACAGAGAACGCCGTAGTGAGAAGAGACAATTTGGAAGGTTTGAGAAGCTTTTAAAACCACCAAGCAGTTGTTTAAATTGAAAAGGGTTCTAATTCCAAAAAACCGCTTTTCCCTAATTAACTCCCCAACCGTCCAATTGCTCCACGTTTCATTATGGTTGTCTAATCATGCAGCTGGCAGTTGGTTATTATTTGAAAAACATTTGCCTCTTCAATTTCCTTGATAGACAAATATTTTTGGGGACAAATTGTTATGGGTATTTTTCAACATGGTGACATCCTCAGTTGCTCCTGCATGTTAAGATGATATTCCACTGTAAGTATTACTTAATATTTACTTATTCATTTTTATAATATTTTTTCATTATTATTTTACAGTAAATAAAAGAGATAAACACGGGATACAATTCAACACGTTCAACTTCTCTTCAACGACAAGGTGGACTTGGTCTTGTGGACGTTGAGGAGATAAGCATGAATGCCGAGATTGTAGGAACTAATATTTATCCGTTTATAGTTATTATTATTTAAGGGGAAATGGAGACGGAAAAACACACATCCATTTTACACACTACACACGCATAGCTTGTAATCCTCTCCATTGTCTTCCGAAGTTGTATCCACGGTTCTTATAGTGAAACACTTAAGGTTGGAGACCTAACTCCCGGGGTTTTTTCCGAAGAGGTTATCATCTCTAAGGTTTTCCTTGTTAACAAATCCTTGTGTCACTCTTTAATTTTATGTTCTTGTTCCATTTAATTGAATTCCAAAGTCCCCTCCTTATTGTTCAAATCCATACACTTAGCAAGTCAAGATTCAACGTTATTGCTTTTTCTACCAAAACAGCTACTAAAACCATAATTCAAACACTAACCACAATTTGAAATAACTTAAATGCGGATAACGGTAACAATTTCAACGGCTAGTACAATTCACTAGCTCAACAAAATCCTTAAAGTCTTACAAACTCTCAAATAACTGCAATAACTAACTAAAGAGTCTAAAATACATTAACTAAAACAATTCCTTGAACTTCTTATGAAGTGCGCCTCGAACCGAATCACATCCTGCCTATTTAATACCTGGAAGAAAAAGAGTATGAAAGGGTGAGAGAACAATGCCCAGTAAGTTCATATAAAACCCCTCCGGTTACTAAGAAGAAGTTGACCTGAAGGAATATCAAACGATACCAATTTCAAGTAATAATCGAAGACATAACAGAATACAAATCCGAAATAGTTATTTACCAAATCTCAAACCAAATGTCTTTCAAAATCTCAACGGTTCACAAACTGAGTTGACAAATATTTTGGAGTTTCAAATGATGACGAGATCGATTCAAATTGACTCGAATGATTTACTTAATTAAAACCGTCCCATACCAGTTTTAACTAACTAAACCACTCACAGATTGAAATTTAAAGGACTGATAAGCTGAACAAAGTTGACCCGAATGATCTAGTTATCTACAACTGTCCCATACCAGCTGTAGATAATCAAATCATTCACAGAAATCATGATCACATAAGTGGTCCACTGACCTTATCAAACCAAAATTCCATAAAGGGAACAAAAGCCCACAAAGAGCACTAATACCCACAAAGGGTTCGAAATCCCACAAAGGGCACAAAAGTGACTCCGCAGAGTCCTAAACAGTGTATTCGAAAAACCCCACCACTACTTTGAAGTGGTGTACTATGTTTGCCCGAAGGCCAAAATATCAAATATACCCCGCCAAAGCAGGTTGTCTAACTTAGTGATCATTAATGGAACAAAAATCATATCATATCAAAACTCATTTTTATATAGAATACGAACTTTCACAATAACAATAAAATTCTGTATTTACGAAACCAAAAGGACGATATAGCAAATGAATAGCAATAGATTAGCAAATAACGGTAAACGAGGGAGTCAAAACAAATACTGACGCGAGGTCAGCTTTTACGTATCAAAGAAACGTACATCGCCAAGAAATATGCAAAAGCCTAAATAATGAAATGGAGAGAAAATCAATTAACTTAAAGATGTATAATCCCTTACCTTAGCGTTGCTAAGTACTTCCAACAATGCTTCACGCGCATGAATCTACAATCACGTAATAACACAACTTAGGCACAAGTAATCATTTATTACTTCTTATGTACCTATTCTTACTTACTTTGGTTAACCTATGAGTTACTCTTTGACTCATCTTAACTGGTTAACTGACTTTCCATTTTAGGAAACTTTCCTAATTTAGTAACTTCCTAATTTTAGAAACTTTCTTCTTATGGATCTTTCCTCATGTGGAAATTTAGGTTCATTCCTTCCCATGGAAGTGTAACTCTTCGATAGCTTCCTAATTAAGGTACCTTTTCGCTTTTGGGTAACCTTCTATATTTGGAAAGTTTCCTTCTTCGAAAACTTCCTATTCTTGAAAACCTAACATTTTTAGACACCTAAATGTCTTTTAGTATTTCTCTTATTAAGAGTGTTAGTTTTATTACTTCCCCTTTTAAATAATTTCCTAAAGGTCTTTTGACTTTTCATTACTCTAAAAAAGGTCCCTTTAAGTTTTCTTATTCCCAGAAAAGTCCCTTTAGTTTTCATAATTGCAAAATGGTCCTTTAACTTTCTAAAATTACAAAGAAGTCCTTTGACTTTCAGAGATTTGCAAAACAGTCCTTCAACTTTTAGATTTTACAAAGCAGTCCCTCAACTTTCAGATTTTTACCAAACAGTCTCTCGACTTTCAAAATTTACAGTTTAGTCCCTAGGCTTTTAACAAACTGATTTTCAGCTTTTTAACCTTTTGTTAGATTTTTAACCAAAACACTTTTACTCAAAATCAAACCTTTTTGACATTGAAATATTTAATCAAAACAATTTTGTAAACAAGTTTTAACCTCAAAATATTTACACAACACACACACACATACATGGCACATACCCAAGACACACACTTAACCCTAATTTCAATCATCATAAACCCTAGCATGCATATTAGGTCCAACCTAATTTACTTAACATGCTTTCCAATCTTAATCAATATTAGGTTTTCAATTAATCAATGATCTGATCAATATAATGTCCTTAAAGTAATTCTTAATTAATCAACAATATTCATAATAAAAACCCCAATCTAATCTCAAGAGTTTCTAGGGTTTTCTAGACTTTAAATTTAAGAACAATAATTTAAGACGAAATGAATACTTACCTAGTTTTGTCTTCTTAATCACAATTGCCAGCTTCCTTCTTCTTTCTTCAAATAACACCACACGCCTGTTTTTTTTCTTTCTCTTTCTCTCTCACGGTTGGTCTTTCAAGGATGCCGCCTCCCTCCTCTTTCTTTCTTTCTTTTCTTTATTTAATTGATTTGTTTATGAGGGTTACTAGGTTAAGAAGGGATTTATATATGTGGATTTTCTAATCCTAGTCTAATTTGATTTTCTAAGCCCACAAGGTTACTCAAGCCCAATTAAAACAAGCCCAAAATGTCTAGTCCAATAATAACTCAAACCCATTACTTCCAATTCTTTTATTAAAAAGGTCATTCAAATAATTTAATTTAAGGAAACAATTTAATTACTAAAACAATTATAAATAAATCAATTAATAATAAATAAATTTCGGGTTACTACAGCTCGAGGCTTTCACGGACGTTAGTCTCCCAAGATAGAACGGACGAACCTGGTGCAACTTCGCACTTGAGCCTCCCGATAAATTGAACATATGTTTAGACCATATCACCAACAAGAAATTCAAAGGAGACAAAGAATGATGTTTAGACAATAGAGGTTCCTAGACTCGAGTTTACAACATAAGGTACTCCTATCCACCACCCTTCTCTTCTTCTTCTAATTAGCCAAGAAAATGAGACAACAACTAATATATGAAGACATGTAGGGAGTTAGAAACAATTAGCATTAATCTTGAAAATTAACCTCAACATTATGATTTTTGTTGTTACATATTCTCTAACTTAATTAAGAGAAATCAATCCATGATTAAAAAATCAATTATGAGAATTAACCCATATTTGTTCTTGTAACAACCCAAAAATAAAAGCCTCATAATTCCTTTAAAAGGAATTCAATTTTGGTTATTTATCTACAAACCCAAATCCCACACCTTGTATTCCATTTTAACTAGAGAAAATCAATTTCTCATTTACATTAATGCACATTTTTTTTCCAACAATCCCCCACATTAATATAAATCGATTCGAGAAAAGTTGGTCATAAAGCCCGGCATACGAAAATTTGCATACGATAGGTAGGGGTTTTCCCTTTGAACCTTCGCTCATAAAAGAATATTTACTCTTCTCGCAAGTCGATAGATGCGATATCATTGAACCGTTATGCTTTTTGTATAGTCGATGATATACTTGACACAAGTATCGTCCTAACATAGTTCAATTATCATATCTATGTTCATACGTGGCCCTAAACATAATATTCTGTGAGAGGGTCTAAGAATTCACAATTCTCCTCGAAGCGACCCCTACTTCTCTCACACATAGGTGATTTTTAAAAGTGACCCTTATTACCCCCCTCGGCATTTCTGAAGCGAAAGAATCATTAAAAGCTATAAGCTTAACCTTTCCTTTTGAGATGTCACTTTAGTAATGGACTTGGGGTTCACCCCTACAGTGACACTACAAGTCTTTTAACAGTTAGGTTGTCCCGTTGAAAATCTAGATCTTGGGATATGCATTCAACTAGGTTGGTCCGTTGTGTTTAACTTCTAAGAGGCGAATGTCACATTCCTTTCAAAATTTACAACTAGCTCTCGGTCTAACCATTTGGTTAACGGGTCATTTTATTATTTAACTTCACATAGTCAATTTAGTTGAGAGTAGTTGTTTAATGGTATTATTGTTGGGCTTTGGGGTTACAAACGCAGCGAAAGACTTAGAAATAACAAGCAAAACCCTAGCCCTTTAAATCCGTCTAACATGAATAGTTAAAACCATGAAATAGAATTTACATACCTTAATGCGATTATGTTGATCTTTTGTAAACGGATCTTAGATTCAAATCTTATTTGAATCGATGAACAACCTTCGAATGTTTGAACCGTTGATGAAACTTGGATCTTCTTCTTCCTTGTTCTACCTTGGTGGTGAATCAACAATGGAGGTCTTCAATCTTTAGGAGATAAAGTAACCTCCCTCTAATGGTGATCCACACGCGAATGAACCAAGAACACTTCTTGTTGGATTGCTAGATAATCCTTCCGATTATTGAAACACCTTTCAATAATCAATGGCTAATAATATGAAATTTACTTGGAGTGTTTTGATCTTTGATTCATAATCTAGATCTCTATTTTTAGTGTTTCATAAACCCTAAAATAACATGTTATGGACTACGTAGTTAATGCCTGCAAAAGGATAGTATTTATATCATATATAATTCCCCTAACAATTAAGGTAGGAATCCTTGTTAAACTAAAACCTTTTCCTCCAAGGAAACCGCGTACGGACAAGACCAGGACGCTGGCACGAGTCGTTCCCAAGCCTAAATTAAGTCGTAACACGATTCGTGATGAAAAAATCACTCGTGCGGATTCTTGTCACGAGTCGTCCCTTTTGTAACGAGTCGTGATCACGAGCCGTGCTCGTGGTCACGAGTCGTGCCAGACAAAGTGTGTCGCGCGATGAGTCAAGCCAATGGCAAACTATGTCGCGCTACAAACCATGCCAGATTTCCAATTTCCAATTTTCAGGCAGAATCAAATTCGCTCTTTGTGTGTGACCCAAATAGGAATTATATTTATGTTGGTAGTGATTCGAAACATCGACCTCACAAGATATAAGTGGTTTCTAGCAAACCATTATATCCACCCAATTAATATAACATCAAAGCTTGATTTTCTCGATAGATCAAATGTCACAATCCCTTTGTCCACGATGTTCAATTGAACATGAGTCATGGTCCATGTCAACTCATATTGTTCAATGCTTTCTCGATTCCGAATATGTCGATAATCCAAGTGCATTTGATCTCTATCAAATCTCTTGAGTATGGCCATACATTTCATCAACACTATTCATCGAGGGGCCCAAGCAAACATCTCTCTCACACAGAGAGGGACAAATCACATCTTGACTTATCATTCTTCCCTATAAGAATCTAATCGTGCTAACATAGCCCTTATTGCTATCCGATTAAAGATTGTGTTAGACTACATCAAACATGATGTTCATCATGTGGAAGACGATGATAATCTCAGGTACAAAGGATTCAATGACATGACTATCATGAGATTTAATCATGACAACAGACCATGTCATAAATCTCATAAGTAGATAAAGTCCAGTACTTGTTCTCTAGCAAGTACCCATAAGTGTAATGTGCATCTCCATGTATATAATCATCTCCATGATTATCCATTACCAACTTACACTAGTTTTTCACAACAACTAGGGACGCAGTTCAATATAATAAACATGTAAAACATATAATGAACCAAATAAACTTTCTCTATAATAAATGATAAAGACGATTACATAACGACATTGATTAGTCATAATTATCAACGGCCTAGGGCATAACACCAACAATCTCCCACTTGCACTAGGCCCAATTTCCTAGGTATCCTATACCCATGGACCTAACATGACCATCATGCTTCTGCTTGTGCGAGGGTCTTTGTAAGTGGATCCCCAATGTTATCATCGGTTGATACTTTGCATAACTTAACGTCTTCTCATTCTTATGAATTCTCGAAAAATGTCTAAGTATGTGTTTGGATCGCTGATATGACCTTGGTTCCATTGCTTGCACAAATGGCACCATAATTATCACAAAAAAGTTCCATCGATTAGTGATTCTTGGAACATTTCCAAAATACTAAATGAACTTTTGATCCAAACTGCCTCTTTTAGCCACATCAGATGTCGCTAAAAATTCGGCCTTAGTTGTAGAATCAGCTACGATTTTCTGCTTGGAACTCTTCCAACAAAACCGCACCTTTAATAAGCATAAACACAAATCCTAATTGCGATTTTAGATTAACTTTGTCAGTTTGGAAGCTAGTATCTGTGTAACCCTTACAACAAGATTAATTTCCAACATTTCAAATACCAAGAACGTATCCTTTAGTTCTTCTTAAGTACTTAAGGATCGTCTTAACTGCCATCCAATGGTTCTCAACAGGATCAGATTGGTATTGACTCGTCATGCTCAAAGCATACGAGACGTCGAGTCTAGTACAAATCATGGCATATATGACATATCCAAATGCTAGAGCATATGGAACTTCATTCAACCCCTTTTGCTCACCAGTTGTCATAAGACAATGAGTATTGCTAAGAGTAACACCATGATCCATTGACAAGTTACTTTTCTTAGAATCTTCTAAGAACCTTGTTAATGTGAGTACTTTGACTCAAACCAATTTATCCTTTTAGATCTATCTCTATAGATCTTGATGCCAAGGATGTAAGCGGCTTCACCCATATCTTTCATTGAGAAACCTTTCCTTGACCAAGACTTGACAGTCTTAAGTGTCGAAACTTCATTTTCCAATGTCATAAAACAATAGAAATAATACTACGCTCCCACTGAATTTCATGTATACACAAGGTTCATCTTCGTATTTGATGAAGTCAAACTCTTTGACCAATTTATCAAAATGAAGATTCCAACTCCTCGAAGCTTGTTTCAACCCATCTAATGGATCTTAGCAACATGCATACTTTATTAGAATTTCTTGGATCGACAAAACTTTGGGTTGTGTACTATACACATCCTTAAGAATCTTTCCATTTAGGAAAGCCGTTTGACATCCATTTGTCATATCACATAGTCACAATATATGGTTATGGCAATTGAAATTCTAATAGACTTTGGCATTGCAACTGTCGAAAAAAGCTTCAACATAGTTAAAACTATGAATTTGCCTAAATTCCTTTGCTACAAATCTTAGCCATGAAAGTATACACCTTTCATCCATGTCGGTCTTGAATACCTACTTGCACCCTTTGGTTTTTACACCTTCAGGTAACCCAATCAAGTTCCAAACTTGATTATCAAACATGGATTGTAATTCGGACTCCATGGTTCCTAACCATTTATTCGAATTTAGGAGTGGACATCGCTTCAAGATAGGAAGTAGAATCGTCATTCTCAATGACTTCCACTTTATTACTTTTCGATACGAGAAATCCATATTTCTCGGATTTGGATCGTAACCTATCCGATCTATGATGGACTTGTGTAACTTGAACCGGTTTCACAACTCCTTGTGAACTTGGTTCCGTCTCTACTTTTGGTTCCATGTCATTTTCAGGTTTTTGAACTTCTTCAAGATTAATTTTACTCCAACTAGATCCTTTATTGAGAAACTATTTCTCAAGAAACGAATCATACAGAGCAACAAACATTTTGTTCTCTTTATGTTTGTAAAATTAATATCCGAAAATAACCTGGTCAGATTTGACGCTAACTTATCAGAGACAAGTCTCTTCATATAAGTTTTGCAATCCCAAATCTTCATGAAAGACAAACTAGGTTTTCTTCCATGCTGTTGTGGGCATTTTTCAACATGGCGACATCTTCAATTGATCCTGCATATCGAGATGTCATTACACTGTAAGTATTGTTTTAATATTTACTTGTTCAATATTTCCTAATATTCTTATTCTTATTTTTCAGTAATTAAGAGAGGAATGCGGAACAATCTCCAAGCACGTTCAACAGACCTTCAAACGGCTAGGGCGACTTGGTCTCACGGAGGTTGAAGTGATAAACCAAAATGCCGAGATTATAGGAACCATATTGACTCTTTCATATCTACTTGTATTTAAGGGGAAATGGAGACGGAAAAACACATTCATGCTCATACGCACACACTCTACACAAAAAGCTCTTGTAATCCTCTCCATTATCTTCCAAAGTTGTATTTCTGATCATTATAGTGAAACCTTTAAGGTTGGAGACCTAACTCCCGGGGTTTTTTCCAAAGAGGTTATCACCTCCAAGGTTTTCCTCGTTAACAAATCGTGGTGTCATTATCTCTTTTTCATTCTTTTGTTCCATATAATCGAATTCCATAGTTCCCTCCTTATTGTTCAATCCACACACTAAACATAGTTAAGATTCTACTTTATTGTTTTTTCTACCAAAACACATGCCACATCTCATGTGAGGTCTTTGAAACCGATTTAGTAGGGACTCGATTCAGTGTAACCACATCATTTCTAATGCATATCCTCAAAAGGAATTAGGAAGGTCAACTTTGACTCATCATCGAACGAACCATGTCCTACAAGGTTCAATTCATCCTCTCAGACACACCATACAATGTGGTGTTTCGGGTGGAGTCAACTCTGAAACAATTTCACAATTTTGAGATGATTGTCAAACTCTTGGCTCATATATTCATCACCTCGATCTAATCGAAATACTTAATAGTTTTGCCAAGTTCGTTTGTACTTCATTTTGAAATATTCTAAATATCTCAAACGATTCACTTTTGGACTTCATCGGATAGACATAGCAATATCTAGATAAGTCATCGGTGAATGTGATGAAATACCAAAATCTTCCCCTAGAAATGCTGCTTAATAGTCCACATACATCTCATGTATAAGGACCAATAAGTCACTAGCCCTCCCACTACTCTTAGTGTAGGGTGGGTTGGTCATTTTAATCAATAAACGAGATTCACATTCCTCAAATGATTCATAATCATATGAGTCTAAATGTCCACGTTAATGGAGTTTAGATATATGTTTCTCATTCATATGACCAAGCCGGCAATGCCATATGAACGTGTTGTTCACATCATTCGGTTTAGATTTCTCACTTATATTATAGATATCTTCAATATTATTTTGTTTCTTAATTTCAAGGATATGAAGACCATTAAATGACATGCAATACACTAAAGCATATCATTCAATAAATATAAAACTTCTTATTCTCAATAAGAAATTATATCCTTCATCATCCATATAAGAAACATAATAATACTCCTACTCAAATCCGGAACGTAGTAACACTTGTTCAAAACAAGCACTAGTCCACTAGGTAATGTGACTTCATAAGTCCCTATGGCTAATGCATCAACTCTTGCTCCATTCCCACGCATAGGTTTAATTTACCTTCTTTGAGTAGCTTTCTATTCTTTGTTTCTTGCACATTTAAACAAATGTGGGATCCATATCCGATATCATATACCCAAGAACAAGAAGTCGAAAGGAAAATATCTATCATATAGATACTTGAAATAGTAGCAATCATATTGCCCTTTTTCACCTTTTAGGCCTTCCTAATGAGCCTTGAAACTTTGCTTCCAATGACTAATCTCATTGCAATTGGTAGCAAAATGCATCCTTTTGAGACACTTTGGATTTAGCCTCTTCGGCTTTGACAACTTTTGCCCTAGGTTTAGCAACCTTTGCTTTACCTTATGTGTGTTTCTTTTAAACCCCTTTCTTGTGTTAACCATTAACACAACAAAACTCTCTTGCCTAGCTTGCACTTGGAACATTTCCTTTGTGCGTTGTACTAGAACAAAAGTAACTTCCATGTGTTTAAGGTCCTTCTAAAGAGCCTTACACATGGTGGAAAGCATAAAGCAAACAACATCATAGGAATCATCTCTATGTTTCTTATGTTGCTCCTTATCTGCCATTTGCAACATTTGCAGTGGGTTCAGCATGAATGGATTCGTCAAGAACATACAATTTGCCTAAGAACAATTCTTTAAGCTTCTGATCCAATCAGAATAGTCTGTACCGTTCTATTCGAACTTGTCCTTCATAAGAACGAATCGCAATAACAAGGATTAATTATAGTTTAATGTTATTTCTATAACAAAATATGCAAACCATATGAACACATATCAATATCAACACATTTACCATCTAAGAGCAAATAATGTATTTCACAAATACTCCCACTAAATTATACACCTTCAAATACAAGCATGTATCATATAACTATAGTGGGCTAAGATCCATATTTCACTTGATTTTGGTTTAACTGAGTCAATGCCCGAAATCAAGCTATTTAGGTAGAAATATCAATCATATCATATATGACTCTTAGGCTCCGTTTGTTTAGCGTAAAACATTTTCCGGAAAATAATTTCCTGCAAAATGTTTTTCGAAAAATGAAAATATTTTCCGGAAAATGAGATAAACATGTTTAGCGTAAAACATTTTCTTCATTTTCCGGTGCGAAACAAACACCGGAAAATGGGGAAAATGTTTTCCGGAAAATATTTCCCCCCAAACAAACGGAGCCTTAGATCTTTTATGATATTTCCTTACACATAATATGTCAAAAACATGTTTTAAATCTCATCTATGCCTTGGGTCAAATCTCATTTGAAAGCACCAATTAATTCAAAACCTTTTTCAAACGTATGAGACATGGAACGATGCACCTAACTGAGTCAAAATTACATCAACCATTATCTCATATTGCTCACAAATTAAGATATAAGATGCACCCAACTGAGTCAAAACTACATCAAATATCCTAAAATTTTACAAGTGTTCTAATCAAGGAATGGCATAAGACTTAAATATTTAGAAGGTTTTACACATAACAAACATCGCATGGTTGTATATGAAACTTATGTGTACATTATCATGAACATGGGATTTTCACATAAAATCCTACTTTAGGATCATACCAATAATCATGTAATAAATAACAATTATTAACTACATAGTTATTCCATTCTCAAAATATGGATTCAAACAATCATGTTAGTCATATTAAAATGAACATCAAATCCTAAACAACCAATTTGTTTTACTTTGAGAATTTACTAATCTTTTGTTTAATCAAATTAAACAGATCATTACCCATGTAAAAGATTAATCATATTAATCAATTATTAATCATGATCATGGCATATCAAATATACTTGTTTTCTCAAAACACCACACATAAAATCATAGATCTATTTCACATATAGCATGTAAAGCATTTAATCATATTAAATCTAGCATGCCAATTTTAACCTAATCATGATAAGACGCGGCTCTGATACCACTGTTGGGTTTTGGGGTTACAAACGCAGCGAAAGACTTAGAAATAACAAGCAAAATCCTAGCCCTTTAAATCCGTCTAACATGAATAGTTAAAACCATGAAATAGAATTTACGTACGTACCTTAATGCGATTATGTTGACCTTTCGTAAACAGATCTTAGATTCAAATCTTATTTGAATCAATGAACAACCTTCGAATGTTTGAACCGTTGATGAAACTTAGATCTTCTTCTTCCTTGTTCTACCTTGGTGATGAATCAACAATGGAGGTCTTCAAGCTTTAGGAGATAAAGTAACCTCCCTCTAATGGTGATTCACACGCGAACGAACCAAGAACACTTCTTGTTGGATTGCTAGATGATCCTTCCAATTATTGAAACACCTTTCAATAATCAATGGCTAATAATATGGAATTTACTTGGAGTGTTTTGATCTTTAATTCATAATCTAGATCTCTATTTTTAGTGTTTCATAAACCCTAAAATAAAATGTTATGGACTACGTAGTTAATGGCTGCAAAAGGATAGTATTTATATCATATATAAATCCCCTAACAATTAGGGTAGGAATCCTTGTCAAACCAAAACATTTTCCACCAAGGAAACCGCGTACGGACAAGACCAGGATGCTGGCATGAGTTGTGCCCAAGAGCACGAGTCGTGCCCAAGCCTAAATTAAGTCGTACCACAATTCGTGATGAAAAAATCACTCGTGCGGATTCTTGTCACGAGTCGTCCCTTTTGTCACGAGTCGTGATCACGAGTCGTGCTCGTGGTCACGAGTCATGCCAGGCAAAGTGTGTCTCGTGATGAGTCAAGCCAATGACAAACTATGTCGCGCTACAAACCATGCCAGATTTCCAATTTCCAATTTTCAGCCAGAATCAAATTCGCTCTTTGTGTGTGACCCAAATAGGAATTATAATTTATATTTATGTTGGTAGTGATTCGAAACATCGACCTCACAAGATATAAGTGGTTTCTAGCAAACCATTATATCCACCCAATTAATATAACATCAAAGCTTGATTTTCCCGATAGATCAAATGTCACAATCCCTTTGTCCACGATGTTCAATTGAACATGAGTCATGGTCCATGTCAACTCATACCGTTCAATGCTTTCTCGATTCCGAATATGTCGATAATCCAAGTGCATTTGATCTCTATCAAATCTCTTGAGTATGGCCATACATTTCATCAACACTATTCATCGAGGGGCCCAAGCAAACATCTCTCTCACACAGAGAGGGACAAATCCCATCTTGACTTATCATTCTTCCCTACAAGAATTCAATCGTGCTAACATAGCCCTTATTGCTATCCGATTAAAGATAGTGTTAGACTACATCAAACACGACGTTCATCATGTGGAAGACGATGATAATCTCAGGTACAAAGGATTCAATGACACGACTATCATGAGATTTAATCATGACAACAAACCATGTCATAAATCTCATAAGTAGGTCAAGTCCAGTACTTGTTCTCTAGCAAGTACCCATAAGTGTAATGTGCATCTCCATGCATTTAATCATCTCCATGATTGTCCATTACCAACTTATACTAGTTGTTCACAACAACTAGGGACATATTTCAATATAATAAGCATGTAAAACATATAATGAACCAAATAAACTTTCTCTATAATAAATGATAAAGACGATTATATAACGGCATTGATTAGTCATAATTATCAACGGCCTAGGGCATAACACCAACAATTATGTCTTATAAATATATGTCTAGATTACCATTACACACATTGATATATGTCTTTTTAATCATAAATTGACTTTAGCAATATAACATCTTGCTAACACAAGCTTTGTCCATTTAATAAGTGTTAACTCAAATTCATTTTAATTCTAGTTATTCAATATTGATCCTTTTAAAATATATCAAGAATATCCACCTAATGACTTGTTTAACAACGAGTCAATTAGTTTTCTTTGAATTTGAATCAACAAATCAAATTTACTAGAATTTTTCTTAGGTTAACATATCATTTTTGAATTTAATTAAAAAAGTAGCGTAGTCAATCTTGTTTAAATTCACACAATCAAACTTTTGATGTCCTTATATTTGTACTTGTCTCAAGTCATACAATGACTTTACAAACTAGCACACTTTCTTCGAGTTTCCATTTATTGAACCGTTTCAACACTTTGATCTATTTCATCCAAAGTATCATTTCTTCATTTTCATTAAATTTACATCAATACTTGATTTCCATATAATTTGTTATTCTTTGATTTTTTTATATATTCAAACTTATATAATCATACATAACAAACCAATTAATATACACACATGTTATAAACATATATAACTTTTAAAACATAATCCACCATTTAGTAACCAATTTCGATTTCTTTGAAAATTGGACTTGTAACTTTGTGAAACACCCCCACATTTACAAGTGTATGTAGACCTAGGTTTTCATACTTCATATTGGCATTTCATTATTTTCTTGGGGTAACCTTTCCATAGGTAGTTATTTTTCCAAAGTAGACTCACCCCCACTTTTCCGGGTAGTCCTGAAATTAGCAAAAATGTCAATATTCATTATCAACTTCATTTGATTATGGTGTACATTGTGGACACTTTGTTTTCTTTCTCATGTACAATAAACCCTCCGGGTTGTTCTATATTAATTTCCTATTCTAAATCTACATTTAGAAAGACTATTTTACATCCATTTGATGTATTTCAAATTTTTCTATGCAACACTTTCAAATACAAATCTTATTTATATTATTCTCATGACGGAATAATAAGTATAAAAGTAATCAATTTCTTCATTTGCTTGTAACCCTTAATTACAAGTCTAGCCTTATACTCATTGATTGTTCCCTCGGCTTTCATTTTTCCTTTTTGAAAATTTCACTTATATCCTAGTGGTTTACTATCCGGAGGTACTTTCACTATTTCTCAAGTGTGATTTTCAAAGATGGAATCAATCTCAATTTTAATGACCCTTTCCACAAAGTTTCTTACGAAGTGCTCAATGCATTCATAACTTTGTGATTCAGTTTTTAACATGTAGGTTAGAAAATCTAGGCCGTATAATTTTCTTATCCTACCTCATTTGCTATGTCGAGGTCCTATCTCTTCTTTATCATTTCCTCATGATAAGTTCCTTCTTATTCTATTGAATTATAGATCCGTTTAAATGAGTTTTTCTCATCTCTTAATTTATATGGAAATATATTCTTAAATAAAGAAGTGTTTATGATTCCATTATAGTATTCTTGTGTATATATTGAATCTTGAATTCATAAACAAGAATTCTATAAGCACTACTATTGTAAGCATACCCAATACATATGTAATAAATAGTCTTTGGACAAACATATACACAAACTACACTTAGTTGTGTTTTATCACTATCTATTTATTAAGTTGATTTCCAACTTTTCCTTTAAAGATATCAGATTCAACATTTTGCTTTTTAGCAAGAAACGGTAAAGGTAAAAACTTATATTTTACCACCATGTGTGTGACTATATTCACATCTCAAACATCAATATGCTTTGATATAACTTTAACCACATATTTGATAAGTCTTTTTTGAATTTATTTTGACAATATAACAAGATCTATTCTCATTATTGATCACTTGAACACCCTTCTGTTTCATTCATTCAAACAACATGGATATCATTCTTGATGAAATCACCGTTGTCTCTCAATACAGAATGTATGTGTTTGACTTTTCCAAACAATTTTGACTTTTCAAAAAATATTTACTAACTATGTCTTTGCCTTAATCATTTAGGTATGTTCTACCTCATTAGCTTTCGCCACTTGAAGAATTATACAATTTATTCTGCGATTTTCTATTCTTTTTTTCAACACAAAGACGAATAACAAGCACCTTAACATTCATTTCTATCCATTTATGTTTGAGGTGATTGTTGAAGTATTTTCAAGTAGAAAACAATATTATTTCAGTCAGTTGAGAATTTCACTTAATACCATCCACTCGACATGGTTTTCATGAAAGACTATTTTCAATTCTTCCATTTGATTTTTTTTTGTCAGTGGGGTCCACTATTTTAAAACAAGGAAGTGGATCACAATGAATTTTATTGCACCCGCATTCTCGATTTTATATTTAAAGTCTAAAGACTCCCACAATTCTTTTGTCGTTTTCTTGATACTATATACAGTATGTTACATAAAGAAACCAACAATGCGTTAATTATATAGTTCCGACAAATGAAGTTCGCATGCTTCAACAGTAATCACGACTTGAACATCCATCTCATTTTCACCCAACTTTGTAAGATTTTCCTTAAGAATTAAACCTCACTAAGTTAGAGGTCGTCAAGTCATCTTTTGTTGCCATCACTTAAAGTCGACGCCAATAAAATTTTCTAACTTCTCAATAAGATGGGCCGGAATACTTGGAACAACCACATTACATTGTAGATTTGCATCCACACAAGAAACCTTCCCCAAAACATTGACTTTAATTTTCAACAATTAAACACCAAATTATAATTTTGTTGTTACATATATAACTCTATGTTGGATGTTATGGCTCGATGTCCTGGCAAAGGGCCCAAGTATGGGTTTGAAGATATGGCTTCGTATGTTCTTGTTCTTAGTAGTGGAGATCCAAGTACTTTTAAGGAGGCAATAAACAGTCCGGAAAAGGATAAGTGGGTAACTGCTATGGCGGAGGAGATGGAGTCATTGTACAAGAACAATACATGGGATTTAGTGGAGCTTCCTAAAGGGAAGCGTGCTATTGGTTGCAAGTGGGTTTTCAAGCGCAAGGAAGCAGTATCAGAAAAAGAGGGGGAAAAGTTCAAGGCTCATTTGGTAGCAAAGGGGTATTCGCAGCGAGAGGGGGTAGATTATAATGAGATTTTTTTGCCTGTTGTGAGACACACTTCCATTCGAATTGTGTTGGGTCTTGTAGCGCATTATGATTTGGGGTTGGAGCAGATGGATGTGAAAACTGCGTTTCTACATGGTGAGTTGGATGAGCAGATTTTCATGGAGCAACCACATGGGTTCACGGAGCCCGGGCAGGAGTGTTTGGTTTGTAGATTGAAGAAGTCATTTTATGGGCTGAAGTAGTCTCCGAGGCAGTGGTATACGAGGTTTAACTCCTACATGGTACGTATTGTCTACAAGCGTTGTGAGTATGATTGCTGCGTGTATGTGAAGAGCCTTGATGATGGTTCTTTTAATTTTCTGTTACTGTATGTGGATGACATGCTTATCGCGGGTAGAAGTAAGAACGAGGTCAATCAGTTGAAGGCCTTATTGAGTACAGAATTTGACATGAAGGATTTGGGGAAAGCCAAGAAGATTCTTGGGATGGAGATTCGCCGAGACAAGAAATCTAGGAGATTGTGGTTGTCTCAAGCCGGCTATGTGGAGAAGGTGTTGGAGAGGTTCAATATGCGGAATGCAAAACCTGTGAAGACACCATTGGCGAGTCATTTTAGTTTATCTGCCTCAGATTCCCCGAGTTCTACTGAAGATATTCATAGTATGTCAAAGGTTCCCTATGCAAGAGCAGTGGGATGTCTCATGTATGCTATGGTTTGTACTAGGCCAGATTTGGCGCAAGCCATTAGTGTGGTTAGCAAGTATATGGTGAATCCGGGTAAACAACATTGGGAAGCAGTTAAGTGGATTCTTAGATATTTGAAGGGCACTATGGATTATGGCATCATGTTTGGAGGAAAGAGTGAGGAGCTTTCAGTTGTGGGATATGTTGATTCAGATTATGCGGGTGACTTGGATCAGAGGAGGTCGACTACGGGTTATGCGTTTACTCTTGGTGGTGGACCCATATGTTGGAGATCCATGATTTAGTCAATTATTGCATTGTCTACAACGGAAGCAGAGTACATGGCAGCGGTTGAAGTTGCAAAGGAAGCCTTATGGCTTCGGGGTTTGATCAACGAATTGGGCATTCAGCAAGGTGGAGTGAAGTTGCTTTGTGACAGTCAAAGCGAGATATTTCTAGCGAAGAATAACATTTATCATCAACGGACGAAACACATTGATGTGCGGTTTCACAAGATTCGGGAGTTGATTGATATGGGTGAGGTTGTGCTAGAGAAGGTTCACACTACGGAGAATGCTGCTGATATGTTGACGAAGCCGGTTACTACTAACAAGTTCAAACACTGTTTTGATTTGTTGCACATCTCTAGCTGTTAGAGATGGGGAGGTTCGATGTCTACACGGGGTGGCATAAACGAACTCAAATTTCAATGAAGGTTCAATTTTCATGTTTATCAATTAACATGGCAAGGTTGATTCATGAAAATTATATGAGCATGATTATGAACATGGGATGTTGCATCACAAATCCCATTTGATCTTTACAACAAAATTTCTATTCAATTAGGGTTTAATTATTCATGCAAAATCTCATTTAATATGAACATAATCCCTACAACAAACAATTTGCTCAAGACCTAGAAATTTATCAATTTACAATAATCATATTAATGAAATTGACATCCCATAATCTAGATTAATCATATTAATCTTACAATTCCCCTTCATAATCATGGCATATCAAAATATATAATTACCTCCATAAGCAAAACCCATATAATATCATATTCTAAATCATATTCATCATGGTAATTCATATAATCTCATTATACAATTATCATGATTATCTAAAATAAACATCATGAATGGGGCTCTGATACCACTGTTGGGTTTCGAGGGTCCATGCGAAGCGGAATAACGCAAATTAACTCGAAAACCCAGAGCCATGGATCCGTTCAAGATGATTAATTAAATAGGATGAAATAGAAATACCAACCTTGATGCCCTTTGTCTTTGATAAATGCGTTCCAACTCCAGATTGATGATCTTGTGAATCCTTGATGAATAATCCTTCAATCAGGAACTTTAGATCTTGAATTGCGAATATCCTCTATGTGTATCCACGCGTTGAACGAACCCTAGAACAGTTCTAGGTGGAATGCTAGATCCTTTGATTGAAACTCCTTTCAATCAAATGAAGAAATATGGAATTGGTGTTTTTGATTTCTCAATTCACAATTGAAAACTCACTCTTTTGTGTTTCTCTAAACCCAAAAACATGTGTGTGACTGCTAGGGCAACCAAGGGAAGTATTTATACGCTATAAATATTTTTTCCCATTTGGAAAACCCTAATTTTAAATCATTTATGTATCTGCCAGCGCCGACGGGATGACTCATCCCGTAGGGCACAAGTCGTCCCCTTGCACACTTCCTCAGATACATTCGTCCCCCTTAAGGGGAATAGTTTGTACAAATCCAGGGCACGAGTCGTCCCTATGGGCACGAGTCGTCCCTATGGGCACGAGTCGTCCCTATGGGCACGAGTCGTCCCTCAGGACAAATCCTCTGATACAGTCGTCCCAGGCCAAGGGAATAGTTGATTCTGGCCTGGGGATGAGTCGTCCCCTGTGTACAAAAAATCCATATTCTCCATTTTTGATAATTCGTTCGATGCGTGTGACCCCATAGGACTATATTATGTTGGCAATGAGTTCTATCACATCGATCCTCATAAGGCATGAGCGGACTCTAGCAAGCCATCATGCCTACCCAAATAATATAATATTAAGTTCGATTTCCTACATAGAACATATCACAATCCCATTATCACACGATATTATATTGAACATGAGTCATGGTCCACGTCAACTCATATTGTTCAATGCTTTCTCGTTACCAAGTAAATTGATCAATCGAATGTTATTAATCACATTAATTCATTCGGACATGGCCATGTATATCATCAATTTTACTTACATTGGCCTAGCAAACATCTCTCTTTACGAGGGACAAATTTCCATCTTGACTTATCATTCTTCCCAACAGGAATCCTATCATGCCAATAATAGCCCTTATTGTTATCCGGTTAAAGATAACGTTAAACTATATCAAACATAATATTCATCGAGTGGAAGACGATGATAATCTCAGATCAAACGATATCAATGATATAACTATATGAGATTTAATTATGACATTCGACCATGACATAAATCTCATAATGGGTCAAGTCCAGTACCTTGTTCTCCAACAAGTACCAATGAATTTAATGTGCATCTCTATGCATATAATCATCACATGATTATCCATTAAACTTCATACTAGTGCTTCATAAGTACTAGGGACACGATTATTAAAGTAAACATGCAAACATATATAATAATCAAAATAACAATATCTTATATAAATGAATAATGACATTATATTTAAGTCTATCTCTATAGGCCTAGGGCACTAACACCTACACGCTCCCCTTATCGGATTAGCCTTGAGTCCTCTGAAATGCTTGAGGTCCCGTGCTAGCCTTTCCATCCTTTCTGTAGTCTCTGTACTGACTTTCCCTGCTTCTTTATCATCTTCATCAGTTCCACTTTCGGTCCCCTCAGTTCTGCTGTCGGTTCCGCTGTCGGTTCCCTCAGTTCTGCTGTCGGTTTCCTTAGTTTTGTTGTCGGTTCCGCTGTCGGTTCCCTCAGTTCTGCTGTCGGTTCCCTTGATGAAGTAATGAGTGAGGTCGAAACTGTAAGGTCGGAGGTTGGGTGTGCCGTTGGAGGTTCCCCTTTTGCGGGCTGCTGCCTTGGTGCGGGCGAGCCTTTTGTTTTCTTTGATATCAGCTGGTGTTGGCACATAACCGAGCCCCTGGACTGTAGTGTGGTCCTTGACTTCGATGACTTGGTGTTGGCCTTGTAACCTTTTGCCGAGCCCCAGTCCTGGGATGAAGTTCATGAGTTTCATCATCTTCATGGCGGGAGGGATTTTGTCCCGAAACAGTGGAAGGTCCACGTTGCATATTTGGATCTTGGAGGTTTCCAAGGTGAATCCAGTTAATGCCATGTCGTCATCATGCTTGATCTCTAACACTGGAATGCCGTTGGTGCTGGTCCCCTCGGTGGTGACGCTGTCGCCGTAGACTGTGGTTAGCTCGTTGCCTTGCATGAACTTGATACACTGGTGAAGGGTGGATGCCACGCCATTTATTTGATGCAGCCAGGGTCGCCCCAAGATGGCTGTGAAAGTGATGGGAATGTCCAACACTTGGAATTCGATGGGGATCATCCGCTTGCCGAACCAAATATTTAGAGTAGCAACCCCGAGAACTGTGCAGAAAGTAGAATCGTAGGCCTTGACAGTGTGGACTGAAGGCTTCAGATATGTGGGCTTGATGTCAAGCAGGTCCATCATCTTGGCGGGCAAGACATTCATTCCGGAACCTCCGTCTACCAACACACGGGGAAGGCGACGCTCATCCAGCTGGACTGTGATGTAGAGCGGCTCATTATGATCAGCCCCAAATTTTGGTAGGTCCAAATCTGTGAAGGTGATGATGTTGCCATAGTGGATATTGCCGATCATCTGAATTACTTCGTCTGGGGTGGCGTCCACGGGGACCATGGTGCGGGCCAAACTTTCCTCTAGCTTGAGCTTGTGAGGGTATGAAGGTGTGAGCAGGGACCAAAGGGAAATGTTCGCCTGGGTCTTCTTGAGCTAAGTGAGGATCGGGTCCTCCTTCACGGAACTTGTGTCTTCGGGCAGGCCGGGTTGCAGTTCTGGCTCCATTGACTTTTTAGTGACCTTGGGGGGTAATACATGGATTTGACCCAATCGGGTCAAGACGCTGACATCAGGTTTGGTCCCTTCTGAACAGGTTGCTCTGAGCTGAGCCATAGTCAGAGGAGGATTCCTCGAAGCATAGGGCCATATGTCTTCTCTCAATTCGTTGACTGTAGATGCATTCCCGAGAGCTTCGGCAGCTTTCCGGATTCTGTCCCAGAACATCGATTTGGGTGCCTTCGCGGGGAGGGGGTCTATAGTTTGCCGCAGCTGTTCGAACGACAGTGCGCAACAGTGGTTGCCAGAACTGAACTGTGCATTGCTGACCCTTCGGGGGAGGTTAGAGAGTTCTTGGTTCAAGCGAACAGTCTCCTTGATCTCTTCACGGTATACCACACTTCTTTCCTTCTTGCTGAGCATGCTCAGGGCATTCTAGAGTTGGGTTAGGCGATATTCATGGTTTGCTAATTTTCCTCCACTTTTAGCCCAGATCAACTCTCTTGCAGTAGAGCCTACGTCGAGAGTTAGCGCCTGTGTTTCTTCCCACGTGAGAATAGCCAGTGCTTCCTTGAACTGTATGTTGCAGTCTAGATAAACTTCCATCGGGGAGAGCTTTTTCTTCTACTTTATCTGAGTGGCGGGTATGTCGAAAGGTGAGTACACGGCTTCCCGAACATCTGCCCATGTAACTGTCTGCTGTCCCAGTTGATCCTTTTTGTAAACGAAGGTCGTAGTCTGTGGAATTTCCCTGAGTAGTTGCTGGAGATGTATTTCCATCTTTCTTTTCTTTTTTAATAGACCTTCCTCCTTCAGTTGGCCTTTTAGTTTGAGAGCAGAAATGATCCATCCCCATCCTCCCAGGATCCTTGGGATTCCGGTTTTGTTGACCTCATGACCGGCTTGGAAGATAATGGTTTCATCGTCTTCATCGTCGCTTTCACAGAGGACTTGCTTTCCTCGGGGAGGTAAGCACTGGTACTCTTCATGCTGTTTGGCTAGTTATTCCTTGTACTGTGCAATTCCATCTCCTAGGTCATTGGGACCATTGACAGCCCTCACTTGTCGGAGGGGGTTTGATGAGAAAAGACGGTAGTCCAGGAAGTTGCCGTGGGCAAAATCTTTGAGGTCGAACTGGTCTAGAGTGGCCTCTAGCTTTCTGTCTGAAACTGCTTGTGACGCTTTAAGGGCTTAATCCCTGTGAGTCTTCTGAGCTTGGTTCTCATCCCAAAGACGGTTCTCTTGAGCAGCTAGTTCCATGAGGGCTTTCCTTGCTAGAGCTAAACAGTCTCCGTAGGTGCGCGCTGTCTGACTGGTGTCTAGAACTGTAATCACATCCAAGTCCCCGAATGGCGGAAACACTTGGATTATATTGACGAAGGAAGTCGGACTAGGACATTCCATGCAGCCTTCCTTGATCTCAGTTACCAAGAAGTTCGCCCATATCTGTTCGATTGAACCCACGGGGGTGTTGAATTCTGCGATGTTGATAGTCTCGTGATCTCGCTGGATCGCCAAGTCTATCAAAGCTAGCAGTTTGCTGGAGGGATGCCTGAATCTGTGGCCGTGACGACTAGGAGCAGGATCGAACTTGAGCATGTTGATGCTGAGGTGATCATTCCTTTCTTCAGAAGCCTGATCTGTCTTGCGGGGAAGACTCTTACATATGTTTTCAGGGTGGCTCCCGTGGGTTAACCAAAAATGAATTCCATTTAAAGGAATTATGAGGCTTTTATGTTTGGGTTGTTACAAGAACAAATATGGGTTAATTCTCATAATTGATCTTTTATTCATAGATTTATTTCTCTAATTAAGTTAGAGAATATGTAACAACAAAAATCATAATGTTGAGGTTAATTTTCAAGGTTAATGCTAATTATTTTTAACTCACTACATGTCTTCATATATTAGTTGTTGTCTCATTTTCTTGGCTAGTTAGAAGAAGGAGAAGAAGAGAAGAGTGGATATGAGTTTCTTATATTGTAAAATCTATAGTCTAGGGACGTCTCTTATCTGAACATCCTTCTTTGTCTCCTTTGAATTTCTTGTTGGTGATATGGTCCTGTTGGTGTTATGCCCTAGGCGTATAACTATTTTGACTCATAGTTAATACCGTTATGTAATCGTCTTTACCATTTATAATAGAGAATGTTTATCTTGAGTATTACTCCCTCCGTCCCGCCCGAAAGGGCAATTTTGCCTCCTAGCACGGAAATTAAGAAATGAATAAGGAAAGTGATGTAAGAAAAAGAAAAAGGTTAAATGTTGTGAGTATGAAAAATTAAATAGGAGAGAGAATGAGTGGGAGGAATAGTTAGGAGAGAGAATGTTGTGAGTGTAAAAGTAAAGTAGGAGAGAGAATGAGTGGGGTAGAAAGAGTATAAAAATAATAAAAACTTTCCTTTTTGGGGTTGTGCCCTTTTAAATGGGACGCCCAAAAAGGAAATTTGTGCCCTTTCGGGCGGGACGGAGGGAGTATATGTTTTACATGTTTATTATAATATTCCGTGTCCCTACTTATTGTGAATAACTAGCATAAGTTGGTAATGGATAATCATAGAGATGATTATATGCATGAGGATGCACATTACACTTATGGGTACTTGTTAGAGAACAAGGTACTGGACTGACCCATCTATGAGATTTATGACATGGTCTATGGTCATATATGTCATGATTAAATCTCATGATAGTCGTATCATTGAAATCCTTAGTACCTGAGATTATCATCATCTTTCACATGATAAAAGTTGCGTTTGATGTAGTCTAACACTATCTTTAATAGGATAGCAATAAGGGCTATGTTGGCATGACTGGAATCTTGTAGGGAATAATGATAAGTCAAGACGGGATTTGTCCCTCGTAAAGAGAGATGTCTGCTTGGGCCCCTCGATGAATAGTATTGATGAAATGTATGGCCATAATCAAGAGATTTGATAGAGATCAAATGTACTTGGATTATCAACATATTCGAAATCGAGAAAGCATTGAACAATATAAGTTGCCGTGGACCATGACTTATGTTCAATATGATATCATGTGACAAAGGGATTGTGACAATGATCTATCAAGGAATCAAGCTTTGATGTTATATTTAATTGGGTGGACATAATGGCTTGCAAGAGACCACTTATGTCTTGTGAGGTTGATGTTTCAACTCACTACCAACATAAAATATAATTCCTAAAGGGTCACACACAAAGAACGAATTGAAAAATGGCTCAAATCTGGAAAAGAAACTCTGGGGCTGTTGCACGGCCGTGCAGATCAAAGGACACACTCGTGTAAAGGGGTTGGATGCCCGTACGGTGCGTTATAATCTGCACGCCCATGAAAGAAGGTTGGAGCGGCCGTGCAAGATAAAGGGCACGCCCGTGCAAGTGGTTGCACGGCCGTGCATACTTAAGTGCACGACAGTGCAAGGCGATTTTCAGCAGATCCATTTTTGGCTTGGATTAGGGTTCTTCTCCCTAAAGGTTAGGGATAGTTATAAAGTATAAATAGCCCCCTTCTCCTCAGCCAAGACACACGAAAATTAGGATTTGAGAAACACTAATTGGTTGATCTTGATTATGAAACAAAGATCAAAACTCCCCAAATTCAATTCCATATTAGCCATAGAATGTTGAAAATAGTTTCAACAATTGAGGATCATCTAGCAATCCAACAAGATTTGATCTTGGTTCATTCGCGTGTGGATTACCGATAGAGGGTGATTGCTTTATCACCTAAAGCTTGAAGGCCTAGCATTGTTGATTTATCACAAGGAAGAACAAGGAAGAAAGATCAGTTTCATCTACGACTCAAGGTGAATTACGATTCGTGCACGAAAGAAAAACTCACAACAAAGATTAGTAAATCTATATTCATAGTTTTAATCTCTACATGTTAGACGGATTCATGGCTAGGGTTTTGTGTTTTTTCCAAGTCTTCCGCTGCGCTTGTAACCCCAAAACCCAAGAGTGGTATCAGAGCCGCGTTTAATCATGATTAGGTTAAATTGGCATGCTAGATATAATTGGATTATTGTAGCGTTGTGAGAAGAATTTTATCTTTTTGAGTCGCCACCTATATTATTCGATTGGAAACATAGAAAAACCATTTTGAAAGAGATTTGGGTTCGGGGCTTAGGTTATGGAATGGGTAGGTCAAGGAGCATCCATTCCACCCAATCCGGAGATTGGTCTTGCTAAAGAAAAGAGAGGTTTTCAAAAAGAAGAAGAATATTTGAAATAGAACAAATAAAAGATCCATTTAACAGGGTTAAACGGAATGTAGGATCGATTGCTTCGAGACCGTCTCCATGATTTGGAGAGGCTCTAGGCCGATTCTAGATTCTATGGACTTATACCACTCTAACAATCAATTAGAAAAGGATTTAGGGGTTACCTTGCGTGAGGTGATTTGGGCAGAGTTTCGACTCAAGTTTAGAACCGAATCTCGATACGGACAGAGCTTCGCCTCGGTCCTTGACTCGTATCTTGATGTTTGTTTATCAACAAGGTTGACAAACAAACTTTGAGGTGATTTAAGAGTGATTTTTGCAGGAATCCTTCAAGGAAAGAAACCAACAAAATGTGTGTGTTGTGAAATTGTCCTCCTCCTCTTGAACCTTGGAAGTCACCAAGTATTTATAGGGGTTGGGGAAGTGTTGAAGATGAGATCAAACACTTCAAGATGGTTCCAGACTCCAAATTCAATTGGTTGGCCGGATGGATGAGATTTTATCCCGAAAAGAGATTGAAATCGACGAGGAAACTGCCTTCTGCATGCTGCAGAGGGAGGATATCTCGCGTGAGACACGCCATCTCGCGGCGAGATATTACTTCTGTGGACAGTTCCGTCCTTTCCTCGTTATCTCGTATGCAGTTTAGTCCCAAACTAATGATGGTTAGTCAAAACTTAACGAAACATGACGAAATGGTGGATTTCTACTTCTTGACTCAAAGCGAGACTTAGAGTGGTATAAATATAATCCGATGTGTTCAGAATGGGGTGTCTACAGAGCCCCTCGGCGACAAGTCTTATGCAAGAAGTCATACTGAGGAATCAAATCAAGACCCAATTCTGAATATACCTGTCTGACTGAAGATTCGCCTGTCTGGGCTTCGAACCTGCGGGAAATATGTTAGAAAACAAAGGCTTACCTGTCCGGTCCTTTGAGTCCTGTTGATTTTTGTGACGATTCGCCTTTCTGGGCTCCGAATCGGGCTTTTTGTTATTGAGGATGACGATTCACCTGTTTGGGCGTTGAATCGGGCTTTTGGTTCGACGATCCACCTGTCTGGGCGTTGGACCGAGCTTTTTGTTGATGACGATCCACCTGTTTGGGCGTTGGACCGAGCTTTTGGTTCGACGATCCACCTGTCTGGGCGTTGGACCGAGCTTTTTGTTGATGACGATCCACCTGTTTGGGCGTTGGACCGAGCTTTTTTGATTTGACGATCCACCTATTTGGGCATTGGACCGGGCTTTTCTGTTGATGATTCACCTTTCTGGGCTCTGAATCATGTGGCTTGAGTTGATCTTTGGACCACTCGGTTTTCGGGCGACTAGTGCCGTATCGGGCGATCGTGCGGGTGTCACGTTTGGCTCGTTCCGTGACTTGCGGTGCCGATTTCTCCACGTTTCCTTGCTAGTTTATCATTTCTAAGGGTAAATGTGTCAAAATTTTGAATTTTGACGTTGCGTAGATGCTTATTGTCGAGGACAATTTTGTCAAATTCCCGTAGGCATATCTCGCGCGAGATTTGATGTATCGTGCGGGACTTCTACTGTCGGACATTATAACAGCATCTCTTGCTTAATTTGAAAATATCCTTTTCAAAGTTCCCCCCCTAGCTCAAGCCAAGGTCATTTTCTCTGTGATTTTTTCGTGGATTGCTTGGTGTTTCTTCCTTCCAATCAATTCTCAATCCCTCCTCCCTCCATAATCAATGGCTCAAGAACAAAGGAATCCTATTTTGGGGAGTTACTTACTAGGGAAGGACTATCCCCGCGATGATCTCACCTTCGATAGGCACGCGCACATCTCCACCGCTGTTCGGGAGGGCTTAGTAAGAGTTTCTTTCTCAACTCTTGATTCTGGTATTGCATTGAGCTTGAACCCTCTTTCCTTGAATTCAAATTCCATCGATGGCTTTTCTTTTCTTGTTCTTGTCTATGCTTAGAACTAGGTTCTTTCTTGCATGCTCTGATTTTGTGTATTTTGTTGGATGATTGTTGTTGCATTGTGTGCGTATGAGCCTCCTACACATCATGGATTGTAGGAAAGGTTGATTCGGATCACTAATGGCATCCTTGGGCAAGCTTTTATTGTACGCACGCCAAGTGTTCGATGAAATGCTTCAATGAAAATTTTCTTCTATTTCATTGATTTTCTGATATGGAATGATTTCTAATGTTGCCCTTTTTGTTTTTCCTCCGTTTTGCAGTCATATAGGCCAACGAAGAATTGTCGAGGGAGCCTGAAAATGGCTAGAGTTGTGTGGGACAAGATCAAGGATCTTGATGGTGTTCGGGATAGGGTGGCTCAAATGGGGTTATTGACCTTTGTTGATAACCTTCAGGGGATGAGGCGGACTCCCCAAGTTCTTTAGGCGATCCGGGAAAGGTGGTGGGATACTACCCACACCGTGCATTTGCGCTTCGGGGAAGCGACTATGACTCCGACTGATTTCCTTGCTATCACGGGGCTAGAGTTCATTGGTGACCCCTTGCCAAAGACTTCAGGTTATAAGCCTGCGGGTCCAGCTATGTGGAGATAGTTGATTGGCTTAGTCCCTAACGAGGTTAAGGGATTTGCTGCTGAGCTGACACCCCTCCGGCGTCAAATTGAGGAGTATGCTCTTAAGCCGAATGTGGTTACTGATCGGTTGGTGAGGGGTGCCCTCTGGTATATTCTTTGTGAGACCATCTTTGTGAACCATTCTTCTACGACTCATCTTTCTCTGTTGGGTTTGTTGGTGAATCTGGATGAGGTGAGTGGATATGATTGGGGCTCAGCGGGGCTGGCCTTCTGCTATCACGCCATGGATGAGGCGTGTAGGCACACTAAGGATACTCTGTCGGGGTATTCTTATGCCTGGGAGGTATGATCTTGGTTCTTTTTCTGTCCTTTGCTTGTATGCTTTGTCTGTATTCCCTACTGAATCCGCTCTGTTTTCTTGTGCAGATATGGGGCTATACTGTCCTTAGGCTGTACAGGTTTGAGCTGGAGAGCCGGACCCCTTTGTTCCCGAATATCAAGAGGTGGAGCCACCCTAATCGAAGCGTTGATGAGGAGGAGAACCAGGAATGGACCCTGACGGTCGCGGAGGCACGGGCCATGCTGGATACTTTTGAGTATGAGAGGCTGGGACTTTATCCATGGACCCTGTTGGAGCGGGAGGTGCATCGTGCTTGGGATGCCACTGGGATGCAGAGGATGCTGGCATCTTTGGAGGGAGATACCATGTATCTTGGTGAGCGGGTCTTCCCTCAGCATGGCCGGGGTAGATTGCCATATAGTGTGCCGGCGGATCCGCCTAGAGCGATGTATCCCACCTACTATATTCCGGATGATGATTATGCTAGTCTGTTGGTGGGAGATGTGGCGACGGCTTGTATTGTCCCCGGGGCCTCTTACGCGGAGCTCCTGCCTCGCTTGATGGGTCCCCTCCTGGTGGGTGATAGACGGTCGCACGCTCGTGGCTCTGCCTCTGCTTCTGCCTCAGGTTCATCAGCCCCTAGTACCTCTTCCCAGTCTTCTGGCTCTCTGCCTTTTGCACCAGACTTTGGCCCTTTGAGCTACACGTACATGATGGGGAGTATGCCAATGATGGGTCACATCCCGACTCTGGATCACATTCCCGAGAGTTACCGCCTTCCGCCGGATGTCTCCTCGGTATATTTCTGTTTATATTGTTTCTCGTATTCGTCCATATAAGTGTATATGTCCGACTTCATCTGAACATTTCCTTTCTTTTGCTGTCAGGTCACCCTATTCGCGGCCGATTACAACCGTGGAGCGACCAAGATGGCGGGACTGATGGCCCTGGTGTCGGACCTATCCGAGAGGCTGTTTCATAAGGCTTCTTTGGCGGCCTCGACAGTGGCCTCGGTGGTGACCCCTACTTGCGGAGCCAAGAGGTCGATGAGGGATGGTAGCCCCCGTGGTGGTGATGGCGGAGGTGCCGGCAGCTCGAGCGATCTGATGGCGTGATCCCCTCCTTTTTCTCTTTATCTGATTTCTGATGATCTGTATATATTGGCCTGGTGGGCCCAGACAATTTTTCTTTTTCTTTGGTACCTGTTAGGAACAAGTAGGTAGCACAAAAACATGGTTTCTTAATCCCTAATCCTAGGTTTAACTAGTTAGTTAATTAACTTTCTCGACTTTCCATGTTTTTGGAAATGGAATGGCTGTTAGGCCACAATTTTGAGCTCGATCTTGGTGTTGCACTACATATTATGAACTGTATGCGCAGGTTTTTTCGAGTCTTGCTTCGTCAAGTCGGGGCTAGATTGCTGTTTGAGCAGAACTATTGCTGTTTTGCCGTAGGGATATCTCGCGCGGGACAAGATGTCTCGCACGAGACACGCTACTCCAAGCAGAATTCTCTTCCTTCTTCGAACAGGATTTTGTCAGTTTTCCCTATAAAATCACCCTGTAGTCCGGCCAGATGACTCATTCTAGCCTTTCAAGCTCTAGGGATATTCTATTAGGGTGAAATTCTTGTCTTCTTATTCAACCCTACGATCCATGGCTTCCAAGGAGATTGCCCCAACGTCCATGATTGTCGATGATTTTTCTCTGTCATCTGAGGTGGTGGAATCTTTCAAGCAAGCATCAAGGGGTTTTGTGAGGTCGTTTTGCAATCGATCTCGCAATAGGTTTATTGCAGAATTTGGATTCAGAATTCTTTTCACCTTGAAGAATCTCCAACCGGATTGGAATCTCTTGCAGGGTGCTGCTCGATTTTGGGATCCCTCTGTCCATCTTTTCAATTTTTCTTTAAATGAGATGGTGCCTACTGTGGAGGAACTTGCCATCATCTTGGATATGCCTTTGACTGGCGAGATCGCTGTTCCTAAGTACCATAGGAATCATTCGGAGGCCTTGAATGAGTTGTTAGGGATCCCCCTTGATACTTGCTACGAGTTGGTTCACCGTAGGTGGGTAGATTGTTCTTCTTTTCCTGAGCGATTCAGCGGAGATTCAGATGATGAGGCTTTTCCTGTCTTCAAACGGAACTTTCTGGCCCTTTCTCTTTTCGGAGATATTCTGTTTACATGCAGGGACGGCTTGGTTGACTCCCAACTGGTGGAAATTGTTCTGCAGGCTAGAAAACGTTCTAGGAACATTATTCCGCTAATCTTGGATGAAACCCTGCATGGTCTTGATGAGTTGCATAAGACCGGTACTATGACTCAAGGGAGTCCTCTTTTGCTGACCATTTGGCTCAGGGAGCATCTCAAGTTGGTGGGTTCCCCGTTGGAATATTCCCCTTTCACCTATCATACGCGAAAGTTATTGATCAAGGATCTTTCAGCGGATGAATGGGCTGAGTTGATTGTGAAGACCGGGACTGCTGATATTATTTGGTGTCCACCTTATTGGAGATTGAACAAGTATGTTGCCAATACCAAGGGTTTTGATAGGGTTGTTCTTCCGGGTTTGCAAGATTCCTCCTTTTATTTTCCCAAGTGTCAGTTTAGTCAACAGCAGGACACTTATCTCTTCGAGGGGGCCTCTCGTGAAGTGTCTTATATTGGTGTAGAGTTTGCACAGGCGCTAGCTCAAGCATGGGGTGAAGGAACTAGTCGGGACCGCTGGTCGAACCTTCGGACTTTTAATGTGAGCATCTTCTTGTCTGACAAGTATTTGGATTGGTTCCTTCATACCGGTCACCCTAGTGCAGAGAAGATTGATGATCTGCAACTTTCACTGCTAGGGAATTCTTTTGTAGCCAGCAGTATCTTGCGAAGGAGCGAGGCTCAGTCTGATCCTGCTAATGTGCGAACTGATCCAACTCAGGATTTTCTCGATGGGGATTGGTACGAGAGGTGAGGCAAAGGGATGCCTGGAAAGATGCAAGCTTTGGATAGGCCCAATGTCTTCAAGAGTCTTTCGGAGTCCGTCTTTGATCGTCTTGAGGGATGCTCTGCTTTGAGGGGCTCAAAGCGCAAGAAGGACCGCGAAGACGGTGGTGACCATGTCCGCCGGCCTACCAAGTCAATGAAAGGCTAGATCTTAGGGAGTACCAAGAGATTGCTTTGATAGATCAATTGTTTTGCTTTTATTAGTATTTTTTTTCGAGGTTGTTAGCTTAGCAAATTAGTCGTTGTGGTTAGGATTTCCCTTTTTTCATTAATAAAATGCATTCGATTAATAAAAGGACAAAATTGGATTTATTTATTTGATTAGATCGAACCCGAAGGCTGCCTACGTTCCTCTTTTACAGCAATTAAATAAGAGGCTCAGGTCTAACGTAGTTCATTTTTTAGAGAAAAAAGGACAAAATACGGCTTCATGCCGAGGGGTAATCTCGCGCGAGACAAGGCCTCCTCTTTTTTTTTTATGCACACTCTTTCTTCTGCCTAGACCACCCCTTCAGGTTTTCAATCTAGCGGGCTCCTTTTCTTGTGCTAGCTCTAATTTTTGCCTAGGCCGCCCCTTTCGGGATTTTCAACCTAGCGAGCGATTTTTCTTTCAGTAAGGCCAAGTCACGCGAAGTACTTCTTGAGCTTGTCCATGTTGACCGGCTTCGGTAGTTGATCTCCGTCTAAGTCCACCAGCTGAAGGGCTCCCCCAGAGAATATCTTCTTTACGATGTAGGGTCCTATCCATCTTGGTCCCCACTTGCCTAGCGGGTTGAAAGGTCCAGGACGATGCTCACGGAGAACCAGGTCGCCTACTCTGATGTTCCTTGTCTTGACCTTTTTGTTGAAAGCTCTTGCCATTCTTCTTTGGTAAGCTTGAGTGTGCTCGGCTGCTTTCAGCCTCTTTTCATCTAGCAAGGCTAATTCTTCGTATCTGCTTTCTAGCCAGTCGACCTCGTTCACTTGGTTTTCTAGGAGAACCCTAAGTGATGGTATTTCCAATTCTATTGGTAAGACAGCCTCCATTCCGAATGTGAGGGCGTAGGGAGTCTCTCCTGTGGCTGTTCGGACTGAAGTGCGGTATCCCCATAGTGCGAAGGGTAGCTTGTCGGGCCAGTCTTTTCCAGTGACTGCCATTTTTCTGATGATAGTTTCGATTGTCTTATTTGCGGCTTCAACTGCTCCGTTTGTTTGAGGCCTATAAGGAGACGATTTATGTCTTGTGATTTTATACTCAGTCAGGAGGCGATCAGTTTCTTTCTCGAAGTGCGACCCATTATCGGATATCATCTCTTGCGGGATCCTGTATCGGCAGATGATGTTGCATTTGATGAATTCCGCGACCTTTCTGGCATTCAGAACCTTGTAGGAGGCGGCCTCGACCCATTTAGTGAAATAGTCGACGGCTACTAGAACGAAGCAGTGCCCATTGGTTCCTGTGGGTGTGACCTTTCCAATTACATCTATCCCCCATGTCGAGAACGGCCAAGGAGAAGTCATAGGGTACAGCAAGGAAGGCGGTGCGTGCTGAAGGTTGGCGTGTATCTGACACTTGTGGCACTTCTTGACCATTTTGGTACAGTCGGCTTCCATGGTCAGCCAAAAGTACCCTTGTCTGATGATCTTTTTGGCGAGCATGTTTCCGCTCATGTGGGTTCCACATATGCCTTGATGAACATGGTCCATTATTTCTTGGGCCTCTTCCTCGGTGGCACAAAGGAGGTTTCCTTGGGAATGTTTCTTGAATAGACGGCCAGCAATGATGACGTAATTAGCGGCCAACCTCTTAAGGGCGATCTGAGTCTTATGGTCTGTCTCAGGCGGGATGGTTCCATCTAGGATGAAATGCCAAATGTCATGGTACCATGGTTTCTCTTCGGAATTCTCAACAATGGCACATTCGGATAACCATTTGTCTTTGCAGTCATGGAGATCTATAACGGCGCAGTAGGCAGGAGTTGCACGCCGTGTTATTTTGAAGGGTTTGACTGCTTTTCCTTTAGGGATTTCGACCAAAGAAGCGAGTGTGGCTAATGCGTCCGCAAATCGATTCTTGTCTCTGGGGAGGTAGTGGAATGAGATATCTTGAAATTGTTGCGCCAACTCTTGGAGGTGGGCACTGTATTTTTGAAGGGTTGGATCTTGGTCCCTCCACTTCTTCAATGTCTGATTGATGATTAATTGGGAATCCCCAAATACCTCGAGTTTAGTCACGTTGCGCTCTAGGGCTGCCTCAAGCCCCGCTATGCAAGCTTCGTATTCTGCGGTGTTATTGGTGGCGTCAAAGTTAAGACGTACTGCCAGTGGAGTATAGATGTCGTTAGGGTCTACCAACAGCATTCCGATGCCGAACCACCTCTTGTTGGCTGCGCCATCGAAAAATAATTGCCACTTATTTTCTTCTTCTATACTCATGATGTCCTCATCAGGGAATCGCGGGTCTTCCCCCTTCACTTCGTCACAAGGAAATTCGGCCAACTGGTCTGCGAATACACTCCCCCTGACGGATTTCTGAGTGACGTAAGTGATATCATACCCCGCGAGCATGAAGTACCATTTGGCCAATCTCGAAGACAAATTTAATTTGTCTAGGATATATTTCAGTGGATCCATTTTTGCAATGAGACGGACTGGGAAGGCTTCCATATAGTGCTTTAGCCTTTGTGATACCCAAACGAGAGCAGCGCAGGATTTGTCGAGTGGAGAGTAGTTGATTTCACTGCCTTGGAATCTGCGGCTGACGAAATAGATGGCATTCTCTGTGTGTGAGGCAGGCTGTTCTTGAGCGAGCATAGCCCCTAATGCATTGTCGGTAACCGTGAGGTACAACTTCAAGGGCTTTTCCTTGTGTGGTGGAACCAGGATGGGTGGGGAAGTCAAGTAGTGCTTAACTTCCTCGAATGCTTCTTGACATTCTTCGGTCCACTCTTGAGGTGCGTTTTTCTTAAGTAGCTTGAAGATAGGATCGCACATTGTAGTCAGTTGATTGATGAATCGGCGATATACTGAAATACGCCCATGAATCCCTTTACTTCTTTACGTGTTACGGGTGGAGGCATGTACGTGATGGCTTTTATCTTAGCGGGGTGCGCTTCTATGCCACGCTCGTGACCATGTACCCTAAGACTTTCCCTTTGACCACTCCGAATGAGCATTTGGCGGGGTTGAGCCTCATCTTGTCTTTGTCTCGGTCGATTGAAGAATTTTACGAGATCTCTGAAGTGCTGACCATCTGTCCCTTTTGAGTGAATAATCATGTCGTCCACATATACCTCTATTTCCTTGTGGATCATGTCGTGGAATAGTGTAGTGACTACCCTTTGGTAAGTAGCCCCTGCGTTCTTGAGACCAAACGGCATGACCGTGTAGCAGAACGTTCCCCAAGGTGTGGTGAATGCTGTTTTGTGGTGGTCCTCTTCTGCCATGAGGATTTGGTTATACCCTGTGAAACCGTCGACGAATGAGCGGACTTCGTATGCGGCTGTGGCGTCGACCAACATGTCTATGTTTGGAAGCGGGAAGTCATCTTTAGGGGATGCCTTCTTCAAGTCTCTGAAATCGACACAGACTCGTATTTTCCCATTCGACTTGGCTACCTGTACCGTGTTTGCTAGCCATTCAGGATATTCGATCACTTTGATAAATCCTACATTCAAGAGTTTCATGATTTCCTCTTTCACTTTCATTGACCATTCAGGCTTGATTCTGCGTAGTTTCTGTTTGACTGGCTTGGCGTTGGGTAGTAGCGGTAACTTGTGTTCTACAACTGACTGATTCAACCCAGGCATATCTTTGTAGGACCAAGCGAAGACGTCGACATATTCTCTGAGGAGCTGCATCAAGGTTTCTCTATCTTCCCCCTTGAAGAAGCTGCCGATCTTTGTTTCTCTGGGTTCTCCCGTTGTCCCAAGATTAACCGTTTGCATTTCCTCATCGTCAACAGGGCCATTCTTTCCACAACGACCTACTTGCTTAGCTAATTCTTTTAAGATTTGTTCGTTTTCTTGATCTATCTCATCGTATGATTCATTATTAACGTGTTCGTTATATTGATTATTATTAGTTAATTCATCATTCACGATGTTAGCAATCTCAGGGTACTCGGAAAGATCAAAGTTTTCATTAAGGAAGTAAGGGAATACATGCTCGGCCACCGCCTCGATTTCCTCTTGAGTGAGTTCATCGGAGGTGGAGCCTGCTTCTAATGTAAAAGTAACAGGGCCTATCTTCCTGCGGGGATGGGGAGTGCAACCAAGCTCTTTAATCATGAAGTCTTCATCAGCAATTGGTCCTTCGGTGACGTGCCAATTTAGAATTGGCTCATCAAATTTCTGTATCAGTCTTGTGTAATAAGTAGTTGGAGCGTCCCCCTTGGAGATTGCATGGATCTGGCTGTCTTCTAACCGGCACAGGTCTTGGAACTGTCGCAGCATGTCTTCTCCCAACACAAAGTCCCATTCACTTGTCATTTCTGCCTTCGTGCCCCACAGATCATTAGGGATTAGTGGGACAGGTTCTGTTTCATCTGGAGAAGCATCGCAGTCGCTGAAGATTTCAAAGCCCGGTTGGCGCTTTCCTTTATCATCAATCCATGGTTCTGAAAAGATAAAGTAGGGAGTACTTTCCCCTTCTCGAACGAAGTAGCCATTGAGTGTCTTTCGATATGGCTCGAGGTTGTAATTCTTGGCCTTTGGGTCATCGTATCCTTTGTATGTGGTTCCTTCCCACTTGATTTGAGTGAAGCCCCACTCTTCTTCGTCATCCCCATCGTGGATGGAAGTGATGTATCCTAGGCCATGCTTTGTGTGAAGTGGGGGAACTGGTGGTGGTTCCGTTATCCCTTGTAAGTGCTTTCCAAGCCCCAATCCAGTAAAGTACCCTTTTGCTAGCATCATTCTCGAGACAGGAAGGTTTCCAGAAAACCAAAGTGCCTTGGAGTAGTCGTTTTCGTTGCAAGTTTCTATGACATTCACGGTGCTTTCTTTAAAGGATTAATCAGAATTGAAAGGGGAAATACTGACTAACTATTATTGAAAAACAAACTTGATACTCTTGCCCACAAATGAGAACTTTAGGCAAGTAGTACCTGACTAAGCTAAACTAGACTACTAACTGTTTCTTTTGCAACTAAAAGTAAATAACTGAAAAAGGAAAAGGAAACCCTCATTTCTTAATCCAACCAAGGGCACCACCGCTAGGAGCAAGTTTGATGGTGTCGTTGTCGACTAAGTCATGGACTGCATCGATGGTAGTAACAATAGAGGTGTGGAGATCGGCCTTCCCACTTAGGTTGGTAGCCCTCCATCGGTTTCATCACTCCATCCTTGTGAAGACTTCTGAATATATGTCCGAGAGCGATCCCTCCAAAGTCGGTGAAAATCCTTCCCTTCCTTCGCTTGGCCATTTGATTGTGAAGGTCTGGGATATGGTTCTCTTAGTGTTGTACAAAGACGAGGTGGCGAGACTGGTATTCTTCTTCCATTTGTTCTTTGAGGTCACGGTAGAGAGTATTGAGGAAATACTTGACCCTCTCATCAATGTCATCTTCAATGTGGGCTTCAAGGTTGATACACATTTGGGTCATAGTCTCGAGTTCACTCTTGACTTCCTCGAGCTCTTCAATCAGTATCTTTGTCTTTTCAGTTTGGATGGATTCTTCCATGTGATGCCACGAGTCATTGTCGTTAATTTGCTGCAGGGCTTTGGCAAGTTGAGTTTTGATGTCACTTAGCTCCTCTTGTACAGATGATCGTCCACTGTCAGAGTCACTTTCCATCTTCCGGAAATCCCTAGCAATGCGGGTGGAAGGCAAATCAAAGGCTTCCCTCCAACCCTCAACATGCTCCATTTCAGCGACAAGGGACTTGGTCATCTTTCGCAAATCTTCCTCTTCCAGATCTCTCTTAGTGACAAAGTACTTTTCTGTAGACATTGTGTTGGGAGTCTTGAAGTGGAGTAGCTTCGGAAAACTGACAGAATAGATGTAGAGACGATATCAGGATCAAATCTAGCCCCAATGAGTCGGAAGCAGGCTTAAATGGCTCAGGCTCAGTTTCAACAAACAGAGAACATTATCCCGCGCGAGATATGTAGTCCCGCGTGAGATAATCACACGGAAAGTCGATTTTTATTTAGACCTTATTTTTGGTCGGAACGGAAAATCCGTTTTGAGGGGTTTCTAAGGCCTTTATCAGAACCTAACAACTAAGCAATCAATCCGATTTTTGTAAAACAAAGCCACGCAAGATCGTTTTTTTTGAAGGATATGCATTTCTCTATATATTTTTTTCAAAGGGACATCCGAAAGGGTCATTTTTCCGAAGGGACTTTTTTCGAAGGGACCTTTTTCTGAGTCCTTCTTTATTGTCAATTTTACATGGCTTTGTTTAGGTCAAAAACAAGAAAAGATCACCGAGTCAAAATCGACCGGTCACGGAGTGATCCTAAAAGGTCAATCTACATGAGAATGTGGCGATGCAGGGCTGGAAGGCTAGGCTCCCCGCGATATGACAATCTAAGTGGATTGAATACGCGGAGTGGGATGGTCCAACTTCGGAGAGACCGGCGACTAGGTGGTTACCGTCATCCGTCCTTAGTGTGGGTCCCAGGTTTATAAAGGGTATACAGTGCAATGACAGATATAGCATGAGTGCGCATGTGTGATAGTCAATCTAGGTGATAGAGAAAATAGAAAGTTTTTTTTTTTTTGAAAATAAAAGAAAAACAGATAGTGGCCGCACCAAGTGGTTGCCTACGTTTTCCCCAATTCAGGAAGACTCAGGCCGTCGTAGTTCCACATAATGAGAGAGAGAGAGATGAATAAATTAAATTACAATTCCTGAATCCCCAATGGACCGGACTTTAATTAAATAAAACCCAATCGCACACAGTTTATAAATAATAATCAATTATTTAAATGGAAAACGATTCGAGTTCTACATCTTAAGGGAGGCCTTAAGATGCGAGAACTCTGCAGATAATGAATTCTGGGATCCCCCTTGCATGTTCGACTCTCGTCTTGGACTATGAGATGAACGGGAGAAACCAGAAAACAACCAGATTGCCGAGGCGATATCTCGCGCGAGATATGATATCTCATGCGAGATATGCCTCATCTGAGAGCAGAAAATCGAATTTACAATTTCTTTTTGAAAACCTCTCTTTTAATTTTGACGCAAGTTTAAGCCTCTTAATTTTAAGTCCCCAGCAGAGTCGCCACTGTAGCGTTGTGAGAAGAATTTTATCTTTTTGAGTCGCCACCTATATTATTCGATTGGAAACATAGAAAAACCATTTTGAAAAAGATTTGGGTTCGGGGCTTAGGTTATGGAATAGGTAGGTCAAGGAGCATCCATTCCACCCAATCCGGAGATTGGTCTTGCTAAAGAAAAGAGAGGTTTTCAAAAAGAAGAAGAATATTTGAAATAGAACAAATAAAAGATCCATTTAACAGGGTTAAATGGAATGTAGAATCGATTGCTTCTAGACCGTCTCCATGATTTGGAGAGGCTCTAGGCCGATCCTAGATTCTATGGACTTATACCACTCTAACAATTAATTAGAAAAGGATTTAGGAGTTACCTTGCGTGAGGTGATTTGGGCAGAGTTTCGACTCAAGTTTAGAATCGACTCTCAATACGGACAGAGCTTCGCCTCGGTCCTTGACTCGTATCTTGATGTTTGTTTATCAACAAGGTTGACAAACAAACTTTGAGGTGATTTAAGAGTGATTTTTGCAGGAATCCTTCAAGGAAAGAAACCAACAAAATGTGTGTGTTGTGAAATTGTCCTCCTCCTCTTGAACCTTGGAAGTCACCATGTATTTATAGGGGTTGGGGAAGTGTTGAAGATGAGATCAAACACTTCAAGATGGTTCCAGACTCCAAATTCTATTGGTTGGCCGGATGGATGAGATTTTATCCCAAAAAGAGATTGAAATCGACGAGAAAACTGCCTTCTGCATGCTGCAGAGGGAGGATATCTCGCGCGAGACACGCCATCTCGCGGCGAGATATTGCTTCTGTGGACAGTTCCGTCCTTTCCTCGTTATCTCGTATGCAGTTTAGTCCCAAACTAACGATGGTTAGTCAAAACTTAACGAAACATGACGAAATGGTGGATTTCTACTTCTTGACTCAAAGCGAGACTTAGAGTGGTATAAATATGATCCGATGTGTTCAGAATGGGGTGTCTACAATTATATGCTTTAACATGCTATATGATATAGATTGATGATTTTATGTGTATTGTTTTGTGAAACAGTTATATGCGATATAACATGATTATGATTAATAGTTGATTGATGTAACTAATCTTCTACATGGGTTATTGATCTATTTAATTTGATTAATTAAGATCAGTAAATTCTCAAATTGAAACAAATTATTTGTTTAGGATTTGATGTTCATATTTAATTTGATTAACATGATTATTTGAATCCTTGAATTTTGAGAATTGAATAATTATGTAATTAATAATTGTTATTTGTTACATGATTATTTGTATGATCCTAAAGTAGGATGTTATGTGAAATCCCATGTTCATGGTTATGTACACATAAGTTTCGTATACAACCATGTGATGTTTGTTGCTATATGGAAAAACCTTCTTAAATGTTTAAGTTTTATGCCACCCCTTGATTAGAACACTTGTGAAATATTCAGATATTTTGATGTAGTTTCGACTCAGTTGGGTGCATAATTATATCTTAATATGGATCGAGATGAGATAATAGTTTTGACTCAGTTTGGTGCATCATTCTATGTGTCTCATACGTTTGAAAAAGGTTGAACTTAATTGGTGCTTTCAAAAGAGTTTTGACCCAAGGCATAGATGAGATTAAAACATGTGTTGACATATGATGTCTAGAATCTTTTAAAAGATATAAGAGTCATATATGATATGATTGATAAGTGTTATCTACCTAAATAGCTTGATTTCGGGCATTGACTCAGTTAAACCAAAATCAAGTGATATGGATCTTAGCCCATTATAATTATATGATACATGCTTGTATTTGAAGGAGTATAATTTAATGGGAGTATTTATGAAATACATTATTTGTCTCTTAGATGGTAAATGTTTTGATACTTATATGTGCTCATATTGTATGTGTATCTTATTGTAGAATGGCATCTCACAATAATCAACCCTTGTCACTATGATCCGTCCTTGAGAAGGACAAGCTCGAAGAGAACGGTACAAACTATTCTGATTGGATCAGAAACTTAAGAATTGTTCTTAGACAAGAGAAGAAATTATAAGTTCTTGACAAACCTATTCCTGCAGAACCCGATACCAATACTGCAAGGGCAGATAAGGAGCAACATAAGAAACATGTTGATGATTCTAATGATGTTGTTTGCCTTATGCTTGCCACCATGTGTAAGGCTCTTGAGAAGGACCTTGAACACATGGAAGCAGCTTTTGACCTAGCACAATGCTTAAAGGAAATGTTCCAAGTGCAAGCTAGGCAAGAGAGGTATGATGTGGTGAAGGCTCTTAATGTGTTAATGGTTAACAAAGGAAAAGAGGTTCAAAAAGGAAGGAAAAGTAGGTAAAGCAAAAGTTGCTAAGCCTAAGGCAAAAGTTGCCAATGCCGAAGAGGCTAAACCCAAAGTGTCTCAAAAGGATGCAATTTGCTACCATTGCCAAGAGGTTGGTCATTGGAAGCAAAGTTGAAGGGCTTATAAGGAAGGCCTAAAAGTGAAGAAGGGCAATACGATTGCTACTGATTCAGGTATTTATATGATAGATATTTTCCTTTTTACTTCTTGTTCTCAGGTATTGGATATCGGATGTGGATCCCATATTAGTTTATATGTGCAAGAACTAAAGAATAGAAAGCTAATCAAAGAAGGTAAAGTAGACCTACGTATGGGGAATGGAGCAAGAGTTTCTGCATTAGTCGTAGGGACTTATGAAGTCACTTTACCTAGTGGACTAGTACTTATTTTGAACAATTGTTATTACGTTCCGGATTTGTGTAGGAATATTATTTCTGTTTCTTGTTTGGATAATGAAGGATATAGGTTTCTTATTGAGAATAAGAAATTTTATTTATTTAAATGATATGCTTTATTGTATTGCAAATTCATTTAATGTCCTTTATATCATTAATGTTGATAAACAAAATAATGTTGAAGATATCTATAATGTAGATAAGAAATCTAAACTGAATGATGTGGCATTGCCGGCTTGGTCATATAAATGAGAAACGTATTTCTAAACTCCAGAGAGATGGGTTTTTAGACTCACATGATTATGAATCATACAAGATATGTGAATCTTGTTTATTGGATAAAATGACCAAACCACCCTACACTAAGAGTAGTGGAAGGGCTAGTGACTTATTGGCCCTAGTACATACAGATGTGTGTGGACCATTAAGTAGCATTGTTAGGGGAGGATTTTAGTATTTCATTACATTCACTGATGACTTATCTAGATATGACTATGTCTATTTGATGAAGTCCAAAAGTGAATTGTTTGAGATACTTAGAATATTTCAAAAAGGAAGTACAAAATCAACTTGGCAAAACTATTAAAGTACTTCGATCCGATCGAGGTGGTGAATATTTAAGCCAAGAGTTTGACAATTATCTCAAAACTGTGGAATAGTTTCAGAGTTGACTCAAACCGGAACACCACAATGGTATGGTGTGTCTGAGAGGAGGAATAGAACCTTGTTGGATATGGTTCGTTAGATGATGAGTCAAGTTGACCTTCCTATTTTCTTTTGGGGACATGCATTAGAGACTGTTGCGTTCACACTGAACAGAGTCCCTACTAAATCGGCTCCTAAGACCCTACATGAGATGTGGCATGGAAGAAAACCAAATTTGTCTTACATGAAGATTTGGGGTTGCGAACTTATGTGAAGAGACTAGTCTTCGATAAGTTAGCACCAAAATATGACAAAGTTATTTTTGCTGGTTATACTAAGGAAACAAAAGGATATTATTTTTACAACCGCAATGAGAACAAAGTGTTTGTTGCTCAATATGGTACTTTTCTTGAGAAACTGATTCTCAATAAAGGATCCAGTGGGAGTAAAATTAATCTTGAAGAAGTTCAAGAGCTCGAAAATAACATGGAACCAAGAGTAGAGACATAACCAAGTTCACAAGGAGTTGTGGAACCGGTTCAAGATGCACAAGTCCATCGTAATTGGATAGGTTACGATCCGAACTCGAGAGATATGGATTTCTCGTATCGGAAAGTAATGAAGTGGAAGTCATTGAGAATGACGATCCTACTTCCTATCAAGAGGCGATGTTCACTCCTGATTTGGATAAATGGCTAGGAGCCATGGAATCCGAATTACAATCCATGCATGATAATCAAGTTTGGAACTTGATTGATCCACCTGAAGGTGTAAAAACCATAGGGTGAAAGTGGGTCTTCAAGAAGAAGACTGACATGGATGGGAAGGTGCATACTTACAAGGTTAGGCTTGTAGCAAAGGGATATAGGCAAATTCATGGTATTACTTTGATGAAACCTTTTTGCCAGTTGCAATGCTTAAGTCTGTTAGAATTTTAATTGTCATTGCCGCATATTATGACTATGAGATATGGCATATGGATGTCAAAACAGTTTTCCTAAACGGGAAGCTACTTGAGGATGTGTATATGACACAGCCTGAAGGGTTTTTCGATCCAAGAAATTCTAACAAAGTATGCAAGTTGCAAAGATCCATATATGGGTTGAAGCAAGCTTCTAGGAGTTGGAATCTTCTTTTGATGAATCGATCAAAGAGTTTGGCTTCATCAAGAACGAAGATGAACCATGTGTATACATGAAGTTCAGTGGGAGCATAGTACTATTTCTAATATTGTATGTCGATGATATCTTACTCATTGGAAACGACATTCCTGCACTTCAGACTGTCAAGTCTTGATTAGGGAAGTGTTTCTCAATGAAAGATATGGGTGAAGTCGCCTACATCCTTAGCATCAAGATCTATAGAGATAGATCTAAAAGGATGATTGGTTTGAGTCAAAGTACTTACATTGACAAAGTTCTTAGAAGATTCAAGATGGAAAATTCTAAGAGAGGAAACATGCCAATGGGCCATGGTATTACTCTTAGCAAGACTCAGTGTCCTAAGACAACTGGTGAGCGAAAGAGAATGAATGAGATTCCATACGCTTCGGCTATTGGATCTATCATGTATGCTATGATTTGTACTAGACCTAATGTCTCGTATGCTCTAACCATGATGAGTCGATACCATTCTAATCTTGGTGAAAACCATGGGATGGCAGTTAAGATGATCCTTAAGTACTTGAGAAGGACTAAGGATGCGTTCTCAGTCTTTGGAGGGATGGAAGATGATCTTGTTATAAAAGGTTACACAGATACAAGCTTCCAAAATGACAAAGATGATTTTAGATCGCAATCGGGTTTTGTGTTTATGCTTAACGGAGGTGCGATTTGTTGGAAGAGTTCCAAGCAAAGTATCATAGCCGATTCTACAACTGAGGCCGAATTTTTAGCAGCATCCGATACAGTTAAAGAGGCAGTTTAGATCAAGAGGTTCATTAGTGATTTGGAAGTAGTTCCAAGTATCACTAATCTGGTGGAACTTTATTGTGACAACAATGGTGTCATTGCGCAAGAAAAGAGACCAAGGTCACATCAACGATCCAAACACATACTTAGACGTTTCCACCTCATTCGAGAATTCATAGAAAGAGGAGATGTTAAGATATGCAAAGTATCAACCGACGATAACATAGGGGATCCGCTTACAAAGCCCCTCGTACAGGCAAAGCATGATGGTCATGTTAGGTCCATGTGTATACGATAAATATGAGATTGGGCCTAGTGCAAGTGGGAGATTGTTGGTGTTATGCCCTAGGCGTATAACTATTTTGACTCGTAGTTACTTCCATTATGTAATCGTCTTTACCATTTATAATAGAGAATGTTTATCTTGAGTATTATATGTATTACATGTTTATTATAATATTCCGTGTCCCTAGTTATTGTGAATAACTAGTATAAGTTGGTAATGGATAATCATAAAGATGATTATATGCATGGGGATGCACATTACACTTATGGGTACTTGTTAGAGAACAAGGTACTGGACTGACCCATCTATGAGATTTATGACATGGTCTATCTATGAGATTTATGACATGGTCTATGGTCATATATGTTATGATTAAATCTCATGATAGTCGTGTCGTTGAAATCCTTAGTACCTGAGATTATCATCATCTTTCACATGATGAAAGTTGCGTTTAATGTAGTCTAACACTATCTTTAATAGGATAGCAATAAGGGCTATGTTGGCACGACTGGATTCTTGTAGGAAAGAATGATAAGTCAAGATGAGATTTGTCCCTCGTAAAGAGAGATGTCTTCTTGGGCCCCTCGATGAATAGTGTTGATGAAATGTATGGCCATACTTAAGAGATTTGATAGAGATCAAATGCACTTAGATTATCAACATATTCGGAATCAAGAAAGCATTGAACAATATAAGTTGAGGTAGACCATGACTTATGTTCAATATGACATCGTGTGACAAAGGGATTGTGACAGTATTGGGTGGACATAATGGCTTGCTAGAGACCACTTATGTCTTGTGAGGTTTATGTTTCAACACACTATCAACATAAAATATAATTTCTAAAGGGTCACACACAAAGAACGAATTGAAAAATGGCTCAAATCTGGAAAAGAAATTATGGAGCTGTTGCACAGCCGTGCAGATCAAAGGACACGCCCGTGCAAAGGGGTTGCACGGCCGTGCGTTGTAATATGCACGCCCGTGGAAGAAGGCTGGAGCGGCCGTGCAAGATAAAGGGCACGCCCGTGCAAGGCAATTTTCAGCAGATCCGTTTTTGGCTTGGATTAGGGTTCTTCTCCCTAAAGGTTAGGGATATTTATAAAGTATAAATATCCCCCTTCTTCTCGGCCAAGACACACGAAAATTAGGGTTTCAGAAACACTAATTGGTTGATCTTGATTACGAATCAAAGATCAAAACTCCCCAGATTCAATTTCATATTAGCCATAGATTGTTGAAAAGAGTTTCAACAATCGAGGATAATCTAGCAATCCAACAAGATTCGATCTTGATTCGTTCGCGTGTGGATTACCGATAGAGGGTGATTGCTTTATCACCTAAAGCTTGAAGACCTAGTATTGTTGATTCATCACAAGGAAGAATGATCAAAGTTTCATCTATGACTCAAGGTGAATTACGATTCATGCACGAAAGAAAAACTCGCAACAAAGGTTAGTAAATCTATATTCATAGTTTTAATCTCTTCATGTTAGACGAATTCATGGCTAGGGTTTTGTGTTTATTCCAAGTCTTCTGCTGCGCATGTAACCCAAAACCCAACAGGTCCAAGCATATGTTCAATTTACCGAGAGGCTCAAGTGCGGAGTTGCACCTAATTCATCCGTTCTATCCCGGGAGACTAACGCCTGTGGAAGCCTCGAGTGTTAGAACATGGATTATAAGACATGTATTATTAGTGAAAATACTTAATAAAATAGTAATCAATATTATAATGTTTGGTATAAAGTATAGGATATAACATAATGTGTATAAATCCATAGAATAAGACTACCATTAAATGATGGGCATAATGGTAATTCCTTATTCATCAATAGGTGTAGTCCCTAAGTAAGGTGCCTCTTGAATTACTTTATAAAGGCCTTTCCATCAGCCTATGAATCCAATTAAGATTGATTGATTTCATATTCTCATTCATAAAGTATATCAAATACAAGAGAACTAAGGGCACTCATTACTTAGAAGATCTACACCATCTTCATCCATTTCTTAAGTCATTGTTTGAAGAAAAACACAATGGAATCATCAGGTACATGCTTCCGCTCCTCTTCTTTCTCTCTTCTTAATCTAGATATGAGACGGCTTTGGTTTATGGAATAATTATGTTCCAACAATTGGTATCAGAGCCTACTCATATTCTAGATCAAGTTTGAGTATTATGAAAAGTCTTCATGTTTTATTATGATTTTAAATTCTTGAAAAGATTCCATGTTTATCATGAGTTCTTGAATGTGTTATGATACTCTAACTCAGTTTACAGAGTATTGTGTTAAATTCTAAATTCTAAAATTTTGGTTTTACTCAAAAGGCTTTCAATTCTTAATGTAAGATTATCCCATTTTGAACATAGCCACCATCATTGGATGCGTTGTGAGTTTGTTTAAATGCATAGCCACGCATTTAAAAAATGTGTTGTGAGTATGCGGATCTACTTGCTTTGGTTGAATATTGATTAACCATTAAAGTTAAGAATTGATAGTCAAAATCTGGAAAATTTGATGTTCAGGGGCTGCTCGGCCGAGCACACCCATTGACTCGACCGAGCACCCCATTTGTATCAGCACAACGTTTGAATTTTTTTGAAAAGGCGATATCCAACGGTCATGATGCTCGGCCGAGCACTCATAAGGACTCGGCCGAGCACCCATAAGGACTCGGCCGAGCACCACTAAGGACTCGCCCGAGCACCCCTAAGACTCGGCCGAGCATAAGGGATCAGAAAGGGGTGTTCTCTGGAGTCTTTTGCTCAGCCGAGCACCTTCCTTGACTCGGTCGAGCATGACTTATTTTGGGCAGATTTTCAAAATTTTCAATATTTTGCTACTTTGGTCAATTTTCATTCATTGTTTGAGTAAAACATACATTAATTTGTGCCCTAAAGTATGATTAATTATATGCTTAAACAAATTTATTCATTGTTTAAATAATATTGTTGCCAAAGTAATTTATGTTATTTAAATGCAAATTTGTGAAAGTGATGAATGTTCTTATTGATATGTGGTAACATGAATTTCCCAAAGGAGATCTTGTTATTGACTAAATATTTGCATTCATGGGGTAGTAATTGAATAATACATTTGGTCATCTTGAATACTTTGAACCATCCCAAAGGAAGGCGGGTATTTAAAATGAGTTGTTTATATTCTTTATTGCCGGGTAACAAATACATTAAATATTAGGACATTTTTTATACTTGAACCGGCCCAAAAGAAGGCAAGTATTTGAAATGTGTTGTTTAAAGTTATTTATTACCCTAAGATAAATCAAATTATGAGTCAATTCGCAATCCAAAGATTTTTTTTGATGTCATGTTGATTATCTTTATGATGGAATTCATGGATATAATTAATCATTGTGTAGATCCTTATACATGTTTTGTGTTTCATTCTTGTTCTTGTTCCAGATTTGATAAATGCTACTTCTATCACACAACTGCTATGAGTAAAATTCCAATGCTCAACGGGACCAATTTTAAAACATGGAAAAACAAAATCACTATGATCTTGGATGTATGGACATAGACCTCGCATTGAGGGAACCAAGTCCTGCTCCTCTAACAGACGAGAGCACTAAGGAACAACGCTCTAGTCTAGAGAAGTGGAACCGTTCCAACCGCGTAAGTCTAATGATAATGAAAAATGCTATCCCGGAGACATTCTTGAACATTGTCTCCGAGGATATTGGTGCTAAGGAATTTCTGGAGACCCTTGAAGGACGTTTCGCCAAAAGCGAAAATTCGGATACAAGTGCTTCCTTGAGGAAACTTGTTTCCATGAGGTGTAAGGGAAACGGAAATCTCCGTGAGTATATTATGGAGATGTTACATTTGTCAACAAAACTAAGGGCACTTAAGTTATAGATTTCGGAAGATTTGCTCGTGCACTTAGTTTTGATCTCTCTTCCTCCTCAGTTTGGTCACTTTGAAGTGACCTATAATTGTCAAAAAAGACAAGTGGAACATTGATGAATTAATTTCACATGTGACACAAGAGGAAGATAGGTTGAAACAATCCAAGCCGAAAAGTGCTCATTTGGCATCTACCTCTTCTCATGGGACTAAGAGAAGAGGGAAGGAGATTGCGGTTGGAAGCAACAAGAAGCGTAAGGGATCATTTAATGATCGTAAGTACAACAAGTGCTTCTTTTGCAAGGAACTCAATCACATGAAGAATGACTGTCCTAAATATCGCGAATGGCGAATTAAGAAAGGTATGTCATTTGGTCTTGTTTGTACTGAGGCTAATTTGGTTTCAATTCCCGCATATATGTGGTGGTTGGACTCTGGTGCAACAACTCACATTAGTATGTCTATGCAGGGTTGCCTGAACTACCGAAGCCCTGGCGAAAATGAAAGATTTATCTATATGGGGGCTGGGAATTCGGTGGAAGTTATAGGCATTGGGACATTTAGGTTATTGTTAAGTACCGACTATTATTTTGTATTAAATAATACATTTATTGTACCGTCCTTTAGGCGAAATTTGATATCAATCACAGTATTAGATCGGGAAGGTTATTCCTGTTCATTTGGTAATAATAAATGTGATCTTATTTTCAATTACAAAGTTGTCGGTATTAGTGTAAGTACGCCAATCCAATTCGCGACCCTTTTTAGGTGAATTTTAATATGATAAAATTGCATTAGGGGCGTTTTGGTAAATTCTCGGTCCGTTCAGAGACTTCCGAGAACTTTTCATAAGTTTCCCGCGAAGGAAGTGCTTTTAAATAATTTTTCCATGCAAAAGGACCTACAGGGGATTAAACCATTTTGGACATAAGAGGAATTACCTTGGAAAGTTCCAGAATGGCAAATTGGCGCCAGAAACGGTTATGGACATGTTGTGTCACGCGACAACTCGAGCCATGGAAAAAAAACATAGAAGGTCGTATGACACAATGTGCCCATCATCAGCAGCTATAAATAGAGCCCTGCACCTCTCATTTCAGGATCCCTTTTCCATTCCCTAAAGTCACTCTGCCAAATTTATGCCAGAAGCCAGTCTCCCTCCTCCTTCCACACAAAACACAAACCAATTCCCTCAATTCAATCCTTCTTTCTCATCCAATCCACCCATCTACCTTCACATACCCCATACCATTGAGGATCTGATGTCAGCACTCCATTTGTGCTCAAATCCGCATTCCAGCAGCTGATTCGAAGATCTCTACATCTAACTTGGTGTAGAGATTGTGGACACTACAAGGGTAACAAATTCCCTTCCCCATATATCTCTCTTATATTTGCTCCTTGCAATTCACTTAAATTCCTGTTCATCCACCTGATAATTAAGCTCCATCCGCTTTAATTATCAGGTGGCAATCGCCATCTCTCTGTTTAATCTACTGTGCTTTGTTTAATTGTTGTTCATGATGTGATTTTGAATTATATTGTTGCTTGATTCCCAAGGGAGTGTGGATCTCTCCATATCCACACCCCTTTGGTCAATCCGTTGCTGATTTGTGTTATTCTGAGTCGATTTGGTGTAATAGCTTGATCTGATTTGGTTTCTGTTGAATCTGTATCTCAATTGTAAAGTCTCTGCAGAAGGTCACGTCATGTCACGCGACACAATTGACCTCATCAGTCTTGTGTAGCGCGACATAACTAGGCACTCTGCAAAAACTATCATTTCCGTTGTAATTCATATGTCTAGTCTACTTGTCACTCAAGATAGAGTGTGGATCTTCAATATCCACATTCACTTGAAGTGATTGTGTAGATCTCTGTCAATCCTATGCTTAATGTTGTAAGGCTTCTGCATATGATAGCTTGTGTCACGCGACACAATCTGCAAAGCAGATCCTGTGTCACGCGACACTCTTTGTCATTCTACAGAAGTCATTTTCCAATTGTAATCTGTTTATCCTCTTTGTAATATGGGATGTGGCCTCCCATGGTCAATGGCTCACAAGTTGTACTGTTCCCTCTTTGATCAATAAAACAAAGCACTTATATGCATTTTGTCACATATCTTGTCACACACAAATTGCACACACGTTTGAATATTTTGGATGTTGAACATAGAAAGACTCGTCTACGAACGAGGCGTGTTGGGTGAACTCTCGATTCTTCCCAACACGTAACCTGACCCCCGAACCCAAAATTCTCTTTTCAAAAAGGTTTTCAATGTTTCCTTTAAAACGGCATGGCGACTCTCAAAAATTTATTTTTTCGGCGAGTGTACATTCAATTAGTACTTTATCTTACAATGACAATTTATATTTACTTCAAACAGTAAATACTATTAATGAGTCTCATAATAATGAAACCAGAGGTACTAAGCGAAAGTTTTCAAGTCTAAATTCTTATACCTTGTGGCATAGGCATTTAGGTCATATCTCCAAAAGGAGAGTTGACAAGCTTGTGTCCGAGGGAATACTTAACAAACTTGATACTCCGGAAAGGGACTTTTGCATTGAGTGCATTAAAGGCAAATTTACAAACACAAAAGGTACTGAATCATTGAGAGCGAATAATCTATTAGAACTTATCCATACGGATATATGAGGACCATTCACTACCCCTTCATGGAATGGTCAAACATACTTCATAACGTTCATAGATGATTACTCTCATTATGAATACATCTACCTGCTTCATGAGAAATCTCAATCACCGAAAGTTTTGAAGTCTTATAAGACCGAAGTTGAAAAACAACTTGGGAAGACTATTAAGAACGTTAGATCCGATCGTGGTGGTGAATATTATGGTCAGAATGACGGTTCAGATGAACAACGTCCAGGTCCTTTTGCTTGCTATTTGGAAGAGTGTGGGATTGTCCCTCACTACACCATGCCGGGGAAACCCAATATGAATGGTGTAGTTGAGAGACGGAATAGAACTGTAAGTGTCCCAATCTGAACCGCCAACTTTCCATCAGCCCAATTTAACGGTTTTCACATTGAATAATCATTTAAGGGCATTTTGGACACTTTCCAAGGCAATTTAAGTGAGAAAGGACCTTAAAGGAATAACTGAAAAGGGGTGGATCTCGCTGGAAAACGTTGCCTTCAAGAAAATATGACTTTTCAGTCTGCCAGGGTGCCTTTCTGCAAAAAGCAGTCACGCCTACGGTCCTATCCGCGCGGACAGAAAGGAGGACCTCAGTCCTATCCGTTCGGACATGAGTGCAATATCAGACAGCCTATAAATTGAACCCTTCTCTCTCAGTTTAGACATGAACAACTTACACATTGTTACATTACCGAAATATCCCCAGAAAACAGCCTTCAAACACTCATCCAAACACAAACCCCAAACACAAATCCAAACACTAAATCTTGATACTCCTCAAGTCAAACTCTAACCCAAGAAGATAGGGTGTCACTGTGATGTACCCGATTTTTTTTTGAAATCAAACGGAGTCGCCACGCCATTTTTATTTTAAGGGCCAAAACTTTGAAAAATGCCTGAGGTTAGAGATTTGGGTTCGGAGGTCACGTTACACGCCGGGAAGAACGTTAGTGTTCACCCGGAATGCCTCGTAAAACGAGTCTTCCAAGCTTAAAAACCATTTGTGTGTGTGTGTGTGTTCCTTTGGCCAAAATAAGTTGAAACTGAGAAAAATAAAAATAGGGAACTCTTTATAAGACATTAAACAAATCCCATGATTTTTGGTATGATTTTTGGGTTGAGTTTTGGTACTCAAAGGACCTTTTGAAGTTGAAAGCCAATTCTGTCAGAATGAAAAAGGCAGTGGACACTTGATTTTAAAATGGATTTAAGGGCTTTAAAACTTCATAATCTGAGGAAACTCAGAGAATGAAAGTTGTTCCAGACACCTTAAATAAGATTTATTTAAATGAATTTTCTATTTTGTAGATGATTTGAGGGACCAAAACCTTCTGGAAATCTCAGATGTGAAATCTGGATTTCCAGAGACTGATGAACTGACCTTTAAAAGATAATTTGAAAAAGGGAGTTTTACTCACGCAAAAAATATGTCTGGAAAGCTCTAGATGTTGGCTACAAAAAGTGTTTTGTATTCAACACCAAATTCCAAGTTTATCTGTGTCCAAAAAATTAGACCATGGACAGAGGTCTTAGAGAAAGGCTACTGGACAGCAACTTTCTCTTGAAGAAAAACATGATTTTAAAGTGGGTTTGGCATCCATGCTTGTCCCCATTTCCCTAAGCTTTGATTAGTGATCACTAAACATTTTATTGGTGATCTACTATATCAAGCTATCCTTGGGGTACATTAGGACTTTAAGCATTTCATTTGCTTGGGAAGGGGAATTTTGACTTGAAACAAAGATTTTCTTTGTATGAAAATGATTTTTGAAAACTCTTTTGAGTGAGAAATATTTTGGAAAACACTTTTTAAGTGAGTAAGAAGTAATTTGGACCCTTTTAATGGTCATCCATGGAAATTTATTCCAAGGTGACTACATTTTTAGGTCAAGCAAAGATGAACAAGTTGATGAACAAACTACATTTTTGAAGTTTGAGATGCATGCATGGATGAGGGGATTTTTGGGTAAGGAGAGGGAGGTTATACCTATCTTCTCTTGTATTTGTATTTGAATGGATTCAAGGCTTGAATGTGTTTAGGGTTTGAATGTGTTTAGGGTTTGTGATTAGAGTTGGTCAAAGAGAAAACAAGTAGATAACAATTAAGTCCTCTATGTTTTTTTCTAATCCTCCTCTTAAGGGGTGATTGAAGCTTGGGCTTGTGTATGAATGGGAGTGATTTGAGAGTATTTGGAGTGAGTGGGATTTGGGAAAGATTCAAGAGAAAATGGTGGCAATCTAAGGATTTTTTCCTTTGTTTTCTCTCTATTTTTCGCCAGTCTTTGTTCTTTGTGAGTGAATTGTGTTCTGTAAACTGAGAGAGGAGGGTTCAATTTATAGGCCACTGTGAGATGCAATAGGATCCGCGTGGACATGTCTGAGGCGTGCACTGTTCATTAAATACTGCTCCAGGCTTTGGACAGGAAGAATATTATTCAAAAATTCAAACTGGTTGCTGTTTTTCAGCTTGCCAATTCGAGTTTTTTACAATTCTTTTGCTTTTTGAGATTCTTTTCTTGGTTTATCTTTAAATGGCAATCCCTAATCTACCCTTGCTTTGTTAGAAAAGTTAGGAATTGTTAGATATGTTAGGAATGTTAGGGCTTTCGTTAATTTTCTAACGAAAATACTAACAACTCAAATTGGAGCACTTACAGTAGTCCCTCGGCGACGGCGCTTTCCAAGGAAGCGGGGTCGTCGATAAGAGTAAGGCTCCATATTTGACAGGATGATCAAGTGATCGAGTGGCTGAACCTAGCGATAGGCTACCTACGTATCCTTAAGAGGAATCAAGCCGGCCGTAGTTCGGGTCTTTGACCCTGGAGTGACTGTTTTAGGATGTCAACCTGGCGAGTTCTGCAGTCGATTGTATATCCGCTCTGCTGGGGATAGGAATGACTTTTTTGGTCTGATGGCTGAGATTGTATATCCGCTCTGCTGGGGATAGGAATGACCATTTTCGATCTGATGGCTGAACCTAATGATAGGCTACCTACGTATCCTTAAGAGGAATCAAGCCGGCCGTAGTTCGGGTCTTTGACCCTGGAGTGACTGCTTTAGGGTGTCAACCTAAGATTTGACTATTTTTGGGAAGTCGCCCTATGATCTGACTATTTTTTGGGAAGTTGCCCTATGATTTGACTATTTTTGGGAAGTCGCCCTTAGATCTGACTATTTTTGGGAAGTCACCCTAAGATCTGACTATTTTTGGGAAGTCGCCCTATGATTTGACTACTTTTGGGAAGTCGCCCTATGATTTGACTATTTTTGGGAAGTCGCCCTATGATTTGACTATTTTTGGGAAGTCGCCCTAAGATCTGACTATTTTTGGGAGACCGCCCTAAGATCTGACTATTTTTGGGAAGTCACCCTAAGATCTGACTATTTTTGGGAAGTCACCCTAAGATCTGACTATTTTTGGGAAGTCACCCTAAGATCTGACTATTTTTGGGAAGTCGCCCTATGATTTGACTATTTTTGGAAAGTCGCCCTATGATTTGACTATTTTTGGGAAGTCGCCCTAAGATCTGACTATTTTTGGGAAGTCACCCTAAGATCTGACTATTTTTGGGAAGTCACCCTAAGATCTGACTATTTTTGGGAAGTCGCCCTAAGATCTGACTATTTTTGGGAAGTCACCCTGGTAATGATTTCGGTTTGTCGAATTAGGGGATGATTGCGATTTATCGCTTTCCTCGTGTTGTGTGTTGAAATCAAAGTGATAGTGCCTCGAACCTTAATGAGGGCGTTTTAGGTGCCTCGAACCTTGATGATGGCGTTTTAGGTGCCTCGAACCTTGATGATGGCATTTTAGGTGCCTCGAACCTTGATGATGGCGTCTTAGGTACCTCGAACCCTGATGATGGCATTTTAGGTGCCTCGAAACTTGATGATGGCGTCTTAGGTGCCTCGAAACTTGATGATGGCGTCTTAGGTGCCTCGAACCTTGATGATGGCGTTTTAGGTGCCTCAAAACTTGATGATGGCGTCTTAGGTGCCTCGAACCCTGATGATGGCGTCTTAGGTGCCTCGAACCTTGATGATGGCGTTTTAGGTGCCTTGAACCTTGATGATGGCGTCTTAGGTGCCTCGAACCCTGATGATGGAGTTTTAGGTGCCTCAAAACTTGATGATGGCATTTTAGGTGCCTCGAACCTTGATGATGGCGTCTTAGGTGCCACGAACCCTGATGATGGCGTTTTAGGTGCCTCGAAACTTGATGATGGCGTCTTAGGTGCCTCGAACCTTGATGATGGCGTTTTAGGTGCCTTAAACTTGATGATGGCGTCTTAGGTGCCTCGAACCTTGATGATGGCGTCTTAGGTGCCTCGAACCTTGATTTGAAGGGATCGGTCTTACGTTTGCTGCCGAAGAAAAGGATGACCGTTTTGGTCGAGTGGCTGGACCTAATGATAGGCTACCTACGTATCCTTAGTGGGAATCAAGCCCTTTCGTAGTTCGAAATCCACTGGACAGTTAGGAACAGATCTGGGATCCTGGGCCTTTTGATAATTCGGAGGCTGTCACCTTAAGGAAATAAAGCTTACGTCGCTATTGGCGGAGATAGAGATAGCTAAAGCTATGGGCAATCATTCAACGTTTGTGAATGTATGCATATTTTTGAGATAGGTTGAGGGACTAACGTACCTTTGTTGTGCTTACCTGTAGGAGAGCAAGTCGCGGGAGCTGTGTGGTAGTTGATAGTATTGAGAGCCTTGATGTATCTGATCGAGATGTTGAAACATTTATGGGCGTGAGGTACCTCTGACCGATTGGCATTTGAAAACTTGGCGTCCCTGACCTAGTTGCCTTTGAGAACTTGGCGCCTCTGATCGAATTGCATTTGAGAACTTGGCGTCCCTGACCGATTTGATTTGCATTTGAGAACTTGGCGTCCCTGACCGATTTGCATTTGAGAACTTGGCGTCCCTGACCGATTTGTATCTTGAGAACTTGGCGTCCCTGACCGAATTGCATTTTGAGAACTTGGCGTCCCTGACCGATTTGCATTTGAGAACTTGGCGTTCCTGACCGATTTGCATTTGAGAACTTGGCGTCTCTGACCGAATTGTATTTGAGAACTTGGCGTCTCTGACCGAATTGTATTTGAGAACTTGGCGTCCCTGACCGATTTGTATTTTGAGAACTTGGCGTCCCTGACTGAATTGCATTTTGAGAACTTGGCGTCCCTGACCGATTTGCATTTTGAGAACTTGGCGTCCCTGACCAATTTGCATTTGAGAACTTGGCGTCCCTGACCGAATTGCATTTTGAGAACTTGGCGTCCCTGACCGATTTGCATTTGAGAACTTGGCGTTCCTGACCGATTTGCATTTGAGAACTTGGCGTCTCTGACCGAATTGTAGACACTGGAGGCGGTCTTCATATATTTGTGGATGTTGGGGGTTGTCTCTACCAAGTTGCAGGTGCCGGAGCTTGTCTTTGCCAAGCCATAGATATGGGGACTGTTTTTGCCAAACTGTAGATGTTGGAGGCTGTCTTCAATGGACTTGATGCACTGTAGACCTGGGGCCAAGGTGGTGTTGTCCTAATGTGTCTGAGGTATCAGTCATTTGGGTAGTTCCGTTGAAGTCATTGGAATTACGCTTCGGTGGAGACCATCCTTGCCGCGGAGAGGCTTCGGGTAGTGATGGAAAACTGGTCTTTCCTGCTTGAATTGCTACATTTGTTAGCAGAGGGACAAATGCACATATGACATTCATGATGATGGATGCATGCATGGAACTAAAAATGATTCGCAATAGTTTAGGTATTTTTTTTTATTGATTCATGTTTTGCATGCTACATGAGCCCTGGGGAGATTTTTGTGGGGATGCATGTGGTGAGAGGGTTTGTATGTGTTGTGGACTTGTTTGGGACAAGCTTTGAGCTGGTGGGGTGATATCCTTTGGTCGCGGACTGAATTGCATGTCATTGATGAGGTCAATTTTGATCTTGGGGTGAAGTTGGATTTGAACCCCGGGTCTCGATTGAAATTTCTTTTCAGTCTCGGACATTTGAAGGCGATGCCGACTGGGCTCTAGAATCAAAGTATGTTGACATGAATGAACCCTCTTTCGCTTGGGTTAGTTGTGATTTGACATAAATTTGGAGAATGATTTGGCGAAATGCTGATATGAGGAGATTCCCAATTCTCAACTTTTGATGATGCAGGGAGTTGCCATATACCAAGCTGAAACTCCAAGATAGTTGTTGAGGTGACTAGGCCTTTCTTCTGAAGATAGGTGTGACTTGATAAAGCCCCATTCCGTGGAAGAGACATGGCGAAAGCCACATAATCTTTCTCTGAATGTTTTGATGAAGCCCCAGGTTTGACAAAGCGTCACTACAGAGGTCCAGTTAAAGGTTTGACTGTAAAACTGACATACTGATGAAGTACCGAGCCAATCGATCAACGTGAGAGCCCTCAAGGTGAATTTGTCATGAAGTGAGAAACCCATCTTTGATAACGACTATGAAACTAGAATCCTCTCTTCGAAGAGTGTCTTCCATATGGGAACTGTTAGCCATAGTGGCACTTGGCTTGTTCATGGCTTCAACCATATTCACCCTACTTTTTTTTTTAGGGAATGGATTGTTGACTGTATTGGGTCCTTGGGGTAACCCTTTCGATCAGTTCTCACACTGCCTTTTTTCAGGAGCATACTAGTGGGAAGCACAGAGTTTAGTTGTGTCCAAAGGGACATCGGGATCCATGGGCTGATGGTTGTCTGGTCAAACCTTCCCTCACAAATCCCTGAAAGACGTCGTTCAGAGGCATTCCGAAATCTTTAAGCTTAAGGCTTCGCGACTTGGGCACATCACCTTTCCTTGGCACGAAAGGAGTGGCATTGTTGCAATCCCATCCCGAATAGGACTGGGCAGGAGAGGTGGAAGAAGCCCGGTATCTGTAAGAAGGTGCAACAACTTGCTGCTGATTGTAAGCCCTCTCAAATTTAGCCCCGGCATTGACCATTGCCCGCAGATCCAGATAGGGGAAATTGCTAAGTGAGGCCCTTAAATGCGGCTTCAAGCATGACTGGAAGATGTCTAACTGCTCCTCGTCAGAGGGAGGGATGGTCATTTCACTGAGCTTCAAGTTCCACCTTTTATAAAAATCCCCAATATTCTCATCTGGGCGCTGCATTGTCGCCTGCAGGTCGACTCTATTTGTCTCTCATTCCAAGTTGGCTTTATACTTATCTGTGAAAGTGTTGGTGATCTGTTCCCAAGTAGCCCTGAACTTGGGTTTCAACTGAAAGAACCACTTTAAAAGCCCCTAGTTTTAAGGAGAAGTAGTCAGTCGACTGCCGGTTTGTGCATCCTTTGGCTTAGTAGGTGTCAAGGTGGATCTTGGGACAGGCAGCCCCGTCAAACAGTTAGGCATCACGAACTTGTGCGAAATCGGGATCTGCGGGCCGGAGGGCGGCCTTCCTTTTTGTCAGCTAGGCGACCTGCGCTTTCATTTCCTTATGGTGTTCCATGAACCAAAGCCAGATGAGGGTCCGGTGGTGGAACCAGAGTGTTCAAGCCGGTGATCGTGCTGGAGAGAGAGGTCACCATTGGCGGCACGCTGGCGGAAAGTATGGCAAGGCCTGGGGCATAGGCGTAAATCTGTCCTTAGCCCAAACTACCCTGTGGAGTGTGAGTAAGAGCCTGTTCAAAGGGATAGAACCCAGCGGCTTGCTGTTGACTTCCAATTGGCAAAGAGGGTGGTGGTAGACTTGAGGTGGCCGGGTAGCTCGAGTTTTCGGAGTGAGACCCATAAGTAGGCTTAAATGCGGGCTGCTGTCCCTGGTTGTTGAATTGCATGGCTAGCTGTGGCGAGGGTGCATAACCAGGAGGATGCTGCGGTCCTGGTGATTTCTGATGGAAATCAGGATAGGGGCTTCGCCCATTGATCCCTGAGTGAGAGATGTGTTTGTGGAAGCTGTGTTAGGGGCAGCTGAACTAGCATCATTTTGTTGTCCCGAACCAAACTGTGGTGGCATCCCAAACTGTTGCTGCGACACTCTAAACTGTTGTTGTGAAGGTTCGGCTTGATCGTTTCCGAACTGAGACGGGATCCCAATTTGCTGTGGCATTCCAAGGTACCCCCAACCATGAGAAGACATTTCGTACTGATTTTGTTTCTATTGAGGAACTGCGAACTGATTCGTCCTGTCAGGCTGCATGGATCAAGTGGTCTCGTAGTCGGGAGCCGGGCCGACCCAAAGATCGAGGAGATAGTACCATAGGAGGCCGTGGTGGAATCACTGGAGTATCCCTGGGTGACCGAGAGTGGGATTGGGGGTTTCTTTGTCCCATTGAGGCGGTCATGAAGGGATTTTGTGAGACTTGTGAGGTGCCGGGGACTGGCTGTCTTGAACTGGGTTGCTGTCGAGGCATTCCAAACTACCGGGACTGAGAAGTTCAAACTGATCCATAGTTGACCATCGTCCCAAACCCAACTGGGAAATTATACCGAACTGATGTAATCTGAGAAGCCCCTGACTGATCTGTACCGAACCAAACCTGCGACATACCGAGTTGACCCCAATCGTATTGAGGCACACCATACCGGCCCAAATCGGACTGAATTCAATTTGTTTCCCAAACGATCGTCCTGCATCGAATCTGTGAATGTATACTGCATCGAGGCTGAAAGGATGACTGATTCACAGGTTGAGAAGAGTGTGGCCCGGTGGAGGTTCCATGTGTGGAAGGTGGTGGCATTCGGCGGTAGTCTGTCTGGCCAAGATAGGGATGGGGATCCTTTTCCTCTTCTACCGTGAAAGTCCCATCGGGTTTGAGGGCAATCATCAAACCAAAATTCCTGACACCTTCCAAGGATGAACATCGAAACCTCATTCTGATTGGCACAAGGAGTTTTATGGACTCGGATTCCAACATTAGCCATGAATCTCTGGTCCTGGTTAAAATTCCGTCCTCATCCTTGGACATCAAAGAACTGCACTTGACAAACCCGTGACCAACATGGCGATCAAATCTCACTTTGCTTGGCGGAGCCTTGGTCTAAAGAGATGTGTTGGCGAAGTCTCGATTTTGAAGAAGCGACTTGGTAAAGCCTCAGCTTCATGATTGTGAATCTTGTAGTGAAGTGAGGAACCAATGTGGACCTGGCATAACCAGAGAAGCCCCACTCTAAAGAAATGACTTGACGAAAGCTCTCCCTTAAAGAGTACAGTGCAGCTCTAATGCAAATTGAATTGTCATGTAGCAAAAGAGGCAACCCATCCTTCTATATTTACTTTATTATTTCCTTTAGTCAATTAGCCAACCGGAGGAAAATGTAAAAGAAAGACAATTTAGGAATGTATACCTGCAGGGTCATATTTTTCAAAAAGTGGGGACGAATCCCCGATTTGTATTATTTGATGGCCTCATTTGATGAAGGCACAAAAGAACTCGCTTTGGGTTTGACTCTTTTGAGAGAGCATACGTGTAGAAAGGTTTGTAAAAGTGTATGGAAGCCCCTGCTGACAGAAAATTAGTGTTTAGCTCTATTTTTCCTATAATGTAGAAAAAGAAGACTTGTCGAGACATCTGAAAACATGTTTTATTCAAAATGATCACAAGATTGCTTAAAACCCTTTATTAATATTTGGGTTACTCACACCTCTAATCTCGATATGAACAAACATTTTGATTAATCATGAGGAGAACGTCGACCAATACCAAGGGTTAAGTTGGCGAATTGCGAAGAAAGATTGTGCACATGAGAGGCCATTGATGAGACCGAATTTTCTGGGATTTGAATGTGTTTATGACCGGACCATTTCTGGTTGCCTACGTTCCCCTTAATATAAGGAGCTCAGGTCGCCGTAGTTCGGGCTTGAACTGTGTTTGGCTTTGGAAAAGGGGTATGAACATTTGTGGTACTCTTGGTGAAAAGGTTCGGATAGGATGTTTGGATGATAAGGTACGGGCCTTGAGGTGATTCCTCGACAAGTCAGTTTGACAGGTATTTTGGCGATTCTGTTGCTTCTTAATCGTCGTCCTTCATCGGGGGAGAAAGATTTTGGATGCAGCTTAAGGGCTTATGATATGTTTTTGTCGTTGCTTTATCTGCTCCCTTGTTGTCGACAACTTTCGTTCTTCGGGCTTTAATTTTGCCCATATGTCAAGCCTTTGATCGGAGGTGCTGGGTCCTTGGCCTCATTTTTTTTTTTTGAAGCTTTTGCTCTTTTTTTTTTGAAGCTTTTGCTTGAGCTTTTTTTTTTTTTTTTTTGAAGGCAAGCCTCTGCTCGAACTTTCTTGATGCACGTGAGGCGAAGGCAAGCCCCTGTTTTTTTTTTTTGTCGACATGGGGTCAATCTTCCGATGCTGAGTGACCTTTTGTTGTTCCTCTATGCTGCCGCCGTCGTTGACTTGGTCAAGGTGATGATGGGAACATGTTTTCGAAAGTGTATGGCTTGATGGAGGCCTTTGTGAGGTGAGGAAAGTGTATAGGGAGGGAATTAGTTGACTTTCTCGCACCAATTAATTAAAATCTTAATCATTTGCAGAGATTATTTGTTGAGCAATGCGAGTGATTATTCAAAATAAAACTATTTCATTAAATGTAGGTGTGCAAATAATGTCTCAAGTCTAGCAAGAAAAGAAAATGACTCTTTTATAGAAACTTTAAGATTAACTACAATATCCAAGGAGGACTTGATTGAACGAAGAAAGTACTAGAACCTACGAAGGTTGACTAAAAGACTGTTTTAATATTGAAGGATGGGTAGCCCCTAATCTAGCTACTCTTTGTTGTTGGACCACGTCTCTACCCTTCAGTGAATTCCTCATGAGACTATGACAGACTATGCTCGCCTTTGGTAACTTCAGGAATTCCTCACTCACCGGCCCTGACGGTTGCCTTATCTGCCATCAGATTATTATCCTCCCATATACCCTTGGCGTCAGTTGTGAACTTACCGGAGAGCGGGAGTTTAAAGCATTTCACCAAATCCGGCTTTGCCAAGGTCACATGCTTGTTGCACTCAAACCAGTCATTCTCAACATTTGTTGCGACTAAATCATCTGGCTTGCCAAAGTCTATTGAATTTGAATCATGAAACTCAATCATGTTTACACTCGTGTTGTTTGAGAAATGATCATTGGCAGGGTTGAGATCACCGAGGCGCTCGAGTTTGCCCTTCTTAATTAACCCCCAAATTGCCTTTCTCAAAGCTGTACAGTTATCGGTTACATGACCGTGATACTGGTGGAAAGCACAATGCTTAGTGGTGTCCAAAGGGATTTTGGGATCCTTGGGCTGATAGTTTCTTATGGGTTCGAGGAGACCCTGCTTTAGCAAGCTATTTAAAACTTTGCTTAAGGGAACACCCAAATCCTCGGGATGTGATTTCTCCTTTGGGGGAGAATAAACTCTTAATGCTCTTTGATTCGAGATTTGGTCATTGACTTGGTCACCATTCTGAACAGGGTTTGCCGGTTTTGGTCCATTGGGGCGCTCAAGCTTGCCCGCTTCGATTAACCCTTGAACCGCTCTCTTCAAGACTGTGCAGTTGTCGGTCGTGTGGCCAAAATGATCATGGAAGGCGCAGTGCTTACTCATGTCGAGGGGTGCATTTGAGCTCCTTGGATGGTAGTCCCTGAGAGGCTCCAAAAGCCCTTCCCTTACTAAACCCTTGAAAATTAAGCCCATGGGCATCCCAAAATCATCAAAATGTTCTCGTTGCCTTAAAGGACCACCATTTCTTGGTTGCTTTTGGGTGCCGTCAATTGTACACAATGCCTTCTTTCCTTTACTGGATGTCGGAGCCGTGTTGGAAGGGTAAGGTTTATAGCGGTGAGACATGTTCAGACTCATAGTTTTTCCCCGTGCACGAACCCTTTTGATGTAATCATCGATGAAATCGTCGAGATTCGACCTTTTGTAAAACTCATTCGTGTCGGATACACAAGATTGGTATGGTGAGATGACCCGAGTCGAGCGATCGTCGATACTCTCGTTGCTAGGCTTTTCTTGTACCTTCTTAATTGGTTCTACCAATAATCCATTGGACGAGTCAATAGGAACACTAGGGCTGCATGACCCCGCCACAAGATTGGCATTAGTAAATGAAACCATAGTAGGAAGTACTCTGGTGGGAGGGATGACAGTCTGAGCATTAAAATCGTGACCATAACCCTCTTCATAAGGCCTGGCAGTTGCCGAAGATGAGGATATATGGCTCGTAATGGGTGGATACCAGGGAGCAGTGAGCGCGGATCCAAAATGCTGCTGAAAACATGAGATTTGAGGCATCGTAATGCAGGGACCGAACGTGTCTTGACCACACCGAGGAACGTGACTACAAGGGTAATGTGCATACCGTACTTGATGAACAGGAGCAGCTTGCGTAATGTACTGGGTGGAGAATTTGATGAGGAGCATTTGACCTTGTCGGACTTCCCAACCGTAGGGGCGAGGTAGAGCTTGGAGGATGTTGTGAATACGGTAAACCTGATGAAGTGGTGATAAGAGCCTGGTGGCCCATGTGATCTTGCAGTATCATAGGGGCAAATGTGCTTCGAGAATTGGAGGACGCAAGCCGGCCCCTCTCGAACCATGGAGCCCGAGAAGCGAACCGTCCCAAAATGGCTTGCATGAGCCATGTCAAACCGCCGGGCTTGAGAAGTCGTGAACTCGACCCATTCCGAGATGATGACCCGAACTGCATCGATGTTGTGAAGTAGTAAACCGACCCCTTCCAAGCCGATGACCCGAATGTCGACCGACCCCTTCCAAGCCATGACCCGGGCCGATGTTGTGAAGTAGTAAACCGACCCCTTCCAAGCCGTGGGCGAAAGCCAACCGATTCAATCCCGGTGGTGAGATCCCGAGAGGCACCGGGGCAAAGTTGACCTAGATCGGACCGTTGAGGAGTATCGAGCCGTAGGGCCGAGATGTACCGAATCGACCAATTCCTGCATCGATGGCCCGGGCCGACCGAGGTTTTGGAGTAGCAACCGACCCATTCCAAGCCGCGGCGTAAACAGATCGATTGAAACCCAAAGGTGAAAACCGAGAGGCGCCGGGGAAGTTGACCGAGATCGGACTGTTGAGGAGTATCGATACAATGAGGCCGAGAGGCGGGATGAGTGATAGGTCAGGGATGCTTGGCCCATTAGTAGTTCCACACGAAAGGGAACAGGCATTTGATGGTAGTTGGCATGCCCGGAGGGTAATTAGTTCCAACCTTCGCATCAACCGTAAAGGTTCCATTAGTGGTTGCGAACAATTGTTTGCCCCCGGGTTCTCGATACCTTCCAATAACCGATCGATCTCGAGCCTCTTGATGTTGTCTTATCTGTTCCAACACCCGATTCCACCGCTCGGCATTTTGCGGATTTTCGGGGTGCGGAGTTGTACGTCCCCACGCTTCTCCTCTCGAGTTGGCCATTCTCGAAACTTTGAGCTGAAGCGAAGGAGGAAACTGATGAAGTATCTGACTCCGGAATGACTGAGCTGAGCAAATGATGACCCGGGGTCTTGATCCAAACTTTGCTTACTATGGAAGGCACAAAAGGGTGTGTTTCAGACTCGGGAAAGCGGAACAGGTTGGTGTTTGGGCTTAGGGCTCATGCAACATGCGATTATTCGTTTAAATTTACTTAAAACATGTTTTATTAAACCTAATCGGTTGGAAAAGATTGCTCTTTTTTTTTCAAACTACTCTGGATCCTGGATCAGTGGGCCCCATCACTACGTCTATAAGTCCCTCGTATTCCACCTGTATTTCGACTTCCCAGGTGGATGCCTGGCGAGGGTCCTATAGGGCAAGCGGGTCCCACCGACCGAAAATGAAAACGATCCTAAAAGCCTGGCGGGTAATCGAGTTTCAACGAGCATTCGATGTAAATTACGGACAAAGCTGACGTCAAGGTCAAGATCATGTCCGAGGGCTCGACAAAAAAAAGTCGGCATGATTCAGACTGATAAACGTTCACGATTGATCTTGACTTGTCGTCAATTAGGCCGTAATTAGGCATGGAATAATCGTTAATCCTTGATGACTCAGTGTCATGCTGGGAGTCAGTGTATAATTTGTGCCAGTCAGAGTCAAAGTCAAGGCGCCAGTCAATATCTAATCAAAGCCCGTGACGGAAAACCGGCAGGACTTCGACTGGTTAGGGTCCCGAAGATATTGACTTGGTATGCCGACTAAGGCTTGAAAGGAAAGGTCTATACACAGACAGGGCATGACACAGACCAGACTAAAAACCAACCGGGTCTCGGACAAAGTGTGTCACGGATAAGTGCATGGTCGACACGAGGCTCCATGAGATGTTTGGGTAGTCCCGTGCTTGCACCGAGAGGCGTAATAAGACCAAACGGGCCGCTACAGGATTTCCTGTTAGGGACGTAGTGTGCAAAGGTAAGGTCACGTGCGCGTAGTGTGCAAGCAGTCTATCTTCTTTTTCTGAGTAAAATAGGAATTTTCGCATGTGTCTTAAAAAGTACTCCCTCCATCCCGCCCGACTTAGGACGTTTAGGTTGGGCACGGGGATTAAGGAAAAAGTGTAAGTGGGTGGATGTTGTGAGTATGAAAAGTGATGTAGGTGAGAGAAAGTGGGGTAGGGAGTAATGAGTGAAAATTTGTTGTGAGTGTAAATGTGGGTCCCATTAATAAAGTACTTTCCATTTTGGGGTTGTCCTAAGTCGGATGGGATGCCCAAAATGGAAAAATGTCCTAAGTCGGGCGGGACGGAGGGAGTATGATGCATGCACAAAATGGTTTTTTTTTTTTTTTTTTTGAAAAATCTTTTTTTTTTTTGAAATTCTTTTTTTTTTGGAATTTTTTTTTGAAAGCAAATAACACATAAGCACATAATTCAAAATTCAAGGCAACGGGTCCGATAGTCAAAATTTTGACTTTTCCGAGGCGGCCAAAACAACACGAAAATGTGAAAAATCAACACACACACAACTAACGGTTTCAAATACCGGGACGGAAGCTTGACCCTCAAAAAGTTTTTCCCTTTTTCTTTTTGAAAAGATAAAACTTATTTATTCCCCAGCGGAGTCGCCACTGTGATGTACCCGATTTTTTTTTTTGAAATCAAACGGAGTCGCCACGCCATTTTTATTTTAAGGGCCAAAACTTTGAAAAATCCCAAGGTTAGAGATTTGGGTTCGGAGGTCACGTTACACGCCGGAAAGAACGTTAGTGTTCACCCGGAATGCCTCGTAAAACGAGTCTTCCAAGCTTAAAAACCATTTGTGTGTGTGTGTTTGTGTGTGTGTGTTCCATTGGCCAAAATAAGTTGAAACTGAGAAAACTAAAAATAGGGAACTCTTTATAAGACATTAAACAAATCCCATGATTTTTGGTATGATTTTTGGGTTGAGTTTTGGTACTCAAAGGACCTTTTGAAGTTGAAAGCCAATTCTGCCAGAATGAAAAAGGCAGTGGATACTTGATTTTAAAATGGATTTAAGGGCTTTAAAACTTCATAATCTGAGGAAACTCAGAGAATTAAAGTTGTTCCAGACACCTTAAATAAAATTTCTTTAAAATAATTTTCTATTTTGGATATGATTTAAGGGACCAAAACCTACTGGAAATCTCAGATGTGAAATCTGGATTTCCAGAGACTGATGAACTGACCTTTAAAAGATAATTTGAAAAAGGGAGTTTTACTCACGAAAAAAATAAAGTAAAAATATTTCTGTAAAGCTCTTGATGTTGGCTACAAAAAGTGTTTTGTAGTCAACACCAAAATCCAAGTTTATCTGTGTCCAAAAAATTAGACCATGGACAGAGGTCTTAGAGAAAGGCTACAGGACAGCAACTTTCTCTTGAAGAAAAACATGATTTTAAAGGGGGTTTGGCATCCATGCTTGTCCCCATTTCCCTAAGATTTGATTAGTGATCACTAAACATTTTAGTGGTGATCTACTATATCAAGCTATCCTTGGGGTACATTAGGACTTTAAGCATTTCATTTGCTTGGGAAGGGGAATTTTGACTTGAAACAAAGATTTTCTTTGTATGAAAATGATTTTTGAAAACTCTTTTGAGTGAGAAATATTTTTGAAAACACTTTTTAAGTGAGTAAGAAGTAATTTGGACTCTTTTAATGGTCATCCATGGAAATTTATTCCAAGGTGACTACATTTTTAGGTCAAGCAAAGATGAACAAGTTGATGAACAAACTACATTTTTGAAGTTTGAGATGCATGCATGGATGAGGGGATTTTTGGGTAAGGAGAGGGAGGTTATACCTATCTTCTCTTGTGTTTGTATTTGAATGGATTCAAGGCTTGAATGTGTTTAGGGTTTGAATGTGTTTAGGGTTTGTGATTAGAGTTGGTCAAAGAGAAAACAAGTAGATAACAATTAAGTCCTCTATGTTTTCTTTCTAATCCTCCTCTTAAGGGGTGATTGAAGCTTGGGCTTGTGTATGAATGGGAGTGATTTGAGAGTATTTGGAGTGAGTGGGATTTGGGAAAGATTCAAGAGAAAATGGTGGCAATCTAAGGATTCGCACTGTTTTCTCTCTATTTTTCGCCAGAGTGTTGTTGCTGTGAGTGAATTGTGTTCTGTAAACTGAGAGAGGAGGGTTCAATTTATAGGCCACTGTGAGATGCAATAGGATCCGCGCGGACATGTCTGAGGCGTGCACTGTTCATTAAATGCTGCTCCAGGCTTTGGACAGGAAGAATATTATTCAAAAATTCAAACTGGTTGCTGTTTTTCAGCTTGCCAATTCGGGTTTTTTACAATTCTTTTGCTTTTTGAGATTCTTTTCTTGGTTTACCTTTAAATGGCAATCCCTAATCTACCCTTGCTTTGTTAGAAAAGTTAGGAATTGTTAGATATGTTAGGAATGTTAGGGCTTTCGTTAATTTTCTAACGAAAATACTAACAACTCAAATTGGAGCACTTACAGTCACCATTGGTAAAACCCTCCTTCTTTTGCCCTAAACTTATCTTTGTTCAAGCAATCATTTTCATTAAATCTTGTTAATCTCTCTATATTTGTCTAGATCTTGTTTATCTACTTATTAAATCTTGTTTATCTTGTTACCTAATTATTACTTGTTCATCCCCTCCCCCTTTGTCCCAAGGATCCAAGAGGATCTCCATGGAGTTCATCTCCATGGATGATTCTCTACATGGATCTACATTTTGTTCATGTATTTCCCTTTGTCCCTTTTTATTAACTAGCTTATTTGCTTCTTTGACCTAAATGTGGTCATCTTGGAGTTCATCTCCATAGATGATCATTCCAAATGGTCTACATTTTTACTTTCATGTTTCTTTACATTTCTAGTCAATACTTATTCACTTGACCTAGAAGATGGTCACCTTGGGGTCCATCTCCATGGATGACCACTTCATATGGTCCATAATCTTTACTTTCATGTTAACCCCTTTCCCATGTCTAAGATGCTCACCTTGGAACACTTTCCTTGGTTGAAAATCATCTAGACTTCACAAAATGGTCACACAAGGTGTAGGAGATACACTTGAGTATAGATCTCAAGGATGGTCATCTTATGACCACCTTAGAGATCTTCCTCTAAAGTTGATACATCTTGACCTAATTCCCTTGTCAATTTACTTTTTCAAGTCAAATCCCCCTTTCCCCTTGCAAATGAAATGTTTTAAAGTCCTAATATACCCTAATGATGGTTTGATTTAGTGATCACCACTAAACAAATTAAGTGGGACACTAATCAAAGCCTAAGGATGGGGACAAGCATGGATGCAAAATTCAAAGATCCCTTACTTTACATTTTCTGTTGCAACTCCAGTTCTGATTCTGTAAATCCAGTTTGACTTTCTGGAAATTACAGAATCAGACTGGAAAGCTGCCAAAAGGGAATTATACTGCCTTATCCGCGCGGATAAGATTGATGCTCATCTCAATCCGCGCGAACAGGAATGTCACTGGCAGACATCTTTGGTTTCCAGTCTCTTCTCACTCATAGAAGCACACTATTTTGATTAATTCCAGTCCAGTCCAGTCAAATCCTTTATTTCCAGAAAATCCCTTTGGCAAAACACACACACACACATACAAACGGTTTCAAGTTTGGAAGACTCGTCTACGAGGCATTCCGGGTGAACGTGCTAATCGTTCTTCCCGGAGTGTAACGTGACCTCCGAACCCTTTTTCTCTTTTTCGGGCTTTTTTCAAAGTTTTGGCCCTAAACTAAAAACGGCGTGGCGACTCTGTTGATTTTCAAAAATCGGGCATCATCACAGTGGCGACTCCGCTGGGGAACTTAAAAATAAGCTTTATCTTTTTTTAAAAAAAATAATATAACAAAAAAATGGTATTTGGTATATAGGTGGAAACCGATAAGCTTCCTGTACCGCTTCCTAACCCGAGGCTTGGGATAAATTATGGTCTAACAAAGCCACGTACCGGTATCATTTCAAAAAAAAAAAAAGAAAAGCTTTTGTGGGTCAAACTTCCGTCCTGGCACTTGAAACCATTTGTGTGTGTGTGCGTGTTTCCCCCATTTTTGCGTTGTTTTGACCGTCCCGAAAAAAATCAAAATTTTGACTGTCGGACCCGTTTCCTTAACTGTTGAATTTTATGTGCTTATGTGCTTACTTGCTTTCAAAAAAAAAAATTCGAAAATATTCTCAAAAAAAAAAAATCATTTTCAAAATTTTTGCATGCATTATGCTCTTAAGACACATGTGAAAATTTCTATTTTACTCAGAAAAAGAAGATAGACTATCTGCACACTACGCGCACTCGACCTTACACTGCACACTTCGTCCTTAACCCGGGAAAATCCCAGTAGCAGCCCGTTTGGCCTTATTACGCCTCTCGGTGCGAGCACGGGACTACCCAAACATCCCTTGGAGCCTTGTGTCGACCATGCACTCGTCCGTGACCCACTTTGTCCGAGACTCGGTTGGTTTTTGGTTTGGTCCGTGTCATGCCCTGTCTGTGTATACACCGTGTCAATCAAACCTTAGTCGGCACGCCAAGTCTACATCCTTCGGAGACCCTAATCAATCGAGGTCATGCCGGTTTTCCGTCATGAACTTTGACCAAATCTTGACTGGCGTCTTGACTTTGACTTTGACTCGCATAACTTATGCACCGACTCCCGGAATGACACTGAATCATCAAGGATTAACGATTATGCCATGTCTAATTACGGCCTAACTGACGATGGGTCAAGATCAATCATGGACATTTATCAGTCAAAGCCATGCCGACTTTTAGTCGAGCCACCGGACATGATCTTGACCTTTGACGTCATCTTTGCCCGTAATTTACATTGAATACGCGTTAAGACTTGATTACCCGCCAGACTTTAGGATCGTTTTTCTTTTCGATCGGTGGGACCCGCCTGCCCTATAGGACCCTCGCTCGGGGCTGTCCACCCTGGGAGGTCGAAATACAGGTGGAATACGAGGGACCCACTGATCCAGGACTTAGAGTAGTTAAAAAGGAAAAAGAAGAGCAATCTTTTCCAACCGCTTAGGTTTTAATAAAACACGTTTTAAGTAAACGGGAACAAATAACTGCATGTTGCATGACCCTTGAGCCCAAACACCTACCCTCCTTCATTCCCAAATATCTGAACCCTCGTGTCTTTCCCCCGCAGCTCCTCACAAAGCTTGGTTTCGGGTACCGGGTCACCGTTTGATCAGTTGGGAAGAATCAAGCGCATCGTCAGCTTCACCATTTGCTTCGAATTCGATTTTTAGAATGTCTGCATCAGCTGGTAACGATGGGGACAACATCACTCCGCCTCCCGGGACTCCCCAGACAGAACAGCAGTGGAATCAGTTGGCTGAACAAATGAGACAGAGACAGGAAGCACAGATGAATAGCCTTCTGGAGGCTATTAGGAGTCATGGTTTGGCCGCCAGTCTCAACCCCGATGGCACTTTCACCGTGGAAGAAGAGGAGGACCCCAATCCCGCTCCTAGTCGCCCCGACTACTCCAGGATGCCACCACCAACCTCCTATGGTACTACTACCAGAGCCCATGCTTCTCGATCTTTGGGTCAGCCAGCTCCCCAACTACAGACTACTGGACCCATGCAGCCTGACGGGACAAGCCAGTCCGCAGTTCCTCAGTGGGGACAAAATCAGTACGGAATGTCTTCTCATGGTTGGGGGTACCTCAGAATGCCACAGCAAGTTGGGATACCACCTCAGTTTGGGACAAATCAGCCCGGATCTTCGCAGCAACAGTTCAGGGCACCACAGCAACAGTTTGGAATGTCGCCGCCACAGTTCGGTCTAGGGAAGCAGTCAGGAGCCCCTCCTCAAAATGATGTCGTTTCAGCCGCTCTTAACACCTCGCCAGCTCCCACAAACCCATTTCTCACTCAAGGTCCAATGGGCCAGCAAGCCTCTGTCCCAGTCTCATCAGAATCACCAGGGCCGCAGTACCCTCCTGGCATGCAGTTTAACAACCAGGGACAGCAGCCCGCATTTAAGCCTACTTATGAGTCTCACTCTGGAAACCCGAGCTATTCGGCTACCTCATGTCTGCCTCCACCTTCTCTGCCCCTTGAAAACCCGCAGCAACCTTTCGGGCTCAACCGTCATGTTCAAACTCCTACCCCTCAGGGCAATCCGGGTCAAGGGTATGTTTACACTTATGCTCCGGGATATGGTATTCCCCCCACCAGTGTGCCGCCAGTGGTAACTCCTCACTCCAGCTCAGTCACCGGCCTGAACGCTATGGCTCCACCACAGGACCCTCACCTGGCCTGGTTTATGGAACAACACAAGGAAATGAAAGCACAGCTTGCTGAATTAACTGCTAAGAAAGCTGCCTTCCGGCCTACGAACCCGGACTCTATTGTCCCCCTACCCCACAAGTTTGTGATGCCTAATCTAGACCTGTTTGATGGGACTGCATGCCCAAAAACTCACCTGGATACATACACCTTGGCAATGAAAGCTAAAGGGTGCACGAATCAGCAGCTAGCCGACTATTTCAGCCTCTCTTTGAAGTCCAGTGCTTTGAAATGGTTCTTTCGATTAAAGCCCGAGGCCAGGGCCACATGGGACCAGATCACTAGTGCTTTCACTGAGAAATATAAAGCTAATCTGGAATGGGAGACAAACAGAGTCGACCTGCAGACAACAGTGCAGCGTCCCGACGAGAACATCAGAGATTTTTACAAGCGGTGTAATTTGAAACTTAGTGAGATGACCATTCCTCCTTCTGAGGAGGAACAGTTGGATATCTTCCAGTCATGCCTAAAACCGCATTTGAGAACTTCCCTCAGCCACTTCCCCTATGCGGACTTACGTGCAATGGTTAATTCTGGGGCTAAATTTGAAAAGGCTTACAATCAACAGCAGGCTGCTGCACCTGCCTACAGATACAGGGCTGCTTCATCCAACACGACACCTACCCAGCCCAAAGGTAAAGAAGTAATTAGCTATGCGGGACAGGACTGTAACAATGCCACTTCCTTTGTTCCCAAGAAACCTGATGCATCCAGATCCCGGCTCCAAGGCTTGGAAAACTTTGGGATGCCTTTGAGTGATATCTTCAGAGGTTTGGTAAAAGACGGTTTGCTCCGGCCTTTAGATAATTATCAACCTAGAGACCCCAATGCGCCTTTGGATACCTCCAAGCATTGTGCCTTTCATCAGTACCATGGGCACTTGACAGATGATTGCGTCCCCTTGAAAAAGGCCGTCCAAAGATTGATTGAGCAAGGGAGGTTAGAGGTGCCTGAAGGGCCCAATACCATCAATAACCCGTTCCCTAGAAATAACAACATGAGTATTAACATGGTCGAATTTGGTGATTCAAGCCTTGTGGGCATAATGGAATTTGAATCCCCCCTTTGTGAGTTCAATGAATCAGTCATCGCAGGCGATGAAAATGGTTGGTTTGAGCAAGAGATTGCCAAAGAAATCCTGATGGAAAGATCTGCAATAGCTCCCATCTCCAGAGTCGAAGAGTAGGTGCATGGTCCAACAACAAAGAACGGCTAGACTAAGGGCTACCCATCTTTAAATTAAATTAAAATATTAAAACAGTCTTTTAGTCAACCTCCGTAGGTTCTAGTACTTTCTTCGTTCAATCAAGTCCTCCTCGGACATTGTAGTTAATCTTAAATTCTCTATAAAAGAGTCTTCTTTCTTTTCTTACTAGACTCGAGACATTATTTGCACACCTACATTACACTTAATGAAATGGTTTTATTCTATATGATCACTTGTGCTGCTCAACCAATAATGCATTGAAATGATTAATATTTAAATTAGTCGGAGTGAGAAAATCAACTGATATCCTTTTTAAATTGGGGCTCATCAATTCCCCATTTGGCATCTCATATGCTCACATCTCTTTCATCATTTCGTTCGCTCAATGAATTTGCATTAATCTTTCTCAATCAAGTTTAAGCAAGCAATGAAGACTTAATTTCGTTTAGGTCATCCGGTAGGAATTGCGGTTGAAGCCTTTCACCTTAGGGAAGCCATTACCTAACCCTCACCAAATAATATCCTTTCATTCAAGATCGGCATGTTTTGAAACCCCGTTTAGCCATCACCTTTGCTCCATGCTAAGAGAAGTTCAAGAGAGACCGAGAAGTTAGCTTCGAGAGTCGGCGGTGCGCAAAATACTCAAGCCGTGAAGGAAGGACAAAGATAATCCTCAACTCCTCAAGAAGCCTTCCAAGTTATCAAAAAAAAAAAGGACTTTAAATCCTCACTAATCAGCAAGAATCCTCAAGAGGCTTATCAAAAAAAAAAAAGATTTTAAATCCCTACAACTCAGCAAAAGTCCCCGACTTCTCAAAAAGCTCTCCAATGTTCAAAAGGAGCCCGAATCCTCGTAAGTTCTCAAAAGTTCTCGATTGCTTGGACTTTCTCTCACCAATACCTTTCAACCCGTTCCAAGCCATCCTCTCAATTTTGGAGGATATTCCCATTACCTTGACCAATTACAAGCCATCCTCTCGATTTTAGAGGATATTCCCATTACCTTGATCAATTCCAAGCCATCCTCTCAATTTTGGAGGATATTCCCATTACCTTGATCAATTCCAAGCCATTCTCTCGATTTTAGAGGATATTCCCATTACCTTGATCAATTCCAAGCCATTCTCTCGATTTTAGAGGACATTCCCATTACCTTGATCAATCCCAAACCATCCTCTCGCTTTTAGAGGATATTCCCATTACCATTACCCTTGCCTTTGGCCAAAATCAAAATTTGACCTCTCATTCTTAGAGGCAATCAATCTTCATTGCCATAGATTTCTCAAACACATTCTCAAAAGCCAACCTCTCATCTTTAGAGGTTCACTCAGTAAAAGGCCCAGCCGACCTCTCATCTTAAGAGGTCACGATTTTCCAAATCACCTGACGGCCGATCGAAGCCTTGAAACCCAGCTAAAGTTCCTACCGAATAGCTGTTTCATTCTAATATCTTCAGGATCTAAATAAAATTAATGCTTCATTGCTTGCTTAAATCGGAGCCAAATCCATCTCGGCTCAAAAGACCATCAATCAAAGATTGTGCAAATTCAATCCATTCATTCAGCACTTCATGTGAGCATATTTCATTTCTCCTCAGCAAACACTTGTCGTGGATGTCCCACTGGGGCTTCGCATCCGTGTCTTTCATCGACACTCCAGGAGGACATGTTTTTCAATTCTCCAAATTCTCAAAATCCTCAAAGGACCTCAAACCTTCGAATTTTGACATTCATTCTTTTTTCAATCGGGCTAAGCCCGAACTACGGCGACCTGAGCTCCTCATAATGAGGGGAATGTAGGCAACCATCACTGGTCCGGTCGAAATCACAAACAAATCTCGAAAAATCCGGTCTCATCAAGGGTCGTCTCTATACACAGATCCGCATATCATCTTTCGGAGTTTGATTCTCGATATCAGTTGGTTTTCTCCTCAGGATTAATCAAAATATTTGTTCATATCAAGCTTAGTGGTTGAATAACCCGAACATCAATAAAGGGTTTTAAGCAGCCTTGTGATCATCACGAATAAGACAAGTTTTCAAATGTCTCGGCATGTCTTCTCTTTCTACATTCTAGGAATATAGAGCCAAACATTGTTTTTCTGTCAGCAGGGGCTTCCATACACTTTTCCACACCTTATTATGCTTATACTCTCTCAAAAGAGTCAAACCCAAAAGCGAGAGTGTCATACACAAATTCGGGATATATTCCCACTTTTCAAAAGATGTGCCCCTGCACGTGAACATTTTCGAGTCTTGTCCAGTGACTAATCGCCTAAGGTCTGAAAAGATGGGTGCCTCCTTGGCCACATGATGACTCTGTCTGCAATAAGACTACTTTGAATTTCTTCAAGCTGGGGCTTTGCTAAGCGGTTCTATCAGGTTCTCCTGTATCAGCTCTTCAAGTTGGGGCTTCTCTAGTCATTTTTGGGGTCTGCATCGGATTCCTCACTACGTCACAAAATGGATTCAGTTTTGGTCAGATCAACCCCTGGATCACTTTTGCAGTACCAATCAGATTGGGACTTTTGCGAGGTCATAAGATTGGGGCGTCGCCAAGTCACTTCTTCAAAATCTGGACTTTGCCTACTCAGTTCTTCAAACCAAGGCTTTGCCAATGAAGGGATCTTTCTTCGCTTTAATAGGATCCGGGGGCTTTGTCAAGCTGGTCCCTTGGACCTGGGTTTTATCGAGTCACACCTATCTTCAGAAGAAAGGTCTAGTCACATCAACAACTGGATTTTCAGCTTTAGAACTTGGTACATAACAGCTTCCTGTAGCATCGGAATTTAAGATCTGGGTTTCTCCCGGCATTAGCATTTCGTCAAATCATTCTCCGAACAAGGTTTCGGCCAAGTCACAGCTAGCCCAAATGAAAGAAGTTTCATTCATATCGGCGTACTCTTGATTCTAGAGCCTGTCAGCATCAGCTTCAAATGTCCAAGATTGAGAGGAAAATTCCAATCAAGACCCGGGATCCCAATCCAATTTCATCCTAAGATCAAAATTGAGGTCCGTGTGATACTGTTAACAAAACCTCATCAACAACCGCCGTTTAATCGCGATCAAGGGTTCTCACCCCCACTTGCTCAAAATCTGTCCCAAACAGTTTCCAGACACATACATCCCAATACATCCCCTCTCATCACCATGCATCCCCACAAAAATCTCCCCAGGGCTCGTGTAGCATGCACAAAACTTGAATCAATAGGAACAATCCTAAGTGATTGAAGATCATAAATCATAATTTCCCTGCCAAAAGATTAGGATAAGTGCATCTCCAAAAGCAAGTAAATGCATCATCTCGCGAACATATGCAGTGATACTTTCATACATTGTCTCATAATCATTTTGGTTCTATGCATGCATCTGTCATCATGAATGTCATATATGCATATTCCTCTCTACTAACAAATGCAGCAATTTAAACATGAAAGACTAGTTTTCCGTTACGACCTGAAGCCTCTTCGCAGCAAGGATGGTCTCCATCGAAGCGTAATGACAATGACTTGCCCAAATAACTGGCAAGACCCTCAAGTCAGCACCATTTTGACTCAGACGCCTCAAGTCGCCACAAGCTTGACTCAGACGCCTCAAGTCACCACCATCCTGGAGTCAGATATCTAAATCCCGACAGTAAACGTAAGTCCGATCCCCTCAAATGAAGTCTACCAAAAGACTGTCTATCCCCACGGAGTCCGTCCTCAACATAAGGATACGAACCATCGAAGAAGACCATTTCAAAACAAGTTGATCCCTCTGGATCATCATTTGTTAAGGTTCGAGACACCTAAACGCCATCATTAAGGTTCGAGGCACCTAAACGCCATCATTAAGGTTTGAGGCACCTAAACGCCATCATTAAGGTTTGAGGCACCTAAACGCTATCACCAAGGCTTGAAGCACCTAAACGCTATCACTAAGGTTTGAGGCACCTAAACGCTATCACCAAGGCTTGAGGCACCTAAACGCTATCACCAAGGCTTGAGGCACCTAAACGCTATCACCAAGGCTTGAGGCACCTAAACGCTATCACCAAGGCTTGAGGCACCTAAACGCTATCACCAAGGCTTGAGGCACCTAAACGCTATCACCAAGGCTTGAGGCACCTAAACGCCATCATTAAGGTTCGAGGCACCTAAACGCTATCACCAAGGCTTGAGGCACCTAAACGCCATCACCAAGGCTTGAGGCACCTAAACGCTATCACCAAGGCTTGAGGCACCTAAACGCTATCACCAAGGCTTGAGGCACCTAAACGCTATCATAAAGGCTTGAGGCACCTAAACGCTATCACTAAGGCTTGAGGCACCTAAACGCTATCACTAAGGTTTGAGGCACCTAAACGCTATCACCAAGGCTTGAGGCACCTAAACGCTATCACCAAGGCTTGAGGCACCTAAACGCTATCACCAAGGCTTGAGGCACCTAAACGCTATCACCAAGGCTTGAGGCACCTAAACGCTATCACCAAGGCTTGAGGCACCTAAACGCCATCACCAAGGCTTGAGGCACCTAAACGCCATCACCAAGGCTTGAGGCACCTAAACGCTATCACCAAGGCTTGAGGCACCTAAACGCTATCACCAAGGTTTGAGGCACCTAAACGCCATCACCAAGGCTTGAGGCACCTAAACGCTATCATTAAGGCTTGAGGCACCTAAACGCTATCACTTCGGTTTCGACACAAAGCACGAGGAAAGTGGTAAACCGCAATCATCCTCTTATTCGACCAACCGAAGTCACTCTAGGGTCGACATCTGAAGATAGTCGAAAGACCCGAACTACGACCGGCTTGATTCCTATTAAGGATGCGTAGGTAGCCTACCATAGGTTCAGCCATCAGACCAAAATGGTCATTCCTTTCCCCAGCAGTGTGGATGTACAACTCTAACCATCAGACCAAAATGGTCATTTTCTATCCCCAGCAGAGTTTCTTTCAGCAACCGACTGTAGAACTCGCTTACCAGGTTGACACCCTAAAATAGGCACTCTAGGGTCGACGTCTGAAGATAGTCGAAAGACCCGAACTACGACCGGCTTGATTCCTCTTAAGGATACGTAGGAAGCCTACCATAGGTCCAGCCATCCGACCAAAATGGTCATCCTCTTCTCCCCAGCGGTGATTGGGACCTCACTTTTATCGACGACCCCACTTCCTCCGGAAGTACCGTCGCCGAGGGGCTACTGTAAGTGTCCCAATCTGAACTGCCAACTTTCCATCAGCCCAATTTAACGGTTTTCACATTGAATAATCATTTAAGGGCATTTTGGACACTTTCCAAGGCAATTTAAGTGAGAAAGGACCTTAAAGGAATAACTGAAAAGGGGTGGATCTCGCTGGAAAACGTTGCCTTCAAGAAAATATGGCTTTTCAGTCTGCCAGGGCGCCTTTCTGCAAAAAGCAGTCACGCCTACGGTCCTATCCGCGCGGACAGAAAGGAGGACCTCAGTCCTATCCGCGCGGACATGAGTGCAATATCAGACAGCCTATAAATTGAACCCTTCTCTCTCAGTTTAGACATGAACAACTTACACATTGTTACATTGCCGAAATATCCCCAGAAAATAGCCTTCAAACACTCATCCAAACACAAACCCCAAACACAAATCCAAACACTAAATCTTGATACTCCTCAAGTCAAACTCTAACCCAAGAAGATAGGGTGTCACCATTGGTAAAACCCTCCTTCTTTTGCCCTAAACTTATCTTTGTTCAAGCAATCATTTTCATTAAATCTTGTTAATCTCTCTATATTTGTCTAGATCTTGTTTATCTACTTATTAAATCTTGTTTATCTTGTTACCTAATTATTACTTGTTCATCCCCTCCCCCTTTGTCCCAAGGATCCAAGAGGATCTCCATGGAGTTCATCTCCATGGATGATTCTCTACATGGATCTACATTTTGTTCATGTATTTCCCTTTGTCCCTTTTTATTAACTAGCTTATTTGCTTCTTTGACCTAAATGTGGTCATCTTGGAGTTCATCTCCATAGATGATCATTCCAAATGGTCTACATTTTTACTTTCATGTTTCTTTACATTTCTAGTCAATACTTATTCACTTGACCTAGAAGATGGTCACCTTGGGGTCCATCTCCATGGATGACCACTTCATATGGTCCATAATCTTTACTTTCATGTTAACCCCCTTTCCCATGTCTAAGATGCTCACCTTGGAACACTTTCCTTGGTTGAAAATCATCTAGACTTCACAAAATGGTCACACAAGGTGTAGGAGATACACTTGAGTATAGATCTCAAGGATGGTCATCCTATGACCACCTTAGAGATCTTCCTCTAAAGTTGATACATCTTGACCTAATTCCCTTGTCAATTTACTTTTTCAAGTCAAATCCCCCTTTCCCTTTCCCCTTGCAAATGAAATGTTTTAAAGTCCTAATATACCCTAATGATGGTTTGATTTAGTGATCACCACTAAACAAATTAAGTGGGACACTAATCAAAGCCTAAGGATGGGGACAAGCATGGATGCATAATTCAAAGATCCCTTACTTTACATTTTCTGTTGCAACTCCAGTTCTGATTCTATAAATCCAGTTTGACTTTCTGGAAATTACAGAATCAGACTGGAAAGCTGCCAAAAGGGAATTATACTGCCTTATCCGCGCGGATAAGATTGATGCTCATCTCAATCCGCGCGGACAGGAATGTCACTGACAGACATCTTTGGTTTCCAGTCTCTTCTCACTCACAGAAGCACACTGTTTTGATTAATTCCAGTCCAGTCCAGTCAAAACCTTTATTTCCAGAAAATCCCTTTTGCAAAACACACACACACACATACAAACGGTTTCAAGTTTGGAAGACTCGTCTACGAGGCATTCCGGGTGAACGTGATAATCGTTCTTCCCGGAGTGTAACGTGACCTCCGAATCCTTTTTCTCTTTTTCGGGCTTTTTTCAAAGTTTTGGCCCTAAACTAAAAACGGCGTGGCGACTCCGTTGATTTTCAAAAATCGGGCATCATCACAAGAACCCTTAAGGATATGGTAAGAAGTATGATTTCTTGTACTTCCTTACCTCACTCATTATGGGGCGATGCACTGAAAACCGCAATTTACCTACTTAATAGAGCTCCTTCAAAAGCTACTGACAAAATCCCTTATGAATTATAGACAGGTAAGAAACCGTCCTTAAATCATCTTCATGTTTGGGGTTGTCCATCCAAAGCTAGGCCTTATAGACCTAACGAAGGAAAGTTGGACGCTAAGACTGTTAGTAGTTACTTTGTAGGATACTCTCAAAGATCTAGGGGATATAAATTTTATGACCCGAAAACTAGAACCTTTTTCGAGACTGGCAATGCTAGGTTCTTTGAGGATGTTGAATTTAGTGGGAGAAAAGGTAATGATTTTGAATTTGAAGAGTTAGAGGAACCACTCTATATTCCTCCAACTTTAGTTTCTGTTGAAAATCAAGTAATTGCACCTAAAATTCAACAAGAACATACAATTCAAAATCATATAGAGGCTCCCGTAAATAACGGACAACATGGAAATGTTGAACATGAGGAAATTCAACAACCTCAAAATGAGAATGAACCGGTGCCCTTAAGAAGATCTACTAGAGAAAGAAGAAGTGCTATTCCGGATATTTATGATGTATATCTTGCGGAGAATGAGGACACCTTAGGTTTAGTGGGAGATGAACCAATCACCTTCCATGAAGCCATTAATATTCCTAATTCTCATAAGTGGATCAATGCCGTTAATGAGGAGTTAAAATCAATGAAAGACAATGACGTTTGGGATCTTGTCCCATTGCTTGAAGGTGTAAAATCTATTGGTTGTAAATGGATATTTAAAACCAAAAGGGATTCGCAAGGTAATGTGGAAAGGTATAAGGCACGTCTTGTTGCTAAAGGATTTACTCAAAAGGAAGGCATTGATTATAAAGAAATATTTTCTCCGGTATCTTCTAAAAACTCTTTTAGGATCATTATGACATTAGTAGCACATTATGATCTTGAGCTTTATCAAATGGATGTTAAGACGGCTTTTCTCAATGGAGACATTGAGGAAACCATCTATATGAGGAAACCAGAAATGGTGACTGATTCAGATCAAACTAATCAATTAGTTTGTAAATTAAAGAAATCCATTTATGGCCTCAAACAAGCCTCTCGTCAATGGTACCTCAAATTCAATCAAGTAATTCTTTCATTTGGTTTTGAAACGAATCTTGCCGAGGATTGTGTGTACCATAAGTTCAGTGGGAGTAAATTTATATTTTTGATCTTATATGTGGATGATATTTTGCTTGCTAGTAATGACATTAATCTCTTAAAGGAAACTAAGAAATTTCTTTCAAACAAATTTGAAATGAAAGATCTTGGTGAAGCCTCCTTTGTATTAGGAATCCAAATTTACCGTGATCGCTCACGTGGAATTTTGGGATTATCACAAAAGAGCTATATTGAGAAAGTCTTACAAAGGTTTAGCATGCAAAATTGTAAACCACTTGACACCCCTGTTTCTAAAGGTGACAAATTTAGTCTCAAACAATGTCCTAAGAATGATTTTGAATCCAAATCTATGGAAAATGTCCCGTATGCATCAACAGTTGGAAGTATAATGTATGCACAAGTTTGCACACGTCCGGACATAGCATTTATAGTTGGAATGCTTGGTAGATATCAAAGTAATCCGGGTAAAGAACATTGGGTTGCAGCCGAAAGAGTGATCCGTTATTTACAAAACACCAAGGACTACATGCTTAAGTATACAAAATTGGATCATCTTGAGATCATTGGGTTTTTTCCGACTCCGGTTTTGCTGGATGCCAAGATAGTCGTAAATCGACTTCAGGTTACGTCTTCACATTAGCCGGTGGAGCAATATCTTGGAGAAGTGCAAAGCAAACACTCGTTACTTCCTCTACCATGGAAGCCGAATTTGTTGCTTGCTATGAAGCATCCAAAAAAAAAAGCTGTATGGCTGCGTAACTTCATTGAGGGACTCCGCATCGTCGATACTATCAAGAGACCACTCAAGATATATTGCGACAATAGGGCGGCAATCTTGTATTCTAACAACAATAAAAGTTCGTCTAGGTCAAAGCACATAGACATCAAGTATCTTGTTGTAAGAGAGAGAGTACAAAACGAACAAATAGAAATAGAACTTATTGGTACAAACTCTATGCTTGCGAATCCATTTACTAAGGCGTTATCTCCTTTAGTGTTTCACGAGCATGTTGCTCATATGGGTGTAACAAATTTTGATAACATAATGAAAGTTTGAAAGTTTTATTTCATCAATCACTTGTTCATGCTTATCTCATACATTGATCTCATTTGGTTAAGGAGGACTAGTTGGTAGAATATGTATATAGATACACATTCAATTAGTAATCCATGCTACACATCTATACTTTGATCTATGTCGTTTAGTCGGATATATATATATGTGATTATTGTGGGATGAGTTGCGAATTAATTACAATGACTTCCCCATTAGTCCTTATACTTATATGACTAAATGGATGGGATTGATTTCGAATGACAACAAAGTGCACATAAGGGTTGTCATTTGTGTTATAAATATGATTGAAGGATTTTATTAAGTATGAATATATGTTATTATAATCCAAGTGGGAGATTGTTAGAACATGGATTATAAGACATGTATTATTAGTGAAAATACTTAATAAAATAGTAATCAATATTATAATGTTTGGTATAAAGTATAGGATATAACATAATGTGTAGAAATCCATAGAATAAGACTACCATTAAATGATGGGCATAATGGTAATTCCTTATTCATAAATAGGTGTAGTAGTAAGGTGCCTCTTGGATTCTTTTATAAAGGTCTTTCCATCAACCTATGAATCCAACTAAGATTGATTGATTTCATATTCTCATTCATAAAGTATATCAAATACAAGAGAACTAAGGGCACTCATTACTTAGAAGATCTACACCATCTTCATCAATTTCTTAAGTCATTGTTTGAAGAACAACACAATGGAATCATCAGGTACATGCTTCTGCTCCTCTTCCTTCTCTCTTCTTAATCTAGATATGAGACGATTTTGGTTTATGGAATAATTATGTTCCAACATCGAGCACTCTTAGAGAGGGGGACGAAGGAAAGTGTATAACAAAGCTCGGACACAACTTTCATACGGTTTTCTCTTTTCATTTTCTGTTTTGTATTGTAAATTGTATTCCAATTTTTATTGTAATCCTTTTCATATTATGTAAGATTTTGTCCGACACAAACTAACTCCAGGAATTTCCTGAACAGCAGCTTTAGTTTATGCTGTAACAGAGGTTAATTATCTTTACACCATTGTGTATTCAATTTTATAAGATGCGCTGCTCCATATTTGTGGCCTGTGTTAGTAGTTCCTCTTGTTTATTGAAATTATGAAATAATATGTTTGACATTCTAAAATTCAATTATATCTTTTCCTTTTCTTAACGTTATCATCCAATTATGTTGCGTATATTGTGATTGTCTTTCTCTTCTTCTTCCAATTCTTCACTGCACAAGGATCTTGCCTTGAAATTTAAGTGGGGCAGTAAAAGTAACAACATAATTCCTTAAACATGATAATTATGTTTATGAAGAGGTGGAGCAGCTGAAACAGATGGCTCTGCTCGGCACACAGGCTTCATCAATGGACCGTCCTAGGATGTCAGAAGTTGTCAGTATGCTTTGAGGTGATCAGGTGATGGCTTAGCTGACAGGTGAAGACATTCCTTCTGAAAAGTTGTTGAGCCCCAGACGATCATACATTAAGGTTTTCGATATTCGAAAGCTGCGTTCTCGAACCTCGCACACCCAAATGACAATGCAAAGAACACAATTGGGGTTTCTAGGAGTCATTCTCAAATTCTGGTATGATAACATCTACCTCAATTAAATGATTGATGTGCTAAGTTAATTATGAATTTTAGGACCTTATTTTTGCATGTCTTTTCTTCCCCCATTTAGAGGAAGATTGTGTTGGGATTGGAGTCCTAAACTATGAGGAAGAAAAGGAGTCTAAGTCGGAGGAGTTGGTGAGATCAAATAGGAGTTCAAAACGGAGAAGAAGTTGAGCGTGGCTTGGATAGCGCCAGGCGGCCGCATCATCTGGCCGAGGCGGGCGCCTCGGTGGCCGAGGCAGTGGCCGAGGTTTCTTCAGCGCCAGGCAGGCGCATGGTGGGTTTGGGGCGGCCGCCTCAATGCTGGCCGAGGGTGTTTTGGGCTCTTGGGTTTTCTGGACTGATTTGTTTCCTATTTTGATACAATCTCTTCTTAAATTGATTTAGGGCTTCCTTGTATTACTATATAAACATAGTTACGACCTAGAACACATTGTAGCAACATATTAGAAGGTGTCTAATACAATATTGGCTTGGCAATTGCCCCCGGACGTAGTTCATGTGTTGAATGAACCGGGTAAACAATTTCTTGTGTTCTTGTGTGTGTGAGTCTTCCATTATTGTGCTTGTGGGTATTTTGTTCTTTGTCTAGATTGCAACGGGGTACCACTAATTTCCCAACAACTGGTATCAGAGCTTTGGTTCGGAGGATTCAAAGTTTCATTAGTTGATTAATTTTGAATCACGTTCTTGGGGACTTTGTGAAGCAATCAGATGAAGAACTCAATCGAGAAATTCAGCGGTGTGAATTTCACGTTCTGGAGGACAAGGGTTGAAGATTACCTTTATTGTAAGGATCTTCATAAACCCTTAAAGGAGAAACTCGAAGACATGTCACAAGGGGATTGGGAGACGTTAGATCGGAAGGCGTTAGGAGCGGTGAGGAGCGCTCTAACCGACGACGTTGCACGAAACGCTATGGAGGCCAAGACAACGGTGGAGTTGCTACAAACGCTGTCAGACATGTATGAGAAGCCGTCTAATATCAATAAGGTGCACTTGATAAAGAGGTTTGCGAATGCGAAGATGTCAGAGGGGCAGATAGCAGCAAGTCATATCGGCAGTTTCAAAGGTATGGTGGACCAATTGAAAAGTGTTGATATTACTTTCTCCGATGAAGTGCTAGCATGTTTTATACTAAAATCTTTGCCTGATAGTTGGGAGGTAACTATCACAACGATTAGTACGTCGAAAACACCATTGGTGTATACGGAGGTTAGAGATCTCATCCTTCAAGAGGAGTTGAGAAGGAAAGAGAAAAGGGGTGAATCTTCCGTAGATGGGGCTGCACTTAGGGTGGAGAGAAATAGGGGAAGGGGAGGACCGAAAAAGGGAAAAAAGGTCAAGTGCTACAATTGTGGCGAATTGGGTCATATCGCTATGACCGTCCGGTAAAGATGGTGGTGCACACGTGGTGGATGATGGGGGGGATGTATTAATCCTAGGAGAGGAGCAGTCGGGTGAAGGTTGGGTGTTAGATTCTGGAGCTTCTTGGCATGCTAGTGAGGATGCAGCATCAATGAAGCGGTATAAAACTGGAGATTTTGGGGTTGTTTATCTTGGTGATGGTCAACCATTGAAGATCAAAGGTAAGGGGGATGTGATGATGAAGACACCTAACGGGGCTGTTTTACAACTACACAATGTGATGCATGTTCCGAATTTAAGGAGAAGAGTGATTTCTGTGGGACAACTTGACAGTGAAGGGTATGGCGTGACCTTCATTGGTGGGTCTTGGGAAATCACAAAGGGGGCTAAGGTGATAGCTCATGGGGTTAAGGAGAAGATGTTGTACTCTACCTACAATGTCAATATTCGTTCCGGTGGGAGCAAGAGGCTTAAGAACCGGCCTATTGGTGTAGAAAGGAGAGACATCAAGAAACGGTATGTTAGGGGGGAGAAGGACATGAAGTTGATCAACGCGGTGTGGAAGTCCAAGTGCCCTAACAGAGAGCGTATTCAGACCAAAAGAAGACGATGCAAGAAACAAGGTACGTCCAAGTTTCAAGGGGAAGCATTGCGAGGAAGGTGGGTCTGGAGGGAGAAGGCGAAGTTAGACTTGCGGGGAGAAATCAAGGTAGAAGCTGATTTGGGGAGGCAAGAACTATCTAACACGAAGGGGTTGAAACGTCGCTTGGTTTCAACTCGCCTTAGTACTTGAGCGGGAGGTTCGGTAATGTCAAGCCAATATGGGGGAAATGTGTTCGAAGGTCATTACTCCGTGGTGGGAGTTGATGGATGTTTCTATGCTTATTAGTTTAGTCTCTGGTGGGAGATTGTTGGGATTGGAGTCCTAAACTATGAGGAAGAAAAGGAGTCTAAGTCGGAGGAGTTGGTGAGATCAAATAGGAGTTCAAAACGGAGAAGATGTTGAGCGTGGCTTTGATAGCGCCAGGCGGCCGCATCATCTGGCCGAGGCGGGCGCCTCGGTGGCCGAGGCAGTGGCCGAGGTTTCTTCAGCGCCAGGCGGGCGCATGGTGGGTTTGGGGCGGCCGCCTCAATGCTGGCCAAGGGTGTTTTGGGCTCTTGGGTTTTCTGGACTGATTTGTTTCCTATTTTGATACAATCTCTTCTTAAATTGATTTAGGGCTTCCTTGTATTACTATATAAACATAGTTACGACCTAGAACACATTGTAGCAACATATTAGGAGGTGTCTAATACAATATTGGCTTGACAATTGCCCCCGGACGTAGTTCATGTGTTAAATGAACCGGGTAAATAATTTCTTGTGTCCTTGTGTGTGTGAGTCTTCCATTATTGTGCTTGTGAATATTTTGTTCTTTGTCTAAATTGCAACGGGGTACCACTAATTTCCCAACAGATTGGGGAATGTGGGCCTAATTAGTTTTGTGCAGCAAAGTAGAAATTTCTTAGCTAAGACTGGTAATAACTCCCATCCTGCGTAAGTCTACGCATGCCAAGTCCAAGTCAACCCTTATAGTGGTGGCCCCAAAACACTTGGTGGTTCACAGCCTTCTTGACTTAAGAAGTCAATAAAAGTTTCCCTTTGTACAAAAAGCTTTATCTTTGGGTGATGAATGACCAGCAATTAACTTACTAATTAAGCTTATTCCTCATAGTTGTTTATGCTCAATCTTTTGTGATCAGTTCCCAATCCAAAATCCACTTCTCAGGAGAAGCATGTTCTTTGTCACTGGTCTTATAATTTTAATCACTCTTGTAAATATCATTGTTTATTACTTGAGACAACGGCATGAAGAAGAACAGACGCAGGCCCAGAGAAACAATTTGTCATCGTCAGGTCTTCAGTGCCGCCGATTTTCACTTGCAGAAATTAAATGGGCGACCCAGAATTTCGATGCAGGGCTGGTCATCGGCAAGGGTGGATTTGGGGAGGTGTACAAAGGGATTATTGATAATGGGGCAACTACAGTTGCCATCAAGAGGTTGGGTTTCTGGTCAAGTCAAGGAGCCCCAGAGTTTTGGACTGAGATTGAGATGCTTTCAAAGTTTCGGCACAGCCATCTTGTCTCTCTAATTGGTTACTGCAATGACCATCCTGAGATGATTATTGTCTATGAGTATATGACTGGTGGAACTCTTGCTGATAATCTGCACAGAAAGAGATCACATCGTCCTTTATCTTGGATCCAACGCCTAAAGGCATGTCTAGGTGCCGCACGTGGTTTGGACTACCTTCATACAGGTACGGACATCCAAACCAGAGTCATACACCGCGATGTCAAAAGCACAAACATTTTGTTGGACGCAAACTGTGATGCTAAAATCTCAGACTTTGGGCTGTCCAAAATAGGCCCAGCCGAACAAAATTACACACATGTCAGCACTCGTGTTAAAGGAACATTTGGGTATATGGATCCTGAGTATCTCTGGACTCGCAGGCTCACGAGAAAGTCTGATGTGTATGCTTTTGGGGTGGTAATGCTTGAAGCATTATGTGGCAGGCCGGCAGTGGATAGAAATCTAGGCGAGGAGCAGTGGGGATTAGTCAAATGGGCCAAGCACTGTATCAAAGAAGGAAGGGTGCTTGAAATTGTGGACCCTCATCTGAATGGGAGTTTCTTGTCAGATTGTTTGGAGGCATTTGCTCAGATTGCAGAACAATGCTTGCATGGCAGTTCAAAAAAGCGACCAACAATGGCTGAGGTTGTCACCAGGCTTGAGTATGCGTTGTCATTGCAGGAGGGCACTAGTTTATCTCTTGTTGATGCGGGGATCATTACTAGGGGTGGAAACTATGATAGACAAGAGGGTGCAGGTTCACCCTTAGAACCAGATGACAAGCATGTTGCAAATCTCATCCAGCATCAGATACAAGTCACAAAAAAAATGACATATGTACAGAAGGCGTGGAGGTTCTTTTCAACCAAAGATACAGTTATCTCAGGTATATATACGAGATGCATCATTTGTTTTCTTGCACCTCATGTTCATACTTAATTGTCTGCTCTGTTTCTTCTGGTGGTTGTTTCAAATTTGTAATAAAGAACCTAAATCAAGAAAATGGAAGAATTCTTAGCAAATTCCACTAATTATGTTGACGAACATTATAAATTTAAGTTAATTAACAGGGATGGGAAGTAAACATGAAGGACCAAATAGGAAAAACGTGAAAAAACTTGGTTACCTAGTAGCAGGATTCATATCTGGTACAATCTTTTCTATTCTCTTTAAGCTACTAACGGTTATGATTAAAGGCAGAAAGAACAGGAGTGGGGCTGCAATCTACAGTCAGTTGATCAAGGCAAAGGAGCTGGCTTTCTTGGAGAAGGATGATGGAGTGAACGGCCTTGAACTAATCGGGTGGGGTGGATGCGGCGAAGTCTACAGAACTGAGTTACAGGGAAGCAAAGTGAAAACAATTGCTATAAAGAAAATAACTATAGCTACCAAGGATGCAGGAGAACTAACAGAAGAAGATACCAATCTTCTGGACAAGAAAATGCGTCAAATTAAATCTGAAATTCAAACCGTTGGGCAGATCAGGCACCGGAACCTTCTTCCATTGCTGGCCCACGTGTCTAGACCCGACTGCCATTACCTTGTATATGAATTCATGAAGAATGGAAGCTTGCAGGATATGATAACCCAAGTCTCTGAAGGTAACAGAGAACTTGATTGGCTGGCGAGGCACAGAATTGCAATTGGAGTAGCTTGTGGACTTGAGTATCTTCACATGAGCCAATATCCTCGTATATTTCACAGAGATCTCAAACCTGCAAATGTTCTTCTTGACGATGACATGGAAGCTCGGATTGCTGGTTTCGGACATGCAAAAGCAGTCCCAGATGCTGATACACATGTCACAAGCTCCAATGTTACAGGAACTTGGGGATATATAGCACCTGAATATCATCAAACTATGAAGTTTACTGATAAGTGTGATATATACATCTTTGGGCTTTTGCTAGGGGTCTTGGTGACCGGAAAACTTCCATCGGATGACTTTTTCCAACATACAAGTGAGATAAGCTTGGTGAAATGGATGAGAAATGTCATGACTTCTGAAGAACCGAAACGGGCAATTGATTCAAAGCTGATGGGGAATGGTTACGAGGAGCAGATGCTTCTGGTCCTTAAGATAGCCTGCTTTTGTACTCTGGAGAATCCAAAAGAGAGGCCTGACAGTAAGGATGTTAGGTGTATGTTGGATCAGATCAAGCACTAGTGAGTATTGCCAAGGACATTGAATAAATTGTGTATGATTAATGATGCATTCAAGTATATTGCTCTAAAATGTTAATTCTGTAAGTAGTAAGAAGCAACAAATCAAGTGTGTTGTTACGGTTGTTTAATGCCTAGTCTGTATGAATTGTTTAATACGAATCTTTTTATCTATGAAGAATTTGATTAAACTCTAAATGATTCAAAATCTGACTGCTTAGTAATGCTCACTCCTGCTGCACTGCAGTGGACTTCTCTGCCATTGGACCTAACAGTAAACTGGTGTAGCAAACTTGGAAAAAAGTTGCTCCATTTCTTAGCTCAAAAAATCATGAACTGGCAACAAGGATAATTGGCGAGCTAGGAAATGGTAACAAAATGCACCTATCTATCTTACTTTAATGAAATGGAAGCATTCTTAGCATATTCCACTAATTATACAGACAGTCTGTTAGGAAAGTGACTATGTTGACGAACATTATAAATTTAAGTTAATTAACAGGGATGGGAAGTAAACATGAAGGACCAAATAGGAAAAACGTGAAAAAACTTGGTTACCTAGTGGCTTCCTAAGATAGAATTAAAAACCCTTATTCCGGCGTCTCGAATAATACTTATATATAAGTAGAATTGTAATTAGAATTTACAACAAGAAATGTATTACTCCCTTCGTACCAAAATGAATATCCGATTTTCTTCTCTTTTCTTGTTTTCGATTTTTTTTTTCAAATAATTTCATTTTAAAAATATAAATCCCAAAATAACTCACATTTGAAACTATTTTCCAAAATGACCAACTTTTTATAACTCGCTACTTCGTGTAGCGAGTTCAGTTTTTCCTTTTTTTTACGTAAACAATTTCGAGAATTTTGTGAAATTTTATTAAAATTTAAATTCGTTACTGTGAATAGCGAGTTTAGATTAATTAAATCTGTTTTTAAATTACAATAAACTCGCTAATGGCAATAGCAAATTTAAATTTGCTACTACCATTAGCGAATTTATTGTAAACCTAAACCAGCCAAATAAAGTCAGTTCACAACCCAACTTTATAACATAGTTGTATCAAAACCCTGTGAAAAACAAACACATTTAATTTGTACTAACCAAACACATTTCAACACCCTTAACAAACAAACACATTCAAGAACACGTAAATATAACAAAATATCATTAAATGACCACAACCTGGTCACATAGGAAATTTCTCAAATGTTCATTTAGGGATCATTTTTTCCTATGCTTATATGTTTTTTCTTTATCGAAATATATCCCCTCAACTTGCGTGATACACTCACCCTGTGTATCGTGGGGTCGTGTGCTATGATGTGACTCACCTTGTACCTCAATCGTTGTCTGAGTCTCGGGAGGTGCATCTTTCTGTAATATGGAGTCTCAGGAGGTACATCCGTATGTAATGGAGTCTCAGGAGGTGCACCTGTTTGAGTCTCTACCCGAGCTTTTTGGTCCTGCTCCGGCTGTCGCTCTTGGTCCTCCTCTTGCTCATCCACTAAATGTTGACTAGGTTGCATATGTGGCACTCTCTGCACGGGACGACGTTGAGGTCGTGGTTGTCTGTGTGGAACAGCCTGGACGCGATCAATTGGTGCCGGGGGTGCTCGAGCATCAAGCCATTGTTGCTGTCGTATATGCGTAAGAGAAGATATAATGAGATGCCTCATTTGAATCCTAGAGTTTTCCACCTCCAACTCCTGGGCGATGCTTCCCTCGTTAATTACATGCATGCGTACCTGTTAACATCAACAGGGCAAGAATGTTACTAACTTATTAATAAAATCAATAAAACCTAATATTAAAAGGTTTTTAAAATTATATTCACTTACCAAACCCTCGAAGACACTGGCATGTGATCTGTACTCTGTATCCTCTACATGGATCGGGTTCACAATTAATGTACGTTTGATCTTCTTAAACCAAATCATGTATGGATGGGTGTAATCCATCACCTCCTCACCCAACACACCATTCACCACGCTCTGAGCTCGTGCATTCCATAATAATATGTACTCGGTATGTTTTGAATCCCAAGTCACATGTCCTCTAGCTCGGCGATCAATACTATGCAAATCTTCTTGTGTGTCACTGTGATGTACCCGATTTTTTTTGAAAATCAAACGGAGTCGCCACGCCATTTTTGTTTTAAGGGCCAAAACTTTGAAAAATGCCCGAGATCAAGAGATTCGAGTTCGGAGGTCACGTTACGCGTCGGGAAGGACGTTAGTGTGCACCCGACGCGCCTCGTAAAACGAGTCTTCCAAGCTGAAAATCATTTGTGTGTGTGTGTGTGTGTGTTTTGGCCAAAATAAGTTGAAACTCAGAAAAGTAAAAATTGGGAACTCTTTTTAAGGCTTTAAACTGATCCCATGATTTTTTGGGTGATTTTTGGGTTGAGATTTGGAACTCAAAAGATTTTTGGAAGTTGAAAACCATTTCTGCCAGAATGAAAAAAGCAGTTGACCCTTGACTTTGAAATGGACTTTAGAGCTTGAAAACTCCAGAATCTGGGAAAAGTACGGGAATGAAAAATGTTCAAAACACCTTAAAAAAGGTTTCTGTAAAAGAACTTTTCATTTTGGAGATGATTTGAGGGGTCAAAACCTTCTGGAAATCTCAGATCTGAAATCTGGATTTCCAGAGACTGATGAACTGACCTTTAAAAGAAAATTTGAAAAAAGGAGTTTTACTCACACAAAAAATAAAGTAAAAATATTTATGGAAAGATCTGGATGTTGGCTACAAAAAGTATTTTGTAGTCAACACCAAATTCCAAGTTTATCTACGTCCAAAAAATTAGACCATGGACTGAGGTATGAGAAAATTGCTACTGGACAGCAACTTCTCAAGAAAGAAAATATGATTTTAAAGGGGGCTTTGCATCCATGCTTGTCCCCATTTCCCTAGGTTTTGATTAGTGATCACTTGACATTTTAGTGGTGAATCAACTATATCAAACCATCCTTGGGGTACATTAGGACTAAGCACTTCATTTGCTTGGGAAGGGGAATTTTATCCTTTGAAAATGAGATTTGATGTATGAAAATGGTTTTTAGGGTTTTGAAAATGAGTTTTCTTTGCAAGAAAGTAAGAGAACTTGAAAATAATTTTGATCTTTGTAGAAGATCATCCATGGAGATGGTCTTCCATGGTGATCTTCTTAGATCTAAAGCAAGAAGATGAAAGAACTACATTTTGTAGCTTGAAAATGCATGCATGGATGAATTTTAGGGTAAGGAGAGGGAGGTTATACCTATCTTCCTTGTGTTTTGTGTTTGAAGGCTTGAATGTGAGAGTGTTTGAGGCTTGAATATGAGAGTGTTTGAGGGTGTTTAGGGTTGATGATTTGAGTTGGTTAAAGAGAAAACAAGTAGATAACAATGAAGTCCTCTATGTTTTCTCTCTATTCCTCCTCCTAAAGGGTGATTTGAGCTTGAGTTAGTGTATGTATAAGAGTATGTATGAGAGTGATTTGAAGTGTTTGTGAGTGAGTGAGATTTGGGAAAGATTGAAGAGAAAATGGTGGCAATTCAAGTGAATTCCCACTGTTTTCTCCCTATATTTCGCCGCAGTTTCGTTCTTTGTGATCAAATTGTGTTGTGTAAACTGAGAGAGGAGGGTTCAATTTATAGGCCCCTGTGAGATGCAATCCCATCCGCGCGGAGGGTTCCGTAAACGTGCCTGGTGCATTAAATGCTGCTCCAGGCTTTGAACAGGAAGAATATTATTCAAAATTCCAGCAGTTTTTGTTGTTCAACTTGCCTAATTCAGATTTTTCCAATTTCTTTTGCTTTTTTGATTCCTTTCCATGGTTTATCTTTAAATGGCAATCCCTAACCTACCCTCAGTTTGTTAGGAATGTTAGGAATTGTTAGAAATGTTAGAAATGTTAAAACTTTCGTTAATTTTCTAACGAAAACTCTAACAACTCAAATTGGAGCACTTACAGTAGCCCCTCGGCGACGGCGCTTTCGAAGGAAGCGGGGTCGTCGATAAGAGTAAGGCTCCATATTTGACAGGAGGATCAAGTGATCGAGTGGCTGAACCTATTTAATAGGCTACCTACGTATCCTTAAGAGGAATCAAGCCAGCCGTAGTTCGGGTCTTTGACCCTAAGATTTGACTATTTTTGGGGAAGTCGCCCTAAGATCTGACTATTTTTGGGGAGTCACCCTAAGGTTTTGACTGTTTTTGGGGAAGTCGCCCTAAGATCTGACTATTTTTGGGAAGTCACCCTATGGCTTGACTATTTTGGGGAAGTCGCCCTATGATCTGACTATTTTTGGGAAGTCACCCTATGGCTTGACTATTTTGGGGAAGTCGCCCTATGATCTGACTATTTTTGGGAAGTCACCCTAAGGTTTTGACTGTTTTTGGGGAAGTCGCCCTAAGATCTGACTATTTTTGGGAAGTCACCCTATGGTTTTGACTGTTTTGGGGAAGTCGCCCTAAGATCTGACTATTTTTGGGAAGTCACCCTATGGCTTGACTATTTTGGGGAAGTCGCCCTATGGTTTGACTATTTTTGGGAAGTCACCCTATGATCTGACTATTTTGGGGAAGTCGCCCTATGGCTTGACTATTTTGGGGAAGTCGCCCTACGGTTTTGACTATTTTTGGGAAGTCGCCCTATGGCTTGACTATTTTTGGGGAAGTCGCCCTACGGTTTTGACTATTTTTGGGAAGTCGCCCTATGGTTTGACTATTTTTGGGAAGTCGCCCTAAGGTTTTGACTGTTTTGGGGAAGTCACCCTATGGCTTGACTATTTTGGGGAAGTCGCCCTATGGTTTGACTATTTTTGGGAAGTCGCCCTATGATCTGACTATTTTGGGGAAGTCGCCCTACGGTTTTGACTATTTTTGGGAAGTCGCCCTATGGTTTGACTATTTTTGGGAAGTCGCCCTAAGGTTTTGACTGTTTTGGGGAAGTCACCCTATGGCTTGACTATTTTGGGGAAGTCGCCCTATGGTTTGACAAAGCGTCACTACAGAGGTCCAGTTAAAGGTTTGACTGACATACTGATGAAGTACCGAGCCAATCGATCAACGTGAGAGCCTTCAAGGTGAAGTTGTCATGAAGGGAGAAACCCATCTTTGATACCGACTATGAAACTAGAATCCTCTCTTCGAAGAGTGTCTTCCATATGGGAACTGTTAGCCATAGTGGCACTTGGCTTGTTCGTGGCTTCAATCATATTCACCCTACTTTTTTTTTTTAGGGAATGGATTGTTGACTGTATTGGGTCCTTGGGGTCCCCTTTTCGATCAGTTCTCACACTGCCCTTTTTCAGGAGTCGTGTTGGAGGTGGAAGAAACCCGGTATCCGTAAGCAGGTGCGACAACTCGCTGCTGATTGTAAGCCCTCTCAAATTTAGCCCCGGAATTGATCATTGCCCGTAGATCCGGATAGGGAAATTGCTAAGTGAGGCCCTCGATGTGGTTTCGGGCGTGACGAAAGATGTCTAGTTGTTCCTCTTCAAAAGGAGGAGTTGCCATCTTGCTTGTAAAAGTCCCCGATGTTCTCGTCTGACGCCGCAATGTTGTCTCGCAGTTAAATCTATTTGCTTCCCACTCCAAGTTAGCTAGTAATCTGGTCCCATGTAGCCCTGGCCTCGGATTTTAAGCGGAAGAACCATTTTAGAGCACTTGGACTTCAAAGAGAGATCGAAATAGTCACCAACCGCTGATTGGCGCCCCTTTTGACCTTCATTGCCAAGGTATACGTGTCCAGATGGGTTTTCGGGCATGCAGTGCCATCAAAGAGATCCAAATTAGGCATCACGAATTTGTGGGGAACAAAGGAGTCCGGGTTCGTTGGTCGGAAAGCGGACTTCTTAACAGTCAATTCAGCAATCTGTGCTTTCATTTCCTTGTGTCGTTCCACGAACCAAGCCAAATGAGGGTCTTGTGGTGGAACCATGGCATTCAAACCAGCGACTGAGCTAGAGAGAGGAGCTACCACTGGCGGCGAGCAGGTGGAGGGAACGGCCGATATGGGGACATAGGTGAAATCCTGTCCTTGGCCCGAATCACCCCGGGGAGCTTGAGTAGGACCCTGGGCAAAGGGATAGAACCTCGCGGCTTGTTGTTGATTTTCAAACGGCAAAGAGGGCGAAGGCAGTCTTGATGTAGCTGGGTAACTCGGATTTCCGGAGTGAGGCCCATAAGTAGGCTTAAGTGCGGGCCGCCGTCCCCGATTGTTGAATTGCATAGTCGAAGGTGCATGACCAGGGGTACCGCGGTCCCGGTGATTCTGATGAAACCGGGATGGAGGCTTGGTAACCCATCGAAGCCCGAGTGAGGAATGGATTTGTGAAAGCCGTGTGAGGAGCGGCCGAGCTAGCGTCATTCCGAGGAAAGGCTTCGACCGTTGCCCTGGACCACATCGCGGAAGCATTCCAAACCGTCTTCGCGAAGGCCCCGATAGATTGGTTCCAAACCGAGGTGGGATTCCAATTTGTTGTGGTATTCCGAGGTAACCCCAACCATGAGAAGACATTCCGTCCGGTTTTGCCCCGCCGAGGAGCCGTGAACCGATCGGTCACGTTAGACCGCATGGGTCCAAGAGTCTCGTATTTGGGGTTTGCCGTCCCGTTGAGACGGTCATGAAGGGATCTTGTGAGGTTTGTGCGGTGCCGGGATTGGATATCTTGAATCTGGGTTCTTTGTCAAGGCATTTCAAACCGATGTAACCGAGAAACTCCCGACCGATCTGTACCGAACCGCCGAGGCATACCAAACCGTCGTGACATACCGAGCCGACCCCGACCGCTGAGGCATACCATACCGGCCCAAATCGGATCAAGTCAATTTGTTTCCCCAAACGACTGTCCTGCATCGAATCATGAATGTATATCGCACCGAGGCCGAAAGGATGGCCGATTCGCGAGTTGAGAAGAGTGTGAGGAAGGTGGTGGTAGTCCTGTCGGCCAAGATAGGGACGGGATCCTTTTCCTCTTCTACCGTGAAAGTTCCATCGGGGTTGAGGGCAATCGTCAAACCAAAATTCCTGACATCTTCCAAGGACGAACATCGAAACCTCATTCTGATTGGCACAGGGAGTTTTATGGACTCGGGTTCCAATATTAGTCATAGGAATATGATGAATTTCTGGTCTTGGTTAAAATTCCGTCCTCGTCCTTGGACATCAAAGAACTGCACTTGACTAGCCCATGACCAACATGGCGATCAAATCTCATCTTGCTTGGTGGAGCCTTGGTCTGAAGAGATGTATTTGCGAAGTCTTGATTTGGAAGAAGTAACTTGGCAAAGCCTCGGTCTCATGATTTGCGAATCGACACAATTAGAGAGGCTTCAACCCGGTAGGCATTGCATCGATACCGAACAGACCCAACCCATCTTGTAGCAAAATGAAGAACCAACGTGGACCCGGCGTGACCAGAGAAGCCCCACTCTAAAGAAATGGTTTGACGAAAGTCCTCCCTTAAAGAGTACAGTGCAGCTCTAATGCAAATTGAATTGTCATGTAGCAAAAGAGGCAACCCATCCTTCTATATTTACTTTATTATTTTCTTTATTCAATTAGTCAACCGTAAAGGAAAGACAATCTGGAAATGTATACCTGCAGGGGCATATATTTTTTTTCGAAAAGTGGGGATGAATCCCCGATTTGTATTATTTGATGGCCTCATTTGATGAAGGCACAAAAGAACTCAATTTGGGTTTGACTCTTTTGAGAGAGTATAAGCACAACAAGGTGTGGAAAAGTGTATGGAAGCCCCCGCCGACGTAAAATTAGTGTTTAGCTCTATTTTTCCTATAATGTAGAAAAGGAAGACTTGTCGAGACATCTGAAAACATGTTTTATTCAAAATGATCACAAGATTGCTTAAAACCCTTTATTAATGTTCGGGTTATTCAACCCCTAATCTCGATATGAACAAACATTTAGATTAATTAGGAGGAGAAAGTCAACTGATACCAAGAGTCGAAGTTGGCGAATGGTGAAGAGGGATTGTGTATAGGAGGGGCCATTGATGAGACCGAATTTTTTGGGATTTGAATGTGTTTATGACCGGACCATTTCTCGGTTGCCTACGTTCCCCTTAATATAAGGAGCTCAGGTCACCGTAGTTCGGGTCTGAACTGTGTTTGGCTTTAGAAAAGGGGTATGAACATTTGTGGTACTTTTGGTGAATAGGCTCGGATAGGAAGTTTGGATGATAAGGTGCGGGCCTTGAGGTGATTCCTTGACAAGTCATTTTGAGCGATTCCGTTGCTTCTTGATCTTCGTCCTTCATCGGGGGAGAAAGATTTTGGATGCAGCTTAAGGGCTTATGATATGTTTTTGCCGTTGCTTTAACTGCTCCCTTGTTGTCGACAACTTCCGTTCTTCGGGCTTTAATTTTGCCCATATGTCAAACCTTCTGATCGGCGGTGCTAGGTCCTTGGCCTCATTTTTTTTTTGAAGCTTTTGTTTTTTTTTTTTGAAGCTTTTTGAAGCTGTTGTTTTTTTTTTTTTGAAGCTTTTGTTTTTTTTTTGAAGCCTTTTTTTTTTAAGCTTTTTTTTTTTAAGCTTTTTTGAAGCTTTTGTTTTTTTTTGAGCACCTGAGGACGAAGGCAAGCTTCTACTTGAACTTTCTTGATGCATGGGGGGCGGAGGCAAGCCCCTGTTTTTTTTCGATATGGGGTCGATCTCCCGATGCTGAGTGACCTTTTGTTGTCCCTTGATGTTGCCGCCTTCGTTGACTTGATCAAGGTGATGATGGGGATATGTTTTGGAAAGTGTATGGCTTGATGGAGGCCTTTGTGAGGTGAGGAAAGTGTATAGGGAGGGCATTAGTTGACTTTCTCACACCAATTAATTAAAATCTTAATCATTTCCAGAGATTATTTGTTGAGCGATGCGAGTGATCATTTAAAATAAAACCATTTCATTAAATGTAATGTAGGTGTGCAAATAATGTCTCAAGTCTAGCGAGAAAAGAAAAAGACTCTCTTATAGAAAACTTAAGATTAACTACAATGTCCAAGGAGGACTTGATTGAACGAAGAAAGTGCTAGAACCTACGAAGGTTGACTAAAAGACTGTTTTAATATTAAAGGATGGGTAGCCCCTAGTCTAGCTACTCTTTGTTGTTGGACTGCTAAGACGCTTGAGCTTTTCATCTTTCTGTTAACTTCGATTCCATTACCGTGCACCGAGGCAAAGCGATCGGCCACGTGCCCATGAGACTAGTGGGAGTGGAGGAGTTTGAGGCCATGGAGCACTGGGCGAGCACAAGTTGTCCAAAGAAACGGGTCGGAAAAGTCACGGGGACGAACTTTGTCGATCGAGCATATTGATGGAAGGAAGTGAACCCGAGAGGACCTTGAGGGGTATTGGGCTGTTTGGGAGGATTCAACGATGCGCTGGTTGTTTTGAGTGAAAGGGGTGATACTAGCCGATTGTGTCTTCGGGCCTTTCTCAAGCTTGGAACCGGCATTAGACAAGTGTGCTCGGGGCAGTTGTCCTATCGGATTCTCTCACTTCGGGCACTTGAATTTTGCGCGACGTAATCATTTCTTTGCCTGGTTCAACATCTTGGGTCAAAGGAGTGCTAGTACTTATCATAAGATCAAGCTTCTCCCTGCATTTGTTTCACTTGCTCTATCAATATTGCCATATGGGGATCAACGGGAACATTCGAGTTAATGGAACTCGCAACAAGACTCTTATCGCCAGAGGGAAACACACCGCAGACCGGTGAAACCGACGGGTGAATTCACTAAGTCCGGTAGATGACAACGGAAAACTTGTGGCATCCGGATTTTCTTTTAGCAACTCATGATCGCATTCAGTGGGTGTAGAGGCTTGGAACATAGCCACATAGCTCAAACCGATTATGTGAAGCCGGAGCATAAACCGGCAGTGTATTGCCGAAATTGAGGAACAAAGTGTGATGGAGCCCAACTCGTTCCGAGGAGCCGAGGGCGATGGAGCCCTAATGGCCTCGAGGTACCGGAAAGGGTCGAAGAGGAATTGTCCTTGGCAAGGGATCATATGTGGATGGAGGGAGGTGTTGGCCGTGGGATGGAGAGTTATAGGATGAAGGGACCGAAATCACTGCTTCCGAAGTCTCATCTTCGACCATGACCAGGAACCATTCGCCTCAACCGTTACCCGAACTCCATGGCGGCGGAGAGCATTGATGAGCAGTGGTCACCGTTCTTCATGAATCTTATGGGCGTTTTCCAAAGCCAGGACTAACTCTTCCTTCCTAATCATCGGATTTCTTGTATCCTTATCGCTTCTCGCCAAATCCGCCATCGATCATTATCATCCCATTTAACCTTGGCGTCGCCGTGAACTTATCTGGAGGGCGAGAGTTCAAAGCATTTCACCAAATCCAGCCTTTGCCATGGCCACATGCTTGTTGCAGCCAAACCATCCATTCTCAACATTTGTTGCGACTAAATCATCCGGCTTGTCGAGTCTCTGTTGAATTCACGTAGTTTGAATCATAAAATTCAATCATGTTTACATTCGCGTTGTTTGGGAAATGATCATTGGCGGGGTTGAGATCACCGAGGCGCTCGAGTTTGTCCTTCTTAATTAATCCCCGAATCGCCTTTCTCAAAGCCGTACAGCTTGTCGGTCGTATGACCGTGGTACCGGTGGAAAGCACAATGCTTAGTGGTGTCAAAAGGGATTTTGGGATCCTTGGGCCGATAGTTTCTCATGGGTTCGAGGAGACCCCGCTCTAGCAAGCTATTTAAAACTTTGCTTAAGGGAACACCCAAATCCTCGGGATTCGAGATTTGGTCATTGACTTGGTCACCATTCTCGAACAGGGTTTGCCGGTTTTGGTCCATTGGGGCGCTCAAGCTTGCCCGTTTCGATTAACCTTTGAACCGCTCTCTTCAAGACTATGCAGGTTGTCGGTCGTGTGGCCATAATGATCATGGAAGGCGCAGTGCTTACTCATGTCGAGAGGTGCATTTGAGCTCCTTGGATGGTAGTCCTTGAGAGGCTCCAAAAGGCCTACCCTTACTAAGCCCTTGAAAATTAAGACCATGGGCATCCCAAGATCATCAAAACGTTCTCGTTGCCTTAAAGGACCACCATTTCTTGGTTGCTTTTGGGGGCCGTCAATTGTACACAATGCCTTCTTTCCTTTACCGGATGTCGGAGCCGTGTTGGAAGGGTAAGGTTTATAGCGGCGAGACATGTTCGTACTCGTAGTCTTTTCCCGTGCACGAACCCTTTTGATGTAATCATCAATGTAATCGTCGAGATTCGACCTTTTGTAAACTTCATTCGTGTCGATACACAAGATTGATATGGTGAGATGGCCCGAGTCGAGCGATCGTCGATACTCTCGTTGCTAGGCTTTTCTTGTACCTTCTTAATTGGTTCTACCAATAATCCATTGGACGAGTCAATAGGAACATTAGGATTGCATGACCCCGCCACAAGATTGGCATTAGCAAACGAAACCACAAGTAGGAAGTACTCTGGTGGGAGGAATGACAGCCTCGAGCATTAAAAGCGTGACCGTAATCTTCCTCATAAGGCCCGGGCAGCTTGCCGAAGATGAAGATATATGGCTCGTAATGGGTGGATACCGTGGAGCAAAGGAGTGCGGATCCGTAAGGCCGCCGAAAACATGAGGTTTGAGGCATCGTAACAGGGATTGAATGTGTCTTGACCGCACCGAGGAACATGACCGCAAGGGAAATGTGTATACTGTACTTGATGAGCGTGAGCAGCTTGCGTAACGGCCGGGTGGAGAATTTGATGAGGAGCATTTGACCTTGTCGAACTTCCCAACCGGAGGGGCGGGGTAGAGCCCGATGAAGTGGTGATAAAAGCCTCGGTGGCCCACGTGATCTTGCAGCATCATAGGGGCTAGTGTGCTTTGAGAATTGGAGGAAGCAAGCCGGCCCCCTCTCGAACCATGGAGCTCGAGAAACGAACTGTCCCATTCCGAGATGGTGACCCGAGCCTGCATCGATGCGGTGAAGTAGTAAACCGACCCCTTCCAAGCCGATGACCCGAACTGCATCGATGTTGTGAAGTAGTAAACCGTCCCCTTCCAAGCCGCGGGCGAAAGCCAACCGACTCAATCCCGGTGGTGAGACCCGAGAGGCACCGGGGCGTTGACCTAGATCGGCCTGTCGAGGAGTATCGAGCAAGAAGGGCCGAGATGTACCGAATCGACCAATTCCGCATTGATGGCCCGGCCGACCGAGGTTTTCGAGTAGCGAACCGACCCATTCCAAGCCGATTGAAACCCAAAGGTGAAAACTGGAGGTGCCGGGGGAAATTGACCAAGATCGATACGATGGGGCCGAGAGGCAGGCCGAGTGATAGGCTTGGGGATGCTTGGCCCATTAGTAGTTCCACACGAAAGGGGACAGGCATTTGATGGTAGTTGGCATGCCCGGAGGGTAATTAGCTCCAATCTTCGCATCAACCGTAAAGGTTCCATTAGGGTGGTGAACAATTGCTAGCCCCCGGGTTCTCGATACTTTCCAATAACCGATCGATCTCGAGCCTCTTGATTTTGTCTTATCTGTTCCAACATCCGATTCCACTGTTCGGTATTTTGCGGATTTTCGGGGTGTGGAGTTGTACGTCCCCACCGTTCTCCTCTCGAGTTGGTAATTCTGAAACTTTGAGCCGAAGCGAAGGAGGAAACCGATGAAGTATCTCGACTTCGGAATGACCGAGCCGAACAAACGATGACCCGGGGTCTCGATCCAAACTTTGCTTACTGTGGAAGGCACAAAAGGGTGTGGTTCGGACTCGGGAAAGCGAAACAGGTTGGTGTTTGGGCTTAGGGCTCATGCAACATGCACTTATTTGTTCTTGTTTACTTAAAACATGTTTTATTAACCTAATCGGTTGGAAAAGATTGCTCTTCTTTTTCGCGAACTACTCGATTCCTGGATCGGTGGGCCCCGTCACTACGTCTATAAGCCCCTCGTATTCCACCTCGTATTTCGACCTCCCGGGGTGGACAGCCCGGCGAGGGTCCTATAGGGCAAGCGGGTCCCACCGACCGAAAGAAAAACGATCCTAAAAGTCCGGGCGGGTAATCGAGTCTTAACGAGCATTCGATGTAAATTACGGACAAAGCCGACGTCAAAAGTCAAGATCATATCCGGGCTCGACGAAAAGTCGGCATGATTTGGACCGATAAGCGTCCACAATTGATCTTGACTTGTCGTCGCTAAGCCGTAATTAGGCATGGAATAATCATTAATCCTTGATGACTCGTGTCAATGCCGGGAGTCAATGTATAATTTGTGCCGCCGAGCCGAAGTCAAGGCGCCGGTCAATATCTTGGTCAAAGTCCGCGGCGGAAAACCGGCGTAACTTCGACCGATTAGGGTCCCCGAAAGATATTGAGTCGGTATGCCGACAAAGGCTTGAAAGGAAAGGTCTATACACGCACAGGCATGACACGTACTGCACTAAAAACCAACCGGGTCTCGGACAAAGTGTGTCACGGACAAGTGCATGGTCGACACGAGGCTCCATGGGATGTTTGGGTAGTCCTGTGCTCATCCGAGAGGCGTAATAAGACCAAACGGACCGCGACAAGGATTTCCCGGGTTAGGGACGTAGTGTGCAGTGTAAGGTCACGTGCGCGTAGTGTGCAAGCAAGCCTATCTTCTTTTACGAGAAAAATAGAAATTTTTTATGTGTCTTAAAAAGGCATGATGCATGATTTTTTTTTTGAATTTTTTTTTTGAAAATTTTATGAACACATAAGCACATAAGCACAAAAATTCCGACAGTTAGGGACATTATTCCGACAGTCAAAATTTTGACTTTTTCGAGGCGGCAAAAAACAAACACGAAAATTGTGCAAAAATCAACACACACAAAGCAAAGGATTTTCAAATGTTGAGACGGAAGCTTGACCCTCAAAAGCTTTTCCTTTTTTTTTGAAAATAATGATACCGGTACGTGGGATTGTTAGACCACAATTTATCCCCGACTCGTGTTAGGAGGCGATAACGGGAAGTTTAATGGTTTCCACCAATATACCAAATATCATTTTTTTTTAGAAAAAGCTTATTTGTCCCCAGCGGAGTCGCCACTGTGATGTACCCGATTTTTTTTGAAAATCAAACGGAGTCGCCACGCCATTTTTGTTTTAAGGGCCAAAACTTTGAAAAATGTCCGAGATCAAGAGATTCGAGTTCGGAGGTCACGTTACGCGTCGGGAAGGACGTTAGTGTGCACCCGACGCGCCTCGTAAAACGAGTCTTCCAAGCTGAAAATCATTTGTGTGTGTGTGTGTGCGTGTTTTGGCCAAAATAAGTTGAAACTCAGAAAAGTAAAAATTGGGAACTCTTTTTAAGGCTTTAAACTGATCCCATGATTTTTTGGGTGATTTTTGGGTTGAGATTTGGAACTCAAAAGATTTTTGGAAGTTGAAAACCATTTCTGCCAGAATGAAAAAAGCAGTTGACCCTTGACTTTGAAATGGACTTTAGAGCTTGAAAACTCCAGAATCTGGGAAAAGTACGGGAATGAAAAATGTTCAAAACACCTTAAAAAAGGTTTCTGTAAAAGAACTTTTCATTTTGGAGATGATTTGAGGGGTCAAAACCTTCTGGAAATCTCAGATCTGAAATCTGGATTTCCAGAGACTGATGAACTGACCTTTAAAAGAAAATTTGAAAAAAGGAGTTTTACTCACACAAAAAATAAAGTAAAAATATTTATGGAAATATCTGGATGTTGGCTACAAAAAGTATTTTGTAGTCAACACCAAATTCCAAGTTTATCTACGTCCAAAAAATTAGACCATGGACTGAGGTCTGAGAAAATTGCTACTGGACAGCAACTTCTCAAGAAAGAAAATATGATTTTAAAGGGGGCTTTGCATCCATGCTTGTCCCCATTTCCCTAGGTTTTGATTAGTGATCACTTGACATTTTAGTGGTGAATCAACTATATCAAACCATCCTTGGGGTACATTAGGACTAAGCACTTCATTTGCTTGGGAAGGGGAATTTTATCCTTTGAAAATGAGATTTGATGTATGAAAATGGTTTTTAGGGTTTTGAAAATGAGTTTTCTTTGCAAGAAAGTAAGAGAACTTGAAAATAATTTTGATCTTTGTAGAAGATCATCCATGGAGATGGTCTTCCATGGTGATCTTCTTAGATCTAAAGCAAGAAGATGAAAGAACTACATTTTGTAGCTTGAAAATGCATGCATGGATGAATTTTAGGGTAAGGAGAGGGAGGTTATACCTATCTTCCTTGTGTTTTGTGTTTGAAGGCTTGAATGTGAGAGTGTTTGAGGCTTGAATATGAGAGTGTTTGAGGGTGTTTAGGGTTGATGATTTGAGTTGGTTAAAGAGAAAACAAGTAGATAACAATGAAGTCCTCTATGTTTTCTCTCTATTCCTCCTCCTAAAGGGTGATTTGAGCTTGAGTTAGTGTATGTATAAGAGTATGTATGAGAGTGATTTGAAGTGTTTGTGAGTGAGTGAGATTTGGGAAAGATTGAAGAGAAAATGGTGGCAATTCAAGTGAATTCCCACCGTTTTCTCCCTATATTTCGCCGCAGTTTCGTTCTTTGTGATCAAATTGTGTTGTGTAACCGAGAGAGGAGGGTTCAATTTATAGGCCCCTGTGAGATGCAATCCCATCCGCGCGGAGGGTTCCGTAAACGTGCCTGGTGCATTAAATGCTGCTCCAGGCTTTGAACAGGAAGAATATTATTCAAAATTCCAAATAGCTTTTGTTGTTCAACTTGCCTAATTCAGATTTTTCCAATTTCTTTTGCTTTTTTGATTCCTTTCCATGGTTTATCTTTAAATGGCAATCCCTAACCTACCCTCAGTTTGTTAGGAATGTTAGGAATTGTTAGAAATGTTAGAAATGTTAAAACTTTCGTTAATTTTCTAACGAAAACTCTAACAACTCAAATTGGAGCACTTACAGTCACATGAATCGGGGACCGACTGTAACATGCCAAACTGTCTCATAACTCGATCAGGTAGGTGCCATTCTACCCTGTCAAAGCAGATAAGAGGCGCCCTCGTCCTCCATATGGCTTGTCCCTGCCTGCAATAATCTGGAATAACTCGATCTATATATGGCTGCCAAATAATTTGATCCTCATTGAGAGACGGTAGTTGATCCCGATAGGCACGTAAGTTATGTGCGTTAACATGCAAATACGATAGGGACCCAGTCCACCTATCGGGTAAGTTCGGTTGCACATCCTGATCTCCCCAATGGAATGTCGCGTAAGTTCGGTTGTACATCCTGATCTCCCCTAACTACTATTGGTTGTGTGCGCAACAACCTCTCCCATGCCCAAACCTGTTTGTATTATAAACAAATCTCATAAATACAATATAATTTAAAACATACATAAAACCAAACATATATCGAAAAATATAATTATCATACCTGCACAATAGAGAGAAATCCACTATAGTTACTAGTGCCGGGTAAAGTCGCAGACACATTTCCTGATAAAGAAATGCCAAAGCAGCACTATCCCAACTATAATCATGTATCATCTCGATATCTATAAGCAGTGTGAGATAGATCAACTTCACCTTATTACTAGTGCGATCAGACATCAGAATCGACCCGAGGTCTGCCAATATGTACGGACGTGTATACCTAATGACCAAATCTTGTGTCGCATCTTCTGGAATCTGACCAAAATGAGGAAACTGACTTAGAAGCCACTTAATCTTCAACAACCCTGCTTCTATCTCACTCTCCGCTGGTCTAACACCTAATAACTCCTCACATAAGTCGCACCAACCCTGAAGCAACTTCATGGTGTCAGAACCCAGTAACATGAAGTCCATCAATCGGTAACCCTGACTACATACCGATATTCTCTAAACTAACAGTCATCTCACCAATATGAAAGTGAAAACTATGGGTTTCCTGATGCCGTCGCTCAACCAACGTTGTAAGAAAACCTCAATCATACGTACTTTTTCCTAACATGTAAACCCCGTAAAATCCTGCTACTACTAGTCTCTCCTGGATCCTCACGTCTAACACTTACAACAGATTCGAACCACGACGAAAAGATAACTTCTCAACATGTCTTCCGGCCCAGATGTATTCAGTTCGATGCTTATCCTGTAATCTCAAAACATCTCGTTGCAAAGGACCCGAATCGACAAACGGCTCAAGAAGCTCTCCATGTTGATGTTCTACATTCATCTGTAACACAATAGACAAATAGATCAAATTAAAAACACATATTTAACAAACATGCTAACTGAACTAACAAAAACATAACTGAACTAACGAAAAACCTAACTAAACTAACAAAAATACTAATTTAATCAACAATACCATAGAAATCAAGAATAAATAATTAAGTAAAAAGAATAACTCATAAATAAATCAATTCGAAAACCCTGGGTTGAATCCATTTCAAAAACCCCCAAATCAATCATTTCGAAAACCATAGGTTGAAATAATGCTAAATTGATTCGAAATATAGGAGGGAGTATGAAATTAAGGACTTACGCTAGCGAATTTGAAGTCGTTATTGCAAATCACGAGTTATGCTTCTCTGTATTTCGTCGTTCCCAATTTCTCCCTCTATCTGTGTCGTTTCTTTGGGTGTGTTGTATGAATTGTGTGTGTTATTCGAAAAAAAGGTTCTCTAAATTCGCTATTGCCATTAGCGAATATTTAAGTAAACTCGCTAGTACAAGTAGCGAGTTCACCTCTTCATTTAAACTAATTACAACCTTAATTAACTAATAGAAAACTCGCTATTCACAGTAGCGAATTTAAATTTTAATAAAATTTCGCAAAATTCTCGAAATTGTTTACGTAAAAAAACAAAGGAAAACTGAACTCGCTACACGAAATAGAGAGTTTAAGCGATTTTTTTTTTGAAATCGCTACACGAATTAGCGAGTTATAAAAAGTTGGTCATTTTGGAAATTAGTTTCAAATGTGAGTTGTTTTGGGATTTATATTTTTAAAATGTAATTATTTGAGAAAAAAATCTATTGTTTTCTGTCTCTCTTATTCTCATATTATTTATTCTTTCTTAAATAGTCGAATTGTTAGATTATTTTGCAAAAGCGGACTGTGGATTAGAACTTGTAACCAACTTTTGGAACTGAATGGACCTGCTTGACTTTCTTAGATTGACTTTGTTTAGTTAAAGCATCCACCACGCAGAGAGCAAGACCCTTGGGATCTCACAAAAAATTAGTCATTATTTGGAAAGATGTAGGAGTGTCTGAGATGACAGTATAAGGGTAACTGTCCGAACTCGAACTGCTTGCAGTATGGCATTGCTCTTTATCAGAAATTTCTATCTTGGTGACCCTTTTCTTTCTGTAGGAATTCACGGAGTCCGCTCAAGCCAAATGATGTTCCCAATATTGTAGTGTTAGTAAACGCAAGATAAGAGGCATTTAACTGAGGTGTGAACTATATGTGAAAATATTGTGAAGGCAGTTCCTTTTCTGTAATGCAAAATCCTTGTGCTGGATTTTTTCCCACTAACCTGCCTTGTATTTGCAGCTTATTCAAGTTTTCAATCTCCATATTTGAAGATGTTCTCGTTGGCTGAATTAAAAGTTGCAACCAACAAATTTAGTAATAAAAATATTCTGGGCAGAGGTGGATTTGGTAAGGTTTACAAAGGACGCTTGCTTGATGGCTCTCTCGTGGCCATAAAAAGACAAGAGGAGTATTCTACTTATCGTGAGTTGCAGTTCAAAAACGAAATAAAATTAAGTTTCATGGCCAATCATCGTAACCTACTCCGCCTAAGAGGCTTTTGCGCTACAGAGTCTCCATCTACTGAACGGTTACTTGTTTATCCCTATATGGCCAATGGTTCTGTTGCTTCACACTTGAGAGGTATTCATGCCTGACCTATTTCATGTGTTTATCATTGTCCCAAAATGAGGACTCTCCTTTTTCAGTTTCAATTTGATTTTATTGTCCCAATAGGTCTCCTTTTCTAACTTTCATGTCCTAGTGTGCATTTACAAATATGGTAAGGTATAATGTGGAAACTAAGGGCATGCATGTGTGCTAGTGAGCCTTAAAAACCCAATTTCTTAAGTTTTGTGAAAATAACTATTCACTCTGTCCCAATATTAATGCCAGCATTTAGTTTCCTCTGAGAAAATTATGGAAGTTTATTTTATTCATTGTTTTTGCCACATACTTTATTTATCCTTAATGAGCACACTATGTGATAGCAAGTTCAAACTTGGACTCCAAAGCTTAAGGTAACTTTAGTAACTCACTAAAAAATTGACAATTTTCAAAAAATGCACTCATTCAGGGATGGGAGGGAGTGATAATACACTCATCTTGGAGAATTGGGGTGGGGTTTCTTGCTTTATTTTCAAATTAGTATGTATATGACTGACAGACACTATTACAGACCTGAGCCATACTCTGCTCTGGATTGGAATACAAGGAAACGAATTGCGGTGCAAGCTGCAAGGGGCCTATCTTACTTGCATGATGATTGCATCCCTGGAATTATTCACCGTGATGTTAAAGTTTCAAATATTTTGTTGGATGAGGACTTTAGAACATACATTGGCGATTTTGAGTTGGCTAAAGTGATGGACCACGAATGCACTCATGTTTCCACTGCTGTACGTGGCACAATTGGTCACATAGCTCCCGAGTATCTGTCCACTGGTAAGTGTTCCCCGAAAACTGATGTTTTTGGGTACGGTATCATGCTTCTGGAGCTTATAACAGCAAAAAGGGCTTTTGATCCTACTCGGCTTGCTAATGATGATGACGTCATGGTGCTGGATTGGGTAAGCATTCATCATTCAGACATATGATGTGTCCTTCATATGTCTCTGTTAATTGGGCTTTCAGCTTTCTGAACATTGTTTTGTTACACAAACAAAGAGACTTCAACCCCAACCCAACCCTACCCCAAAAACCACCACTTCTCACATGCATGGGGGGAGAGAGAGAGAGAGAGAGAGAGAATTGATAAAATGGAATCATGACTTTCTGTAGGTGATCTCCTTGTATATCTCAGTCTCTTTGCGTTCTCCTTAATCTATTTTATAAACGATAAAATGATCACCACGCTGCATCATCTAATAAAGAGCATAATAATTGATAATTTCAGATAAAAAGACATTTGAAGGAGAAGACGGTGGATAAGGTGATTGATGTAGATCTCCAGGGTAGTGACATTTACGAGAAGATAGAGCAGCAGCAGCTGATTCAAGTAGCTCTACTCTGCACGCAACAGTCTCCAGAAAAACGTCCTAGTATGTCACAAGTTGTTAGACTGATTGAAGATACTACTGGCTTGGCTGAGAGATGGGAAAAGTGGCAGAAGGAGGAATTCCCCTAATTTCCAATTTCACACCTGGGAAATCTGCCTTCTGAAGAATTGTTCAGCCCCATCCTTGAAAAATGTGTTTCATATAGAAGACGGTTGAAGCAATTTAATTGTTTTGGAATCATTCTTCATCACCAGTGTCCAGATCATACAGGGACGTTTTATCCATTCACTTTGTTCACCGTTGAGGTTCTGATTCTGATCATATTATTTTTTCTAAGAAAATAAAAAATGTTGACAGGATTAAACCTCTCTCTCTCTCTCTCTCTCTCTCATTATTTCACCACACACACACCTGCTGTTCTTCTCACACCTTCACCTTCACCCACACTCTCACTTGTCTGTTAAATATCCCCATTTCAGAATAAAATTCATGCAAAAAATTAATATATATTACAGCTATTATTTGCATGATGATCGCATTTCTGGTATTATTCACTGCATAATTAAAGCAGCATTTTTGTAGTGAGGAGTTTGAAGTAGTCACTGGAAACAATGGGTTGGTTCAGTGTATATTTGAAAGTGACACTCTTATTTACCCGGTCATAATTGGTGTTACGCCTCCAAAGTACCTGACCACAGGAAAGTTTTCATGGAAGACTGATGTTTATGCATACGGTGCTATACTTCTGGAGCTCATTACTGGACAGAGGCCTTTTGATCTTGCTGAGCGTGCAGATGCTGAGAATGTCTGGATGTTTGATTGGGCAGTCACTCACCATCTTGGCTTATGATAATCCCTTGAGTTCGTTTGCCATTACTTTACGAGACCCAATTTGGACTAAGAAGAAGTCAGTTAAAACTCCCTCCTTCCAATAACAAGTGTCATGCTGCAATAAGCATATTACACATCTCTCTGTCACCACATTATTCTATTAGGATGATTTTTACCCAAAATGAAATCAAACGGTTCAAAAATGACTTATGGGGAGTCGTAAGTCATGAGCACTTTGGAATAAGTCAAATCAAACGGGGCGTACTAAAAGCCTTATCTATGTCACAACCTTCTTGACTTATTCCTCCTAGTTGTTTATGTTCAATCCCTTGTGATTAACTTATCTGTCTCTAATCCAAAATCCATTTCACAGGAGCACCATGTTCTTTGTCACTGGTTTCATTTTTTAATCACCTTAGTAAATATCATTATTTATTACTTGAGACAACAGCACGAAGAAGAACAGACGCTCGTGCACAGAAAAAGTTCATCATTGTTATCATCGTCAGGTCTTCAGTGCCGCTGCTTTTCACTTGCAGAAATTAAATGGGCAACCCAGAATTTTGATGAAAAGCTGATTGTCGGGAAGGGTGGATTTGGGGAGGTATACAAGGGGATTATTGATAATGGGGCAACTACAGTTGCCATCAAGCCGTTGGGTTTCTGGTCAAAACAAGGGGCCCTCAAGTTTTTGTAACAATCCTAAAATTACATACTATTTATTTATTAAATATTATTTACTTTAATTAATTATGTTAGTTAATTAAATAAGTATTTGTGTTCATTTCTTTTCCTAAATGGACTAGGAATATGTGGGCTTAGGTTATTCAAACTTAGGTTACCTAAATTGGATTTCCTCCTTGGACTTGGACTTGGACCTGGACTTGGATCATCTTGGGTTTAGGAAACCCATAATATAATTACATTCATAAATCACTAGAGCCTCTTGGAGTGATATAACTTATGAAACCCCTTGGCATTCTTAAAACGGCAAGGGATGTGGAGAGTCAGCCGCATGAGTATAAAGAGGGAGAGAGAGCCGCTTAGAAGGAGGAAGCGACAGAGAGAGAGAGTGAGCATGGCTGGGAGAGGAAACAGAGGAAGAAGGAAGAAGAAGGAGGAGGGAAGAACCTCCATTGTCGCGGGTCCAAAGCTCAAGAACAAAGGTCATGCAAGGACTAGTGTGGCAAGAAGTGCAAATAACCCGAGGTAAGGGATTAAGTTCCTTAGAGTATTTGAATTTCAGTCCTTGAACTAGGATTCTATCGAGTCTTTTTATGAAAGTATAAGCTACCAAGTGGCCGGTAGTTATTTTGAAACTATTCTTTCGATTGAACGTCTTTTGGAATATCTTACCCTTGATATGTGTTGTTCTAGGTGTATCTAATGGTTGAATTTGATTATCTTGCTCTTGTACCATATGAACACTTGAATGTTTATTGCTATGTCTAAAGTAACTAGATATAGTTTAATGAGTCTAAGTGGGACGGACTTTCAAATGAACTTGGTCTAATCTTAATAGTAAAGATTTGACTTTGATCTTACACTGCCTGAAAAGTAGTGATGTTAAATGTGATATGTTCTTGTACCTAGGAACGTGATATATATATATATATATATATATATATATATATATATATATATATATATATATATATATATATATATATATATATAATTGCTATATCTATTTGAACTCGCGATGTAGCTAGCTTTGTCTGATTGAAAAGACTTAGTAATAATTAGTCTGATTAAAAAGGACTTTATGAGAATTAGTCTAATCCCTGAAAAGGATTTAGACGCTTATACACTACTTGATGAAGTAGTTGACTATCATGATATGTCGGGATAAGGGAGCGCCCTGAAAAGACGTGGAGTTTCTTATTCAAGGATCACCCTGAAAAGGTGTATCAAAGTCACCCTGAAAAGGTGTAGCGTTACTTTGCAATTGACGGACTTGTGTGAATACGGTCTTCCTCATATATTTTTTGTGATAGTGCCACAACTTGTTATTTGAAAAGTATCTTTCATTATTGTACTCGTACATGTACTTTAATTGATATAGCTATCTTATCGTTGAATAATTCGATTGTGTTCGTTCTTTCGGTCATCTTTCCTTAGTACCTGGAGAGATTCCGTATGAACTTACTGAGCATTGTTCGCTCACCCCCTTTTCTCATTCTCTCCCTCCCAGGTAAGCAGTAGGAGGAGTTGATCGGTCGTATGGATGGCGGCTTGATTGAGATTTAGGGTGCTTTATCAAACATTGTGTACTTATCGAGCTAGTGGGTTGTACTAGCCGTTAAGATTGAAAGACAGTTATTTTCTGCATTTGAATTATGGTTAGATGTACTAGCCATTAAGGTACCCTGATTTGGGAATTTTATTTATGAATTAAATTATGTTTATTGATGAAAAGTTGGGTTCGTTACAGTTGGTATCAGAGCTATGGCTTTAGGTCACATGGGAGAACTTAGAATGTTAAGTATTATTAGAAGAAAGTAGTGCTTAGCTATTATTGGGTCTACCCAAGAGTCATCTTGAGATATAAAGTTTTGGGGATAAGATTACTCTAGGAGCAGGAGTATGAACTTACTTGGGAATTTAGAGTATTTATTTTGAATTATATAATTTTTGGTTATGATTACTATTCTGGTATTTGAGGTTTATGAGATACTGGTGAGTGGTTCATTTAATTGTAGGAAATGAATGCTGCTAGTGGAGTATGGAGCAAGCTTATTAAGGTTCAACCGGCAAGAGGAAGGTTGGTGGCGATCAATAAGTACCTGTGGAAGATTCGGAAGTATAGAGAGGTAGCTAGAAACGAGCGAGAACTAAGAATCAAGGCTGAAGTGGAAGCGGCCCATATGAATGAAGAGTTAGAGGAGGTGAAGTTAGAGCTAATGACAACAAAAGGGGAATTGATCATGAGGCAGTAGCAGTTGAGAACCAAGTGGGAGACTTAGAAGGAACCGAAGCCTATCCGATAGTAATCGAGGACGAAGAAGTTGAGATGGTGACACTTGTATGTAGGTCTCGAGGAAGACCTAAGGGATCAAAGAAAGTGGTTAAGACATCGAGCGGAAGACCTAGGGGAAGACCTAGGAAGAACGCAGTTCCATAAATAAAGTTGAAGATTTACTTTGTTTCCTAGAATAATGAATGGTATCTAGTTGGAAGTTTGCATTTGAGGATTTATTTGTTTTGACTCCGACAATGTTTTTATGAAATTAAAGTTAGTTGTGTTTTGTTGAATTACGTTTTGATTGAACTTATCCATTAGTGTTAATTTAATATGTTAACCGGAAAAGAGAAAAGTTGATCTATTGAAACGACCAACGTGAATAGAAATCGGCCTATTGAAATGGCCAAGTGTGATTAATAGTTGGTCTATTGAAATGACCAATGTGAAAAGAAATTTAGGTCTATTGAAATGACCTCTGAATGTATTTTGGGTCTATTGAAGTGACCTGTGAAAGAAGTGTTTGTCTATTGAAACGGCCAAGTATGATTAATTTGAGTCTATTGAAACGACCTGTAAAATCAATTTGGTCTAGTGAAATGACCTATGAATGTGTTAATCGATCTATTGAAACAATCGATGGTCTAGTGAATGGACCGATTGTATAATGGAAGTCTATTGAGACGACCTAATAGGAGTAGCAGGTGTAAGTAATATTAGTGTTGGTCTGTTGAAACGACCAATAGGCCTATTGAAATGACTTATGAGAGAAATGCCGGTCTATTGAAAAGACCAAGGGTCTAGTGAATTGACCTATGACTTAAATGTTTAGTCTGTTGAGATGGCCTATGTTTATAGTATAAAAGTATTAAGCATTGAGTATTGCTAGTGTAGGCATGGGTAATAGTGCCTTGTATTCGTAATACTGATAAGTATTGTGAGAAAGATGGTGCTGAAAGTAAGTACCCAAGTAAGAATTTTAACAATCGAAGAGTTGAGAACAAAGGTGAGGTCCTTAGGCGAGGATCTGATGAAAAGTGTAATATGTCCGAGGGAAGGCACAAGACTGATGAAGGTTGGTACAGAGAGAAGAAATGTTCCATTGTGATAAAGTAGGTCATGCGCGACGATAATGTCCGAAACCCAAGAAGAATGCAGCTGCTCAAGGAGCCAGCACTGATAAGAACAATGGAGGAGGTCGCGGAAGAGTGTTCACCATGACTGCCAGGGATGCGAGGGCCACCAATGATCTTGTGGAAGGTACGCTTCAACTTTATTCTCGTAGCGTTTATGCTTTGATAGACACTGGTGCTACACATTCTGTCATTAGCACTCGTCTAACTAAGAAATTGAACTTGAACTCCGGGCATTAGAAATACCTTTGGTGATAGATACTCCGACTAGAGAGTCAATCCCTATCTCATCTGGTTATAAGATGTGTCCTCTGGGAATAGGAGATGGAGAACTTGAGGTTGATCATATTGAGTTAGAAATGAACGAATTTGACATTATCATGGGGATGGATTGGTTAGCTGCTTACCATGCTAAAGTAGATTGCTTTAAGAAGGAGGTGTAATTCAAGTTACCATCTGGAGAAGAGTTTAGCTTCCAAGGATCGAAGCCGAGAAGTCGATCGAGTCTTATTTCGGTAATGAAGGCTCGAAAAATGTTAAGAAGGATGTGAAGGGTTTTTGGCCTATATTGGCGAGACGGACAAGAAAGAAGTGAGTATAGAAGCTCTTTCGGTGGTCAGAGATTTCAAGGATATTTTTCCAGAAGATTTGCCGGGAATACCACCAGAGAGGGAGGTGGAATTATCCATAGATTTAGTACCAGAAACAGCACTGATATCCAAAGCACCGTACAGGATGGCGCCGACTGAACTTAAAGAATTGAAGGAACAATTGCAAGAATTGTTGGATAAAGGTTTGTTTAGGCCGAGTGTTTCACCGTGGGGTGCACCGGTATTATTTGTGAAGAAGAAGGTTGGATCGATGAGGATGTGTATCGATTATCGAGAACCGAATAAAGTGACGGTAAGAAATCAGTATCAGTTACCGAGGATTGACGATTTGTTTGACCAACTTCGAGGAGCGTGTTATTTCTCGAAGATAGATTTGAGATCAGGATATCATCAATTGAGAGTGAAAAAAAAAGAGGATGTTTCGAAGACGGCCTTTAGGACGAGGTATGGTCACTATGAGTTTTTGGTTATGCTGTTTGGACTGACGAATGCGCCAGCAGTATTTATGGAATTGATGAATAGGACATTTCAGGAGTTTTTGGATAAATGTGTAGTTGTATTTGTAGATGATATCTTGGTGTATTCTAAGACTAAGGAAGAGCATGAAGAACATTTAAGGTTAGTACTGCAGATCTTGAGGGAACAGAAGTTGTATGCGAAATTCAAGAAGTGTGAATTTTGGTTGGAGAAAGTAGCATTCTTAGGGCGTGTGATATCTAAGGATGGGATTGCAGTAGATCCAACAAAAATAGAGCTATAAGTGAATTGGGAGAGACCAACCACCGATAGCGAGATAAGAAATTTCTTGGGATTAGCAAGATATCAAAGGGGAATTGTCGAGGGATACTCATAGTGGTCAGTGTTGTTAACCAGGTGAACACAGAAAGGAGTAAAGTTTGTTGGTCGAAAGAATGTGAGAAAATTTTCAGGAACTGAAGCGAAGGTTAGGGTCCGCACCAGTTCTGACTTTAATTTACCATCTGGATAGGACGGAGTTCTGATCTATAGCGATGCATCACTTAAGGGGTTAGACTGTGTGTTAATGCAGAATGATAAGGGTATAGCTGATGCGTCAAGGCGACCGAAGAACCATGAGAAGAATTATCCCATCCATGACTTGGAGTTAGCAGTCGTAGTCTTTGCATTGAGGATATGGAGACATGATTTGTATGGGGTAACTTGTCAGATTTATAAAGATCATAACAGTCTTAAGTATATTTTCACCCAGAAAGAATTGAATATGAGGCAAAGGAGATGGTTAAGACTGCTTAAGAATTTTGATTGTACGAATTATATCACCCAGGAAGGCTAATAAAGTGGCTGATACTTTGAGTAGGAAGAATCGAGGAACCTTAGCTACGTTAAATTCTAAGGGGGTAAGTGCATGAAACAGAATTGAGGTTCAAGTATAGAAGTGAGAGTTAAAAGGTACGTGGCTCAATTGGGGGTTTAGCCAGCACTATTAGACCGAATCAAGAAAGCACAAGGAATAGATGAAGAAATGTGAGGATGCATTAGAGTATGGCAAAAGGGAAGGTAATAGATTTTCGTATAGAAGACAATGAGATTTTAAGGTTTCAATCGAGAATTTGGCTACCTAGCGACAAGGATATAAGTGGAGAGATTATGCAGGAAGTGTACTGTCAAAAGTTTTTGTGGTACAAATATGTGTAGGAACCTAAGGGAATTATTTTGGCTGGAATAACATGAAAGTAGTTGTGACAGAATTCATATGGAGATATTTGGTAGGTCTGATCGTGAAGAGTGAACACCAGAAGTCGGTAAGACTATTACAGTCGTTACCAATACCGAAATGGAAATGGGAGAATATAGCTATGGATTTGGTAGTAGGGCTACCGAGGACGTTAAAGGGTCACAACGCAATTTGGGTTATAGTGGACAGACTTACGAAGTCGACTCACTTTCTGGCAATTAAGGTGACAGACTCATTGGAGAAGTTAGCAAAGATATATGTTGACAAGATTGTAAGATTGCATGGGAGACCTGTGTCGATAGTGTCCGACCGAGATGCAAGATTCACGTCAAAGTTTTGGAAGAGTCTACAGCAGGCATTAGGTACCGAACTAACTATGAGTACAACATTTCATCCGCAGACCGATGGTCAGTCAGAGAGAACTATTCAGACTCTGGAGGATATGTTAAGAGCCATATCATTGGACTGGCAAGGGACTTGGGACGAACACCTGACGTTAGTAGAATTCGCCTACAACAATAGTTTCACGCAAGTATCGGTATGGTACCGTACGAAGCATTGTATGGACGGAAGTGTAGGTCACCTGCATGTTGGGATGAAGTGGGTGAGAGGAAATTGACGGGACCAGAGATTGTTCAGGTAACCGCAGATAAGGTACAACAGATACAAAAATGATTATTAACCGCTCAGAGTTGGCAGAAGTCGTATGCAGATAGCCGACGACGAGAATTGGAATTTCAATTGGGGGATCGCGTGTTCTGGAAGATTTCACCAACCATGGGGTTATGAGGTTTGGCATTCGTGGGAAGTTAAGCCCAAGGTATGCGGGACCATTCAAAATTTTAGAGTGAGTTGGGCTGGTAGCCTATAAGTTGTCCCTACCACCTGCACTTGCAGGAGTACACAATGTGTTTCATGTCTCGATGTTGAGGAAGTACATCCCTGACCCGAGCCATGTGATTAGTATAGACAGCTCAGATTCCGTGCCGATCTGAGTTATGATGAGCAACCTGTGAAAATTGTGGATCGGAAAGATCAGAATTTGAGAAGGCGGATAATTCCGTACGTGAAAGTGCAATGGAGCAATCACACAGAAAGAGAAGCGACGTGGGAGTTCGAAAGTGAGATGTGAGAGTCGTATCCCGCCCTGTTTTTAGAATGAGTGCGTTTGGTTTGGTGGACCAAACCCTTTTAAGGGGGTAAGAATGTAACAACCCTAAAATTACATACTATATATTTTTTAAATATTATTTACTTTAATTAATTATGTTAGTTAATTAAATAAGTATTTGTGTTTATTTCTTTTCCTAAATGGACTAGGAATATGTGGGCTTAGGTTATTCAAACTTAGGTTACCTAAATTGGATTTCCTCCTTGGACTTGGACCTGGACTTGGATCATCTTGGGTTTAGGAAACCCATAATATAATTACATTCATAAATCACTAGATCCTCTTGGAGTGATATAACTGATGAAATCCCTTTCCATTCTTAAAACGGCAAGGGATGTGGAGGGTCAGCCGCATGAGTATAAAGAGAGAGAGAGAGAGCCGCTTAGAAGGAGGAAGTGACAGAGAGAGAGAGAGAGAACGACTGGGAGAGGAAACAGAGGAAGAAGGAAGAAGAAGAAGGAGGGAAGAACCTCTATTGTCGCGGGTCCAAAGCTCAAGAACAAAGGTCGTGCAAGGACTAGTGTGGCAAGAAGTGCAAATAACCCGAGGTAAGGGATTACGTTCCTTAGAGTATTTGATTTTCTGTCCTTGAACTAGGATTCTATCGAGTCTTTTTATGAAAGTATAAGCTACCAAGTGGCCGGTAGTTATTTTGAAACTATTCTTTCGATTGAACGTCTTTTGGCATATCTTACCCTTGATATGTGTTGTTAAAGGTGTATCTAATGGTTGAATTTGATTATTGTGTTCTTGTACCATATGAACACTTGAATGTTTATTGCTATGTCTAAAGTAACTAGATATAGTTTAATGAGTCTAAGTGGGACGGACTTTCAAATGAACTTGGTCTAATCTTAATAGTAAAGATTTGACTTTCATCTTACACTGCCTGAAAAGTAGTGATGTTAAATGTGATATGTTATTGTACCTAGGAAGATGATATATATATATATATATATATATATATATATATATATATATATATATATATATAATTGCTATATCTATTTGAACTCGCGATGTAGCTAGCTTTGTCTGACTGAAAAAGACTTAGTAATAATTAGTCTGATTAAAAAGGACTTTATGAGAATTAGTCTAATCCCTGAAAAGGATTTAGACGCTTATACACTACTTGATGAAGTAGTTGACTATCATGATATGTCGGGATAAGGGAGCGCCCTGAAAAGGCGTGGAGTTTCTTATTCAAGGATCACCCTGAAAAGGTGTATCAAAGTCACCCTGAAAAGGTGTAGCGTTACTTTGCAATTGACGGACTTGTGTGAATACGGTCTTCCTCATATATATTTTGTGATAGTGCCACAACTTGTTATTTGAAAAGTATCTTTCATTATTGTACTCGTACATGTACTTTAATTGATATAGCTATCTTATCGTTGAATAATTCGATTGGGTTCGTTCTTTCGGTCAACTTTCCTTAGTACCTGGAGAGATTCCGTATGAACTTACTGAGCATTGTTCGCTCACCCCCTTTTCTCATTCTCTCCCTCCCAGGTAAGCAGTAGGAGGAGTTGATCGGTCGTATGGATGGCGGCTTGATTGAGATTTAGGGTGCTTTATCAAGCATTGTGTACTTATCGAGCTAGTGGGTTGTACTAGCCGTTAAGGTACCCTGATTTGGGAATTTTATTTATGAATTGAATTATGTTTATTGATGAAAAGTTGGGGTCGTTACAGTTTTGGACTGAGATTGAGATGCTCTCGAACTTTCGGCATAGCCATTTTGTCTCTCTAATTGGTTACTGCAACGACCATCCTGAGATGATCGTTGTCTATGAGTATATGCCTGGTGGCACTCTAGCTGATAATCTGCACAAAATAAGTGGATCAAGTCGTCGTTTACCTTGGATCCAACGCCTAAAGGTATGCCTTGGTGCTGCACGTGGTTTGGACTACCTTCATACAGGTTCGGATATCCTAACTAGAGTCATACATCGGGATGTGAAAAGCTCAAACATTTTGCTGGATGAACATTTGGAAGCGAAAATCTCTCACTTTGGGTTGTCCAAAGTAGGCCCAACAGAACAACTTTACACACATGTCAGCACTCATGTTAACGGGACGTTTGGCTATTTGGATCCAGAGTATTTCCTCACGCATAGGTTGACGAGAAAGTCTGACGTGTATGCTTTTGGGATGGTTATGTTTGAAGCACTGTGTGGGAGGGTGGCGGTGAATACAAGGCTAGATGAGGAGCAATGTGGTTTAGCGAAAAGGGCCAAACGCTGCATCAAGGAAGGAAAATTACATGAGACTTTGGATCCTCATCTTAATGGGAGTATATTTTTAGATTGTTTGAAGGCATTTGCGCAAATAGCAGAACAATGCTTGCATAACAGTTCAAAAAAACGCCCTACAATGGCAGAGGTTGACACCAGTGGCGAAGCCATATTGACTCCAAGGGGGTCACGACCCCCTTTAGTTTTGGAATGTGTCAATTTTAGCACTATCAATTTTTTAGAAAATGACATTTTACTACTAAAAATGATGGATTTATACATTTTGATCCCCTTAATTTTTAGAAAAAATTGCACTAAATTATTATTTTGACCCCCTTGCATCCTAAATTTGTATAAATCAATTATATTAGCTATCCCAAGAGCAATCTCGATCCCCTTTACAAAAATTTCTAGCTTCGCCACTGGTTGTCACAAGACTCGAGTATGCATTGTCACTGCAGGAGAGGACTACCTTTTCTCCAATGGATGCCGAGGTCATTAGCAATGACGGAGTTTATGACAACCAAGAGAGTACAGATTCATCCATAGAAACAGAGGTAAGGGATGCTGGAGACGGGAACTTTTTAACCCTGAACAATAATGGTAGTATTGGGTATAATGATAAGCATACTGCTATCCGCAGCCAGTCGAGCGTACGTGCTGCTAAGAAAGTGACATTTGCAAAGCAGGCGCGGCTTTTTTTTCTACCAAAGCTCCAGCCAAAGCTCTGGAGTTCTCAGGTAAACTGAAACCATCATTCTTAGGATGCATCTTTTTCTTTATATATATTTCTAAACTATTTTCCGTATATCTTATTCATGGAATTTAGGAAGACGGGCTTCACTTCCAAGTAGAATAATGGTGATAATCACATTTAAATTTACCTTTACAACCAGTCACTCAACAAATGCTTCCAATAACACTGTAGTTGACCTGCTTTAACGAGCTGTAACCTCAATAGCAGGATGCATAAGCATAGCCACGTACCACCCCTTATGTAATGTGGAGACCAGCATCCTAACCTGTTTGGCACTATTGAAAAGGAATTTTGTCAAACATTTAGAAATCAGCAGCAATTCTTGGTGGTTGAACAGCTTGAAGATATTTAGAAAATCAGGTTGCACAAGGCCCGTCTTACCTGCAAAAATTTTGAATGGCTTACTATTTGGCTTTCTCTTAGCAGTTTCTATTTATTTTTTATGCAGTATCACCAAAGCAAAATATACATTTCTAGGACTGATAACAAGTTTTTTAACGATCTGATTATTTTATCTTTGAAACTTGTGTTCCAAAATGATCAACGAGTGCCTATGATTCTTTCTATCCTGAAAGGCTGAAACATATATTTGAAGAGTGATCTTTGAGATATAAAACCAAAAAGGAAGTGCTGATATGCTGAATAAAATGGCCTCCTTTATCTAAAGCTCTCTGTATCTCATATTATTTTTTATTTTATTTTTTGAGAAAATTACAGAAAACCTACCTAATCAATTTTGATTATGGGTTAAAATTTTGTCAACTTCTATGCGATTTAGACTAAGGTTGTGTTGGGTTGAAAATAGAAGTGTCAATAGCAGTCATCAAGGAGGTGCATATAAGTTGGTCTTCAGCCTTTCCCTCTTCTAGTCAATCCGATTGCGTTTGATGTTTTCTCACTCATTTACTTTACTTTCACAGCTGATTCTGCAGAAGTTTATCCAGAATCTTGACTTCGAAGTTGAATAGGTTTTCGTTGGTTGAGTTACAAGTTGCAATTGACTATAGTGATAATTGTATTTTGGGCAGAGGTGGATTTGGTAGTATTTACGAAGGATGCTTGGTTGATGGCTCCCTGGTAGCCATTCAAAGACTTGTACAGAGGTTTTCTCGAGTTAGGGAGTTGGAGTTCCAGAAAGAAGTAGAAATAATTAGCTTGGCTCTGCACCCAAATCTACTGAAGGTTCTCGGCTTTTGCACGACATCTAAGGAACGGTTGCTTGTCTATCCCTATATGGCTAAGGGCAGCGTCATTTCACGTTTAAGAGTTTTGTTTTTATTTTTCGTGTGATCTCTTCATTTAGTTTGTCTTTTTAAATCTGATTCCTCACTAATATTAGTCCTATGGATTTTTTGATGCTCCGCGTTATTATATTTTAAGTCATATTGTACATGTCTCACGACTGAGTGACACTGTTACAGCTCTACCTGAATCCCCATCTGCTCTGGATTGGAAAACAAGGAAACGAATTGCAGTGGGATCTGCAAAGGGTCTCGCTTGTTTACATGAAGATCATATTATTCACCACAACATAGGAGTGGCGAGCGTTTTTTTGAACGAGTTTTCTGATGTAGTCATTGGAAATTTTGGGTCGGCTCAGCATAGGTACCAGAATAATGCTAATTTTACGCCTTTAGTACATGGTAACAATGCATATCTAGCTCCAGAGTACCTCTCCACCAGAATGTTTTCTAGGGAGATTAATGTTTATGGGTATGGTGTGATGCTTCTTGAGCTCATCACTGGACCGGTGTATTTTGATCTTTCTCAGTGAGCCGTTGATGACAATGTCAGGATACTGAATTGGGTAAGGACACTCTATGGTTGAGAAATTTTAAGCGTAAATGTATCAATATCCTTGATATACACTTCAAGGATATATAATGAATTATGAACAAAAAAATGACATTCATTTGGGACAAAATTTTCAAATAAATATACATTCATTTTGGGATGAAGGGAGTAGTGTATTTTTGATTATTGGAATACAAAGAATCAGATCACTGAAGGTATCTGCCTATCCTTTCTGGCTATGACTAACTTTCTTGAAAATTTCAGGTGAGAAGTCTTGTGAGGGAAAGGAAGTTTCAAAGACTGATTGACAAGAATCTGCAGGGTAATTACGTTGCGAAAGAGGTAGAGCAGCTAATGTAAGTGGCTCTGCTCTGCACACATGGTTCGTCAATGATGCGTCCAAAAACATCAGAAGTTGTTAAAATGCTGCAAGGTGATGGCCTGGCCAAGATGTGGAAAGTATGTCAGAAACATATATCTCCCCCGGATTTAGGTGATACCAACCAGTTGCAAAATGATTTGAGCTCTAAGTGCCAAGTTATGTGAATGAAAATCTTGGGATGAGCTCTCCAGCTCCAAATGCTGACCATTTTTGTATATGTATGTACCTATTCATTTATTCATGCAGCAAGTTAAGCCATTCTTTGCCTCTAGTCTCTCAATTTGATTGTGGTTGTCTTTAAACTGTTATTTCCATTTTATAGTTGACCAGCAAAAAATGAAAGTCGCCTGACCTTTGAATCGGTTTTGAAATGAAATGGATGGTCGAGAGACAATCTCATCATCAAATAGAGCGATGATTTGGAAGTCGATCAAAGACAATATCGAAGTAAGATCTTACATGCAAATGCAATGCAATCCAATGTAAGTTAAAAAAAAAAAATAAAAATAATTTAAAAACTCTTGGAACTCTGTAGAAAATTATAGGAATAAGTAAAATGTTACTCCGTCGGTTCCTGAACGAATGTTTATTTAGTTTTTGTAAGAAAATGAAGGTTGTGATTTTGAAGCACTTTTAATGGTGTATATAATATACATAGATGCCTTTAGTGAGCATAGTGTAATTGCAACATACTCCATCAATCCTTAATAACTATCCATTTTCAGAGTCCTTTTTTTTTTTTTTTTTAATAATTAAAGAAGATGATTTTTATGCACTTTTGTTGTGTGTCTAAATATCAGGAAGTTAAATACTCCCTCAGCTCTCAACGAAAGCATTTTTTTTTTCTTCTTTGAAAATAATGGATCAACATGTGATTAGTATATTTTAACAGAGGATTTTAATTTTAAAAAATATATTATTAACTTATATGTTTTTGTGAGTAGTAGCAGTAAAAATTCTTAGTATTCTTATATTTTATCCTTTGTTAACTTTGATTTGTTTTGGTCTCATTTTGACTTCTAAATATGAAGTGGACTCTTTAATTGGAACTCATGGAGTACTTGGTAGGCTAGTTTTTTCTAGGAAATGAGATGGTTATTTCCGATGGATTTGACTAATAAATCTTTCTTGTTGCATTCTGTGAATGTGCACAAAGTCTAAGTCAGTCAAGCTGGGCTAGTTATCAACTTTCGAGACACAGTGAACACCTCTCTCTCTCTCTCTCTCTCTCTCTCTCTCTCTCTCTCTCTCTCTCTCTCTCTCTCTTGTGTTTGTGTGTGTGTCTCACCATGTATCAGTTGCATTAAAAGATAATTTTTTGTTGACAAAAGTACCTTTTTAGTCCTTAAACTAATTTAAGTTTTGCCTTTTCGTCCTTAAACTATTTTTCATTACCTTTTCGTCCTTAAACTATTGCTTTCAGATTATTACGTCCTTCTGTCTATCTCCCATCCAACCCACCGTTAAACCCTTCCTTGCTAGCACCATGTTGGCATTTTTGGTCTTGTGTGGAGATGACTCAGCGTCCACATCATTTAATTGAAGACTAGTCAAACCCACACACAACGCACGTGAGTGAGAATAGCAAGCGGCGTGTAAATTCCTCGAGACGTGTTTGGCGATTAGAGAGAGAGAAAGCATTCCAGGAAGAAGAAAGCTGAAGAATCAAATCAAGTAAGTTTATCCATTGATTGACTGTTATTGAGTAATTTTTTGATTGATTTGGTTTAAAAATTGAAGAATTAGGGTTTCGTTTTTTTCTAGGTTTTTGTCTCTGATATTTTGCCATTTTAATTTTGCTTTTGATTTATATATCTATCCATCTGCATTCTTTATGATAGTTAAGATTTCTTTTTGAGCATTATATATATGTTTTTCATTTTTCATTTTTCCACAGTATGGAGGGTAATGATGATATCATTTCAAGTTTGAATGATATACTTGATTATGATTTTATGGGTCAAACTGATGATGTGAATGACCCCAATTCTAATAATAATAATGGAGAGAACATGGATAATGATACATGGTGGACTGATTATGCGTATGAAATCGATACTATAGTTTCTAAGTGCAAGACAAAGGATGGTGGTGGGTTGAATATAAATCAAAATGATAATGTGAATGTGATGAAAATGACAATGGGATTGGTGATGAGAATGTTAATAGTTTTGTTGATGTGAATGATAATGGGAGTGATGATGGAGATGATAATGATGTAGTTGATGATAGTGATGATGATGCTATAACAGATGATGAGGAATATATGACTAATAAAGAGGTAGCAGCTTGAAATTACTCGAATCCGGCTCGCGCGCGGGCCTCGGCATCTCGCAATCGCTTGGTCGGGAGTTGGAGGTGTCTCGCTGCGTTTTCATTTGTAGAGTCGCCATGCCGTTTTGATTTAGCCTAAAACATTGAGAAAAGGCTTAGTTTAAAAACTGTTGTTGTGTGATGAGATTTTTGAGTTCGGAGGTCAGATTACTCCTCGGGAAGGGCATAGTAAATGCGCACCCGAGTAGCCTCGTAAAAATGAGTCTTTCGGTACCCCTTATTTCTTTAAAAGTTGTGTGTGTGTGTGTGCGCTTTTTAAAAATGCATGTTGTATATAATGTCTACATCATACGCTATGTATTGAAAGGGAAGGAAGCCTTACCAATGTTGGTTCGTGTCTGTCTTCCGCTGGGGAATAGTGTTTGAGTATTGAATAGTGTTTCGAGACGGACCGGGATGCGTCGGGACGTGCTGGTGTCTACGGGCAGAGCTTCGGCGTGCCTCGGGATTGCCAGGTGTGTACTCGGGCAGAGTTTCGTCGTGCGTTGGGATCGCAGGGATCATTGACTGGACTCAGGCATAGGTTCGTCGTGCGTCGGGATCGTCGGTTGCGCTCGGGCAGAGTTTCGGCGTGCGTCGGGATCGTCGGTTGTGCTTGGAAAGGACCGGGACACCTCGGGATGGACCGAAATGCCTTGGGATGGATTGGCAGGGCTTCGGGACGGATCGGCAAAGCTTCGGATTGCCTTGGGAGTGCCTCAGGGCAGCTCGGGAGCGTCTCGGGAGCGCTCGGCAGGGCTTCGGAGTACCACGAGGGGCCTCGAAATGCCTCAGAGGGAACCGAAAGGGACCGGGATTGCCCCGAAGGGTCTTAGAGGGGAAGCCTGAAGGCTGGGGGGGAGAGGAGAAGAGGGAGGTGTGAAAAATATGAGGGGGAGCCCTCTATTTATAGGGTCTAGTACGCGAGGTTTGTCGCACGGCAATTTGCAATCATTACCAGTTTTTTGGTTTTTCTGGATTTAAGGGAATATTGTGGACTTTAAGGGGATTTTGTAATTATGATGTCTGGATGCAAAGTGGTCCGCACGGACAGTCATTGCTTTTCCAAATTTTCCAAAATTCCCAAAAAGTCCTTTTGTACTTTTTTATCCCAGAAAGGCCCCCTTGGTTTGGTTGGTGGTTTTTGGGGTTTTTGAAGGCTACGGGTGTTCGAGATCACGTTTGTGTGAGTCTGCGGTGTTTCCCGTGCGTCGGATGAGAAGTGATCCAGATTGGGGTACTTACAGAAGCCCTTCGACGACGTCACTTACGGAGGAAGTGGGGTCGTCGATAAGATAAGGGTCCTGATCTGGATCGCCTGCTGGGAGAGGATGTGACCGAGTAGGTCAGTTAGTGAGGACGTGGCAGTGTCCTGTTGTGATGTGACCGCTAAGGTTGGCTGTGAGGGCATAGTGATGTCCTATTGTGTGACCGTTTAGGTCGGTTGGCTGAACCCTTTGATAGGATTCCTACGTTCCCTAGCGGGAATCAAGCCTGATCGTAGTTCGTGTGTGGGGTGAGTGTTGTCGTGCACGAGGACGTGTGATGTCCTCTGACTGAGACTTTGTGTGGACGTGTCTGTATCCTGTGGGTGACCGTTTAGGTTGGTTGGTTGGACCCTTCGATAGGATTCCTACGTATCCCTAGCGGGAATCAAGCCTGATCTTAGTTCAAAAATGGTGTAATCGTGAGTGTATGCGGGCGTGGTGGTGCCCTGAGGTGATGTGACCGCTAAGGTCAACTGTGAGGACGTGGTGGTGTCCTAAGGTGATGTGACTGCTAAGGTCGACTGTGAGAACGTGGTGGTGTCCTAAGGTGATATGTTTGGGACATTTATGCGGTCTTCCAGACCGAGTAATTTAAAGTCTTTCGGGCTACGGATAATGATTTGGGAGGTTTATACGGTCTTTCGGACCGAGTAATTTAAAGCCTTCCGGGCTATGAAAAATGATGAGGGCGTGTTATGTCCTCTAACTGAGGTTGTGTCGTGCATGAGGACGTGACTTGTCCTCTGACTGAGGTTGTGCCGTGCATGAGGACGTGACTTGTCCTCTGACTGAGATTGTGCCGTGCATGAGGACGTGACTTGTCCTCTGACTGAGGTTTTAACCGTGCGTGAGGACGTGACTTGTCCTCTAACTGAGGTCGTGCCGTGGATGAGGATGTGACTTGTCCTCTGACTGAGGTTGTGTCGTGCGTGAGGACGTGACTTGTCCTCTGACTGAGTTTGTGCCGTTCATGAGGACGTGACTTGTCCTCTGACTGAGGTTGTGCCGTGCATGAGGACATGACTTGTCCTCTGACTGAGTTTTTGTCGCGCATGAGGACGTGACCTGTCCTCTGACTGAGGTTGTGCCGTGCATGAGGACGTGACTTGTCCTCTGACCGGGGATGAAAGTGTTTGTTCTTTGGTTCATGATCATGAACCTAGTGAGGCCTTTTGTGAGGCGTGCTTGCTTTGTGCTTGATTTTGGGAGGCGTGATTGCCTTGTGTTTTGTTTTTGTGAGGCCTGATTGCCTCGTGCTTTGTTTTTGTGAGGCATGATTGCCTCGTGCTTTGTCCGCTGGGGAAAGGTTGGACTTACGATGATTGGAGGAGTATAAATAATTCTTTTTATAATTTTATTTGAGGAGTTTTTGTTTTTATTATTAGGTTTTATCTCTACAAACTTTTGAATAGTATTACTTCCATGGAAGCTTAAACTTCCATAACTTTATATTAAGGTTCTTTGAACCATTCTATGTAATGAATTGAGATTTGTTTTCTTTCTCCCTTTATTTCCCTAATTCATAATTCTACTTGTATTGCTTGATTATGTTGATTACTAGGATTTAGAAACTTGATCAATTTCTTAATTTTTGTGATTAATTATTGCTAGAATTCCCTTCTTTCGTGTCGGATTAGAGTTTTCATTGTAGCAACTTTATAAATCTCATATGTGTCATCTTGATTTGTGGTTTGGGTAGAATTAGACAATTATCTAAGTGAAAGTATATTTTGTTCCTAATTTTGGCTTCTTAAATCGAATCGATTGATTACTTGAACTTTGACCATGTCGGCTAAGTTTGTTTATCAATTAGGGTTTTTAGTTGAGCGTGTCGCCGCAATTAACTACTATAAAAAAAACAAAGATTGAAATATGTCTCGTGATTGGGCGAGCGGGGGAATAAGGGAAAGAATTTAATCAATGATATTCGGAACTAGAATGGGGATATAACTATAATCCAAGGTTTTCTTTTATATATTGTTTACAACTTTATTAATTTCTTGCTTTAGTTTAATTACAACAAACAAACCAAATAAACCCCCAATCTTGCTAAGTGGCAATTACGTGAATAAATAACCGTTCTTCAGTGGATCGACCCTGGACTTGCCCTTACTGCAGTTTTGTAGCCGAGTCTTGGTATTTAATTTGAAGTCGTGCGACTTTAGCCTATCAGCAAGGCATTGGCCGAGAAAACAGGCAGGCAAGGGCGAGTAACCGCGCGCTGAAGGGGTGGCCGCGCGCAAATTTCAGTAACTTTGTGTGACCGCGCGGCCATGACTAGGGAGATCGCGCCATTAAGCCCTAGGCGCTTTGCGGGTGGTTTCCCAGGTGGATCGTGGCCGGATTCCAGGCGCCTCGGAGGGTTTGATTCAATTAAATGATGTGGATGCTGAGTCATCTCCACACAAGACCAAAAATGCCAACATGGTGCCAACAAGGAAGGATTTAACGGTGGGTTGGATGGGAGATAGACGGAAGGATGTAATAATCATGTAATCAATAGTTTAAGGACGAAAAGGTAACGAAAAATAGTTTAAGGACGAAAATGTAAAATTTAAATTAATTTAAGGACTAAAAAGATAACTTTTGTCAATTTTTTGTTTGATTTCAGGTTTTTCCTATTTATAATAACGATTAATTTGGGTGGTGGTTCATTATAACTGAGTGATCATAATAGCAAGAGAGGAGTTTAACATTTAGTTATTGTCTTTTCTTAGAAATTATCTTGCTATTGCCTGACGATACTTCTTAGGTCAATCTTGCTGCTTTCTGTGGATGTGCTTAAAGAAGTGGTCCCTAGCCTGCACACTAAACTTAATATCTCAGAAAGTTGAGTGAATCTTAATTTCTCTACTCTCTTTGATTTACATTAGTTGGAGACATGTTCCTTTTCACTTTTGTTGTGATTTTCATAACATTATTAAATATCATTGTGCATTATTTGCGGCAGCATCTTGAGAATCAAGACTATGGTGACAGGACTTTCTCATCGGCGGAGTTGTTGCCGGATCATCCATGCCGCCGCTTTTCATTTGCGGATATTAAGTCTGCTACCCAGAATTTTGACGAAGCATTGGTTATTGGGAAGGGTGGATTCGGGAAGGTCTACAAAGGGATCATCGACAGTGGGTCTACTACTGTTGCCATCAAACGGTTGGATTTTGGGTCAGATCAAGGAGCTCCAGAGTTTTGGACTGAGATTGAGATGCTTTCAAGGCTTAGACACAGCCACCTTGTCTCGCTCATCGGTTATTGTAATGATCGCCATGAGATGATCATTGTCTATGAGTATATGCCCGGTGGGTCACTTGAGGACAATCTTTACAAAATTAGAAGATCAAACGGCCAAAATAGAAGTCCTCTATCTTGGGTACAACGCCTCAAGATGTGTTTAGGCGCAGCTCGTGGACTGGACTACCTTCACACAGGTACAAGCACTGAACACAGAGTTATACATCGGGATGTCAAGAGTTCCAATATTTTGCTGGATGGAAACATGGATGCAAAGATCTCAGACTTCGGGTTGTCTAAAATAGGCGCAACAAATCAACCATTCACTGATATTTGCACACATGTTAAAGGTACAATTGGCTATTTGGATCCTGAGTATTTCTTGACCCACAGGCTGACAAAGAAGTCTGATGTGTATGCTTTTGGAGTAGTGTTATTTGAAGTGTTGTGTGGGAGGCCTGCCGTAGATTCAAGATTGGATGAGGAACAATGGGGTTTAGCTGGATGGGCTAAAACCTGCGTGAAAGAAGGAAAAATTGGTCTGATTGTTGATCCTAGTCTAAATGGCAGTATCTTATCAAACTGTTTGGATGTATTTTCGAAAACTGCTTGTGAATGCTTGCGGAAAAGTTCAAAAAGACGACCTTCTATGGCAGAGGTCGTCACCAAGCTTGAGTTTGTACTTGCAATGCAAGAGATGCCTGATACATCTTTATTGGAGGATGAGATCATTAGGCCTCTTGGTAGTTATGACAACCGAGAGATTTCTGATTCATTCACTGATCAGGGGATCAGTAATCCCAATACTGGGAGAGACACATCCACAGAGCAGGAGGTTGTCGATTCGCATAATACTCAAAGTAGTATTGGGCAGATTGATAGTTTTTGGAGGCTAAGAGGTCAAAGTCTCACCTGGTCCCATGCGAGACCTGCCAACAAAAGGAAAATTATAAAGAGGGTGCGCGCCTTCTTTTCATCAAAATTTCATTCCAGAGCAGGTAATCTTAAAATCTATGATTAGTTTGTTTTAGCATTTGTCTGTTTGTAGTAGCAGAGAAAAAATAAAAAAGGCCAATGAAAATATTTTTCTTTCCACCCCCTTTTTTGTTCTCTCCATGCATGAAAACTAAGAGAGACAGAAAAAGTGGGCCCGAACCAAGAAATGAACAAGGGACTGAAGATCTAGATGACCTTATCTTACATATTCCACACAATTCACACTGAAATTAACATATTGTACTGAAGCTAGACTTATTTTATCCCCCCATATCTAATACCCTTTCTCTTTAAATATGTGGATGACCTTTTAAGAAAGTGAAGTTCTAGATGGATTAGACTCCTTTCAATTTGAATTTAGCACTGTGAGGACTGCAACTGATAACTTTGCTCATGCTAATTTGATTGGAAAAGGTGGATCTGGTTCTGTTTTCAAGGTAATAGCCAATATCCATTGTTAATACTCCCCCGTCCCAAAATGAATGTCCAAAAAAAAAAATCAAATTTGCTCTTTGATCGAGAGAAAATTTGAAATTTTCTTGGACATTCATTTTGGGACGGAGGTGGTAATACATTATTTAATGTTCTTGAAATACCTTATCAACTAATATCACTCGTTAAAATTGGTTTGCCCACACATGCAGGGTAGGCTTCAGAATGGGCTAGATATAGCCGTTAAGAGGTTGTCTGCAAATTCTGGTCAAGATGAATCAGTGTTTAAAAATGAAGTCGTGTCGTTGGAAAAGGTTCGCCACAAGAATTTGGTTAGGCTCCTTGGTTTCTGCGTGAAAGGAAAAGAAAAGCTTCTCATCTATGAATTTGCACAAAATAGAAGCCTTGACCACTTCCTATCAGGTACTATGGCTAATTTTCTTGCTTGTCTAAGGATTTCAGTTCCATTGGTTCTTGCTTCTCTCTATCTTTTTAACTGTTGAGCCTGGGTTGTTCAGTGATTTGGTACTCCAGTGATCACAAGGTTTGAGACTGAGTAACCACATCCTGCGAATATGCATCTTTAGTTTTCTTCCAGTCTACTCCTCTTATTGAGTTTTGACAAAAGCACATTACTTGTTGTATATGCAGATGCACTCGAGCATCGATACTTGAATTGGGATCATCGGTATAAAATCATAAGAGGTGTTTCTCGTGGACTTCTTTACCTTCACGAGGAAGCTCCGTTTCAGATTATTCATCGTGATATCAAACCTGGCAACATTCTGTTAGATGCAAAGTTTAACCCCAAAATTTCTGATTTTGGTTTGGCTAATCTGCAAAAGCAACACTTATCTGAAAGCATTTCAGATAATGTCAAGGGGACACTGTAAGTTTTTACTCGCTATGCCATGAGAATCTTATCATATATTTTTGGACTGAATTATAAAAATTACAAACAAATGTTCGTAAAGTCCTACGAATTATTTGAAGAATGAATTAACGGACTTGGTTTTGTGTATAGTTATGAACTTGAGCACAGCTTTCAATTGGATCCTAACATTTGATTCACAAATAATTCAGTGGGTACGTAGCACCAGAATACTTCATTAGTGGGCATTTCTCAGTCAAGTCAGATGTCTATGGTTTTGGCATTCTGCTTCTGCAACTCATTAGCGGTCACAAATCGCTGCATCATTTTACTGATGCGGAGACCCCTGAAACCTTGTTACACAATGTATGCATCTTATGCTGACAAAAGTACTTATCACCATACATGTTATCTAGTACCTTTATTTTCTAATTTCACCTTTGAATTCTTTCAGGCTTGGAGAAACTGGAGGGAAGGAACACCCTTGAATATTGCTGATCATACATTGAGAGAAGATTTAAATGATGGAACTGATGTGGTGAGATGCATCCATATTGGGTTGTTATGCACCCAAGAAAGTGTTGACAGACCAACCATGGGTTCAGTTCTACTCATGCTTAGCAACTCATCTACCAGTCTGCCTGAACCTTCAGAGCCAGCATTTTTAAATCCAGGGACTGATTATTCAAGCGGAGAGGATTCGATATCAGATTTATATCCTCAATAGAATTAAAAAAATGCTAATAATTAGGAACAAGTGAGTGAAAATCTTTCTGTTTTTCATGCTTGGTACATTGTCAAAATCTCCATTCTGGACCTATGGAAATTCGTTAACATGTACTATATTTAATCTTTTGTTAAAACATGCGAGAATATGACAAATATAAACGAACACAATCACACAAGTAACACATGTATTTATGTGGTTCACCAACTTGGCTACGTCCACGACAAAGGGAGAACATATATTATGAATATGGAGAAACAAGAATTACAGATCTCAACTATGTGCACGATTGCTAGATCACTAGCACAAATAACAGATGTGCACCCTAGAAGAGCAGAATGAATGAGACAAATTTGAACTGTAGATGAGTAGAAAATCTATAGAACCTATAGAAATCACTAAATTATGGTAGAGAGAAGGGGTGTATTTATACTATCAAAACCCTAATCCAAAAGGTTTATTAAAATCCTATCCGGAACGGACTCCAAATCCATGAAGGAAACAACTAAAAACCAATACCTTGATTAGAAGGACTAGCTTCAATTTTCTCTTTCGACTTCAATTTAGTTTCGACTTCGTTTCTTGGACTTTTTCTTCAACTGAACGTCTTCGATTCTATTATAACAGGCAGTAGAGAAAATGGATAATCACAACATACACACGCACACAATCACAAATATTTACGTGGTTTACCAACTTGGCTACCGTGAGAATGTGGGAACGCCATCCTCTTTTTATTCGTTTTTTATTCTCGACACCTATATTATTTAATGAAAATATAGATAAACCATAGATGATTTAGATTCATGGATTCGGAGGTTAAGTTATAGGATTGGAATGTCAAGGAGCACCAATCCTACCCTGTCATATGATTGGTCTTGCTTATAGGATTTAAATGAATTACTCTTATGATCGAAGTAAGCAAAATAACAAGTTTAATTAGTTTTGTTAATTGGAATGTCAGATTATATACTTTGAGATCGCCTTCATGAATTGAATGGACTCTAGGCTAATCCTTTTGATAGTGATTTACACTACTCTAAAGATCAAATAGAGAGGTTGAGAAAAGAACGAAAGTTAAAGGAAGTTTACCTTGAAAGAGATCTTGATATCTTCAATCAATAGCCTAGTCAAGGCTTGGATCTTGGTGTTTGAACATAATTAAAGTTTATGGACGAATTAAGGTAGTTTTGAGAGTTGTTTTACTAGTTTCGTCATGGAGAGAACGTGTAAAACGTGTCTACAACATGTCTATTGTCCATACCAAGAGATCTTCTTATATATATAGGGTCATATGACTTGGTCACCAAGTTTAGGAGTCCAAATAAGGTAGGAAATCATCTTAGGCACGTCTAAGAAAATATCACAATTAATGATTTATGGAATCAAGAAGAGTTAGGGTCAAGGAAGAAATCGTCTTCGAAAAGGAAATAAAATCAACCTTTCTGAGGGAGTTGTCTCGTGCGAGACAACTAGTCACTTTTGACTATTTGTCCCTCTTTGGTCATTCGTTAGTCAGTTAAGTCCAAAACTAACGAAATCAGTCAGGAACTTAACGAAACATGACGAAATCGCAGGTCTCATTCCTAAAATCAAAATACAAGACTAGAGTAGTGTAATCATATATTATGTGTTCATAATGGGGTGTCTACAGAGCCCCTCGGCAACAGAACTTATGAAAAAAGCAATGTCATCGATAGTAAAGACAAACATTCAGAACTTTAGGATGGTCGTGCCGTACGGCTGCCTACGTATCTCTATCGGAGAATGAGACCAAGACGTAGTTCGACTCCAAAAAACTCGAAAAAGGTTATTTCAGGTATTTTGAAAAATCAATTCTTGTAAAGGTAAACTCGAGGAATCAAATCGTGACCCAATTCTGAATTTACTTGTTTGTCTGGTGGTTCGCCTGTCTTGGCTCTGAACCTGTAGCAATGTTAGAAAACAAAGATTTACTTATGTCTGGCCTTTGAATTATGATGATTTGCCGAGCTTTGAACCATATTTCTGTTGGTGACCCGCCAGTCCGAACAGTCAGAAAGGATTTGATCTCTGAATTAAATCTTTTGTTCAGCTTTCTATCTTCGATCAAACTGGGTGAATGATTCGCTATCTGGGTTCTGAATCATAGAAGGATTTTGATCTCTAAATCAAATCCTTTTGCTATCTTCGATCATGTTGAATGAATGACTCGCCTATCTGGGATCCGAATCATTGATGTGAATTCGCTATCTTCGATCAAATTCTGGAACAACCTGCTATCTTCGATCAAGTTGGGTGAATAATTCGCTTATTTGGGTTCCGAATCACTGAAAGGGTTTGATATCTTCAATCAAATCCTGGACAACTTGCTATCTTTGATCAAGTCGTGTAGTAGCTTCTTCCTTTTTTTTTTTTTTTGAAAATTGACGAGCTACGTCGTTGGTGTTGTTGATTCCAAGCTTATTCTGAACCAGGTTCAAATTATCGTGGCAAAAATCATAATTTTTTTGAATTTTGGGGCTGTCGCTGACTTTTCTAGTCAATGCCCATAAATGTGTGTAATCTGGGGACTTGTCTTGCACGAGACAACCCCTCCAGAGGATGTATTTCAGGCGCCTCTTTTTTTTTCATTTTATTCCAACTTTTCTTTCCCAAGTCCGAACCCTAGGCGATTTCTTACCCAAACTTTCTCAAGTTTTTGTTAATTTCTTCATTCCAATCAATTCAAACCCTCTCTAAACACCAACACCATGACAAACCGAGGAAGAACTCATCAAATGAACGGTTTTCTCAAGGGAAGACATATCACTATGATGACCTCCTTGTCTCGAGAGAGAGCCATATCTCTCATTCTATTCGTCACGGATTGGTAAGAACTTCTTCTTTAACTCAATTCCATGTCTCTTTTTGTCTCAAATTCTGAATGTTGACATCCTTTTCTTGTATTCTTTGTTTTGCAGCTGTATAAGCCAATCCTAGACTGTCGAGGAAGTTCGAATGAGGTGGCGAGAATCTGGGGTATCCTCCCCAATGAGGTTAAGGAGAGGGTTAGAGCCACGGGGCTTTATACCATCATTGAAAATGTTCAAGGAATGAGGAGATCTCCTCAATTATTGTAGGCCATTAGGGAGAGATAGTGGATACCACCCATACTGTTCACTTGTCCTTCAGGGAGGCTACCATGACCCCTACTGATTTTATTGCTATCACTGGGCTGGAGTGTGCAGGTACGATCTTGCCTGTGAATCCGGGGTATAAGCCCTCTGCGATGGATATGAACCAGCTTGTTGGTTTTAGCCCTAAGGTCAAGGGCAATGGTGTGGAGCTGAGGCCTATTCGGACCAAGCTAGAGGAGTTCATCCGCAACTTGGATGTAAGGAATGCCGCAAATGTCGGAAAATTTGTTCGGAGTTTCATTTGGTATGGTCTATCCGAGACAATTTTGCTAATCATTCTTCTACGGCCTTCTTTTCTCTACTCGAACTGTTGAGGGATCTCGGCAGGGAGGGCGGAGTATGATTGGGGTTCGGTCGGCTTGGCGCTTTGCTACGAGGCTATGGACGAAACTTGTCGCAATACCAAGGAGAACATGCAGATTACAGTTTGGCATGGGAGCTAAACTTTGTCATATTACCGCTCCGTTTTCATTTCATCTAGTCTTTATTTATTTTGTACTCAAGATTTTTTCATATTACTGATGCTTGACAACTTTGGCTTCAATCGTCAGGTTCTCTACCCGTGGATTGAGGAGCATGTGAGCAGCATGCGGGTGTTGACTAACAAAAGAATCATTATTGTTTCTCTGATCGGAGATGCCTTCTACTTGGGGAGCGAGTCTTCCCTCAGCATGATGGGGGTTCTCTTGTGCGGGTGGTGCCCGAGGATCCTCCAGGCTATATGTATTTAATCACTGATATGCTGGATCACCTTTATTAGGCCTAGCAAAAATTTTAAATTCGTACCAACTAGAATCACATTCAAACCCTTGTAGATATTCAGAGCTGCACCTTCACCTTTGAAATTGTATCCCTTCTTGTCCAGTAAGTGATATCAGATTCTTCATTACTTAAGGATTATGTCTAGCCTTGTTCAATGTGCATAATTGATGTGGTGGATTTCATTATATGTAATTCCCTATTTTCCTAGACATATTATCCTTATTTTGATGTATTTAGTTTAGATTTGATGTAATTTTGGATAATATGTTAAAGTGAGGTGTAAGTGAGAGTTATTGTAATCTGAGGGTATTTTAGTTGTTTTATTTCATATCCGGATGTAATACTCTCGAGGAGCCAAAGTCGAGCCCAAAAAGTCAAGATTATGAAGCGGAGGATTGTTCTGCAGAAATCTGAGAAGTCTAGTGACCAAACTGCAAATCTAGAAATTTCAGGGACCAAAATGCAAAAGTGACAATAAGAACATCAATAATCAGCACGCTTCATTCCAAGGCTTAGTTGACCTCCGTTGCTTGTTGACTTTTTAAAAATCTTTTGTTTTTATTATTTTCTTTTTCTTTTGGTATTAGGTTTTTAGGGTGGAATATAAATACTATCTTTTAGAACATTATTAAGGTGGAAGATTATTTTATTTTTAGTTTTTTCTCTCTAGAAAACTTTTGAAGAATATTACTTCCATGGAAGCTTAAACTTCCATAGCTTTGGATTGTAATTCTTGATCCGTTTTGATATCAATTGAGGTTTGATTATTTCTTATTTTCTTTCCCTAATTGCAATTTTACTTGTGCCTTATTCTAAATCTCTTTTTCGAATATATGAATTGGGCTCTGGTCTGTTCCGCCATCCAGATCAATGAATCCGTAGAATTTTTTATAATTCTAGGGTTTTGAAACTTGATCAATTTATTAATCCCTTTTATTGGGTTTATTACTAGAATTCTCTTCTACGGTGTCGGATTAGGGTTTTCATTGTAGCACCTTCATAAATCTCGTATGTGTCATCTTGATTTGTAATTAGGGTAAAATTGACTTTATTTCTATTTAAAATAGTAATAGAATAATTTCTTGATCTCCATCTCTTAAAGCATTCATCAATTAATATTTTTGAATCTTGACCTTGTCAGCTAGGATTAATTATTGATTATGATTATTAGTTGAGCGTGTCGCCGCTAGTAATCAATAACAAAGAAGAGATAGAGATTTTTCGATCTCATGATCAAGTAATTAGGGGCAAGAAAGAAAGAATTCTACCTGTGATATTGATTGATAGACGGTGATAGTTTTATATCAAAGTGCTTTTACATTATTGTTTACTACTTAGATTATAATCCCCGTCTTAGGAAATTAATTCATCAACAAGCAAAATCCCCCCCCCCCATTTGTGTGAGATTAGTTCGTATTCTTCAATACCGTTCTTCAGTGGTTCGATCCTGGACTTACCTTTGCTACATTCTTGTGGCCGAGTCCCGGTTTAATTTAGTAGGTGTGCGACTTAAGCCTACCAAATTTTGGCGCCGTTGTCGGGAAACGGTATAATTGTTTACGTTCTTATTCTTTTTTTAATCTATTTCTTTTTATTTTTATTTATTTATTTTTATTTATTATTTTTGTTATCTGCTAAGTGTTATTATCCTGCTATCTCGTGGTGTGGAACCGTGCATGGTTCACACCCGTTCTACTAACGATTTACTTGTGCCTCTTGATATAGAAATTGAACGGTTTTTCAGGAAAGGGCGCAAAGAACGCATGAGAGTAAAAGAAAATTGTTGGGAAGGAGAGATGGGTGATAGAGCACCCCAGACACTCATGAAAAAAACTGCTCCTAACTGGACAGAGCAACCACATGCAGTCACTTTTCCCGATTGCCTACGGGTGTTACATTCGAGTTGAAACCGAGATTACTAAACCAATTGCCGAGTTTCAGTGGGCTACCCGGTGAAAACCCGAATCAGCACATATCTCAGTTCGTGCAAGTTTGCAACAGCATGAAGCCTGCTGATCTTCCAATTGAGCAGCTTCTACTTCGAGCCTTCTCCTTTACCTTGAAGGACAGGGCTAATGTGTGGTATTATCATCTGGCCCCGAACAGTATAACCACCTGGCAGCAGATGAAGGAGGCATTTTTGGATGAGTTCTTCCCGGTGAACCCAATTAATGTCATGAAAAGGGACATTAGTAACATGGAACAGAAGGCGGATGAGTCCTTTTATGAGTATTACAATCGGTTCCATACACTCACCAGGAGTTGTCCTTATCATGGGTATGATGAGGATCAGTTAATTATGTACTTCCATGGGGGACTAACTAATCAGGATAATAGGATGGTTGATTCTTCCTGTGGGGGTAGTATTTTGAACAAAACTTCTGCAGAGGCTCAGAAATTGTTGGAGGAGTTAGCAAAGAGTACCAGAACCCATGGTAGGAGATCAAATGTCAGACAGATTAGTGCAACAGGTGCAAACAATGGTGTAGATGAGAAGCTTGAGTCTGATGTCAAAGAGTTGAAGAGCATGATGAAGACATTATTGTTGGGTCGAACTGAAGGTTTTAAGGATGTGAATGCTGTGGGGTTTTCACAACAGGGACAGAGTCAGTACAATTTATGGGGTAATCAACCCAACCCTAGATGGGGGTCACCACAAGGACAGCACTATCAGCAGCAGGTGAAATAGCCTGGATCCGAGAGGCAGCGCGTTCGCGCCCCGGCATCTGGCATTTGGTCCCCCGCCTCGCGGCGGTTCGTTTTTCGTTTCGTTGGAGGTGTCTCGCCGTTTGTTTTCGCATTTGTAGAGTCGCCACGCCGTTTTTATTAAGCCCAAAACATTGAAAAAGGGCATCAGTTTAAAGATAATTTTAAACTGTTTTTGTGTGATGAGATTTTGAGTTCGGAGGTCAGATGACTCCTCGGGAAGAGAATATTAGAATATTAGAGCTCACCCAAGTAGCCTCGTAAAACGAGTCTTTCGGATACCCCTAATATCCTTTAAAAGTTGTGTGTGTGTGTGTGTGCTTTTAAAAATGCATGCTGTATCGGATGTCTACATTGTATGCTATGTATGGAAATGTATTGAAATAGTAATGGAAGGAAGCCTTACCAATGTTGGTTCGTGTCTGTCTTCCGCTGGGGAGTAGTGTTGGAGGTCGGAGTAGCGTTCCGGTATGGATCGGGATTGCTTCGGGAGGGGCCGGTTGTCTGCGGACAGAGTTTCGGCGTGAGTTGAGGTTGTAGGCTGCGTTCGGGCAGAGGTTCGGCGTGCGTGGGGATCGTCGGGATCACTCGAGCAGAGGTTCGGCGTGCGTTGTGGTGGCAGGAGTCACTCGGGCAGAGTTTCGGCGTGGTTTGGGATCGTCGGGATCACTCGAGCAGAGGTTCGGCGTGCGTTGTGGTGGCAGGAGTCACTCGGGCAGAGTTTCGGCGTGGTTTGGGATCGCCGGTTTGACTCGGAAAGAGCCGGGACACCGTGGAAAGACCAGGCAAGGCCTCAGAGTACCACGAGGGGCCTCAGAGTACCTCGAGAGTGCCTCGGGGCAGCGCGGGAGCGTCTCGGGAGCGCTCGGGGAGGCTTCGGAGCACCACAAGGGGGCTCGGAAGGCCTCGGAAGGATCCGAAAGGGGCCGGGAATGCCTCGAAAGGACTTAGAGGGGAAGCCAGAAGGCCTAGGGAGGAAGAGAGAAGTGGGAGGTGTGTGAAAATGAGGAGGGGGAGCCCTCTATTTATAGTGCCAGATTAGGTGCAAAGAGGTCCGTACGGACCTCCCGGTAATCCGGTTTTTGGTTTTCCTCGATTTGAGGGAATCTGTGATGATGGAGGAATATTTGCAATTATGGTGTCCCCTGAGCAATAAGGTCCGTACGGACCATCTTGCATGCAAAGAGGTCCGTACGGACCATCTTGCATGCAAAGAGGTCCGTACGGACCATCTTGCATGCAAAGAGGTCCGTACGGACCAACTAAGCATGTGGGTAATCATTTCTTCCGGGATTTGAGGGAATATTGTGGACTTTAAGGAGATTCAGTAATTATGACAACAAAGAGGTCCGTACGGACCAATATTGCTTTCCCAATTTCCTGAAAATTCCCGAAAGGTCCTTTTGTCCCTTTTTATCCCAGGAAGGCTCCTCCCTTGGTTTGGTTGGGGGTTTAGAGAGGGTTTTGAGTGAGAGGGGTCGTCGAGACTGCGTTGATGAGTCTGCGGTGTTTCCCGTGTGCTTAAAAGGGGGTGATCCAGATTGGGGTACTTACAGAAGCCCCTCGACGACGTCACTTATGAAAGAAGTGGGGTCGCCGATAAGATAAGGGTCCTAATCTGGATCGCGTGCTGGGAGAGGAAGTGACCGTGGAGGTCAGTGTGAGGACGTGGTGGTGTCCTTTTGTGTGACCGCATAGGTCAGTAGGCTGGACCCTGTGATAGGATTCCTACGTATCCCTAGCGGGAATCAAGCCTGATCGTAGTTCGTGTGTGGGGTGAGTGTTTTGTGAATGCGGGCGTGGTGGTGCCCTGAAGTGTCGTGTGACCGCCGAGGTCAGTTGTAAGGACGTGGTGGTGTCCTGGGTGACCGCATAGGTCGATGGCTGGACCCTGTGATAGGATTCCTACGTATCCCTGGCGGGAATCAAGCCTGGTCGTAGTTCAGAGGTCGTGAAATCTGTGAGTGCGGGCGTGGTGGTGCCCTGAAGTGTGGTGACCGCCGAGGTCAATTGTAAGGACGTGGTGGTGTCCTGGGTGACCGCATAGGTCGATGGCTGGACCCTGTGATAGGATTCCTACGTATCCCTGGCGGGAATCAAGCCTGGTCGTAGTTCAGAGGTGGTGAATTTGTGAGTGTATGTGGGCGTGGTGGTGCCCTGAAGTGTCGTGTGACTGCCAAGGTCAGTGGTAAGGACGGGGTGGTGTCCTAAGATGTGGTGACCGCTGAGGTCAATTGTGAGGACGTGGTGGTGTCCTGGGATGGAAATTTTACGATTTTCCTAATCGGGTGGTTTAAGGCCTTCCGGGCCGGGGATAGTGATTTGGGAGGTTTATACGGTCTTCCGGACCGAGTGGTTTAAAGCCTTCCGGGCTAAAGATAGTATGAAGACTTGAGTCGTCTTCTGGTTGCAGTTTGCCATGCGTGAGGACTTTGAATCGTCTTCTGGCTGCGGTTGGTGCCACGCTGGAGGACTTTGAATCGTCTTCTGGCGGCAGTTGATGTTATGCGCGAGGACTTTGAATCGTCTTCTAGCCGCAGTTGATGTTATGCGCGAGGACTTTGAATCGTCTTCTAGCCGCAGTTGATGTTATGCGCGAGGACTTTGAATCGTCTTCTAGCCGCAGTTGATGTTATGCTGTAAGTACCCCAATCTGGATCACTCCCTTTCAAACACACGGGAAACACCGCAGACTCATCCACGCAGTCTCAGAGACCTCTCTCACTCAAAACCCTCTCAAAACCCTCTCAAACCCCCAACCAAACTAGGGGAGGAGCCTTTCTGGGATAAAAAGGGACAAAAGGGCCTTTCGGGAATTTTCAGGAAACTGGAAAAGCAATATAGGTCCGTACGGACCTCTTTGTTTCCATAATTACTAAATCCCCTTAAAGTCCACAATATTCCCTCAAATCCCGGGAGAAATGATGGTTTCCATGCAGACTTGGTCCGTACGGACCTCTTTGCATGCAAGATGGTCCGTACGGACCTCTTTGCAAGGGGACATCATCATTTCCAGAATATTCACCATCATTGCATATTCCCTCAAATCGAGGAAAACCAAAATCCTGGATAACCAAGGAGGTCCGTACGGACCTCTTTGCACCAAATCTGAGACTATAAATAGAGGGCTCCCCCTCCTCATTTTTTCACACCTCCCTCTTCTCTCTTCCTCCCTAAGCCTTCTGGCTCCCCTTCTAAGCCCTTTCGAGGCATTCCCGGCCCCTTCGGATCCTTCCGAGGCCTTCCGAGCCCCCTCGAGGTGCTCCGAAGCCTCTCCGAGCGCTCCCGAGACGCTCCCGCGCTGCCCGAGGCACTCTCGAGGTACTCGAGGCCCCTCGTGGTACTCCGAGGCCTTGCACAGTCTTTCCCCGGTGTCCCGGCTCTTTCCGAGTCAAACCGACGATCCCAAACCACGCCGAAACTCTGCCCGAGTGACTCCTGCCACCACAACGCACGCCGAACCTCTGCCCGAGTGGTCCCGACGATCCCCACGCACGCCGAACCTCTGCCCGAACGCAGCCTACAACCTCAACTCACGCCGAAACTGCGTCCGCGGACAACCGGCATCCCCAAAGCAATCCAGGAACGCTACTCGACCTCAAACACTATTCCCTGCGGAAGACAGGACACGAACCAACATTGGTAAGGCTTCCTTCCTATTCTATTTCAATACATTTCAATACAATGTAGACATCCGATACAGCATGCATTTTTAAAAGCACACACACACACACAACTTTTTAAAGGATATTAGGGGTATCCGAAAGACTCGTTTTACGAGGCTACTCGGGTGAGCTCTAATATTCTAATATTCTCTTCCCGGGGAGTCATCTGACCTCCGAACTCAAAATCTCATCACACAAAAACAGTTTAAAATTTATCTTTAAACTGATGCCCTTTTTCAATGTTTTGGGCTTAATAAAAACGGCGTGGCGACTCTACAAAGCAAAACGGCGAGACACCTCCAACACGCAACGCTAAAACGGAATAAGCCAGATGCCGGGGCGCGATTGTGCTGCCTCTCGGATCCGGGCGACTTCCCGAACAGCCGACGAATGCGAGATGCCGGGGCTCGCGCGCGAGCCGGATCCGGTAATTTCGGTTGGCGACTCCATTGGGACATTTTGTTTTAAAAACTTTTAAACAAAACAAAAGATTTTTAAAACGATGATGAGGGTCAAACTTTCATTTTACCCCTTCCTTTAACTGTTGTGTGTGTGTGCACGTGCTTCGTTTTTATTTTACAAAAAAAAAAAAAATACAAAAAAAATGCATCAATATACATCTGTGCATACATTTAAAATTCTTCAAAAACTTCTATTTTACTCAGAAAAAGAATTTTAGAAACCGCACACTACGCGCCTTCTTTGCCTCGGTTACACCGCACTCTACTCACACCGCCTCGGTTACATCGCACACTATGCGCACCGCCGCCTCGGATACACTGCACACTACAACCCTTAACCCGGAGTGGTCTCGGTTGCGATCCGTTTGGTCTTCCTAGGCCTCTTGGGCGCGCACGGGATCATTCCAAACATCCCATCCTAGCCAAGCGTCAACCACACGTTTGAGTCTTGAGTCACACTCTGTCCGGACTCGGTTGGTTTTTACCCGGTCAGGTGTCATACGGCTGGATACATATACCATGCCGGCCATTTTCTGAGTCAAGGCTCGGAACTCAAGATCCCTTGCGCAAGCAAAGCGATGAAAAGGTCATGCTAAAATCTTGACCTGATCTTGATTTCCGAAGCTACACCCGCACGATGTTCCGTCCCGGATATACGTCCATGCTCGCATGACACCATGTCATCACGCCTTTGAGACGTCAGCCATGACGATATGACCCAACCAATGCCTAACGTCACAGATCCCTTGCGCAAGCAAGGTAAAGAGAAGGTCATGCCGAACTCTTGACTGATCTTGACTCGGTGGCCGGCTCGGTTCACTATTCACATGGCTAACGCATCAAAACGAACATGACAGGCTCGGTCCTTAGGTTCGATTTTTCTTTTAGGCCGGTGGAAACCGCTTGCACTAAAAGACCCTCGCACAGGTGTCCACCCGGGATGTCGAAATACAGGTGCAAACGAGGGGCTTATAGCCGCACGAGATGGTCTCCATCGACCCGGGATCTAGCATAGTTGCGAAAAGAAGAGCAATCTTTTCCAACCTACCTAGGATTACGAGAAAATCTTGTTTTAAGTAAATTAAAACAACAAAAAAATAATAAATATAAAAGAAACGGAAACCGCATGCCACGTGAGCTTTCCCCTTTTTATCCCGAGAGGCCATTCCCGTGTCTAAACCTTGCCCGTCACCCTCCGAATCGAGAGTGGTTGAGAATACCCGGAGCCGCCTTTTCGTATTGAGGTCACAAGGTCCGACGGCCCTTCCAGATTCAACGGTCCACACCGTCCGCTACTCCCCATGACGGGATCAACGGATAACAAGGTGAGGAAACGGAACCCCGCCCGGGAAATTTCCAAACAATGGAAGAAGTTTGGCAAGCTTTTAAGGCTCTCGAGAAACGCCAAGAAGTGCTGCGGGCTTGGATTGAATATGCCATACGCCGTCGCAGAACCGTCGTGGTTCCCCAACTGATGGGACCGTCGTTCTCATAGAAGACGGAGAAATATCGGCTCCCCGGTCTCTCAAAGCTATCGGCGGGTCCCTCCTTCACAAATCCACGGAAACCTAGCAATGCAAGGCAACTCCCGCTCAAAGCTCCATTCGAGCCTCAGTCAAACAGCTCTGATTTTCCAACCTCAGCACACCTATGGGCCCGCTCCCTCAAATCCTAACACCTCTCAATATCCCCTGGAATTCAATCCCGTGCCTCTGTATGAGTCCCGCAGCCACAACTTGAAATCCCAATGTTTACCAGGGACGGACATCCCAGGCGGATATCCCGACATTTCAAACCTTCCACCCATTTGGTGCCCAGGGCTAATGAAGCATTTCCCCAATTCCTAAACACAACCCTTAGTGGTCCAGGCAATTACGCCCCCAATTTCAACAATCCAGGATATGGGTATGTATACACTCAACTGCCTCCCCAAGACTCCCGAATGGCGATCCCATCTGCCAATCCACCTCCATCTTCGGTCTCCATCCCAGAAAACGGCGGCTGCCTGCACTGCGGACCCCCATATGGCTTGGTTGGCAGAACATGCAAAGGAGATACAACGGAAGAGTTTCCTTAAGCAAAAGGAAAAAGGTTACCAAACACCTCCAAACAAGAAGAAAGAGGTTACTAGAGCAGTCCACTACATCCGGAGACGGAGCTCAAGTAAACCGCGATCAAGCACCCCGAGGAACGACAATCCCCCTCGCATACCACAGTTCCAGCATTTTGATAACCTCGGGATGCCCTTGAGCCAAGTCCTCGAGACACTAGTAAAGAGGAACATTCTCAAACCCCTTGAGAATTTCCAACCAAAGACTCGCAAGCCCAACATGGATATGAGCAAGCACTGCGCCTTCCACAACTACCCCGGTCACACCACCGACAATTGCTTCGTGCTAAAACAAGTGGTCCAAGGGCTAATCGAAGAGGGAAAGTTGGAACGCCCCTGCGGTCCCATCACAGTTGGAAACCCTTTCCCTAGAAATGACGGGGTAATCAAGGTGGAGAAGTCCTCTGCAAATTCCCGTGATGAATGGGGACGTGAAGACGGAACCTGGGGCTTCCGCAATGAAGAATTCGAGAGAAAGAATCCAAGAACGGTTATTCCCCAACAATCCTTTCCAGAATCGGGGCACACCAAGGGATGGATCGAGCCTTCCCCAGAGATAAGGCAGTTCGAGACAGGTCGAGCAAGTGGCAGCATCAAAAACGGCGTGACTTTCACAAACGCGGACCACGGCCCGGCAAGAAGAGACGGGACGAGAAGCTTGGACTAACCCCGTCTCCTAGAGTCTATCTTCAAAAATAAAAGACCCCGAGTGCAGTCGTATTTATGTTCGAGTCTCTCGAGTCGTCGATGGCCTTACGCCTAAAGATTATGCGTTTGTAACATAAACCGCGCTTCCTTATGCTTTGAATAAATGATCGACCTTTACGAGTATCCCTCATTGCCACTTTAACAAATGATAAATTAACTAATCAAAAACAGGTTAATAATGATTCACTTGGTAAAGACGCGAGACACATTAATGAACAATGCATTAAAACAAATCTTTAAGCATGTTGTCAAACGAGAGGAAAATCGGGCCCAAGCTGCCGAGAAGGTTCTAACCAAAATGAATTTGGGAAATCTTTGAAGAGCCCAAAGAGACGCAAATCAAAGAATCACACGGTCAAACCTCGTAGGTTCTGAGTACTTTTTTCATTCAATCAAGTCCTCCTCGGACATTGTAATTAAGTCTTCAATTTTCCATACATAAGTCTTCTTTCTTTTCTTGCTAGACTTGAGACATTATTTTGCACCCCACATTACATTTAATGAAATGGTTTTGTTTTATGTGATCACTTGCATTGCTCAACAAGTAATTCCACAAATGATTAATGCTTTGATTAATTGGTGTGAGAAAGTCAATCGATAGCTCCCCATACACCTTACCATACCCCACACAAAGGCCTCCATCAAGCCATACACTTTCCAAAATATGTCCCCACCATCACTTTGACCAAGTCAACGACGGCAGGAACATCAAAGGACAACAAAAGGTCACTCAGCATCAAAAGATTGACCCCATGTCGACAACAATCTAGGGGCTTGCCTTCGCCCTCGTGCGCATCAAGAAAGTTCAAGCAGGGGCTTGCCTTCGCCCTCAAATGCTTCAAAAAAAGAGCTCAAGCGAAGCGCACAAAAAAAAGAAGCTCAAGCGAAGCTACAAAAAAAAAAAAGCTCAAGCGAAGCTACAAAAAAAAGAGCTCAAGCGAAGCTTCACAAAAATAAATGAGGTCAAAGACCCGAGGCCAACGATCAAGAAGCAAGGGAGTCACCGAAAAGACTGTCAAATACGACTTGTCAAGAAATCACCTCAAGGCCCGTGCCTCATCATTCAGCTTTCCGAGCCTTTTCGTCAAAGGCCGCACAAATATTCATGCCCTGGCCCCAAAGCCAAACACGGTTCGACCCGAACTACGTCGACCTGAGCTCCTTGTCTCAAGGGGAACGTAGGCAACCAGAAATGGTCCGGTCATAAACACATACAAATCCACAAACCCGGTCTCATCAATGACCTCTCCTATACACAAACCTTCTTTCACACCAGACCAACTCGATCCTTGATACCGGTTGACTTTCTCCTCATTAATCAAAGCATATCAGGTTTAATTGTTGAATAACCCGAACATCAACAAAGGGTTTTAAGCAAACAAGTGATCATTGTGAACAAATCAAGTTTTCAATTGTCTCGACAAGTCTTCTTTTTCTACAAAATAGGACAATAGAGCTAAACACTGATTTTACGTCGTGAGGGCTTCCATACACTTTTACAAGCTTTTTAGTACTCATACTCTCTCAAAAGAGTCAAACCCAAAAGCATTTCTTTTGTGCCCACATCAAATAAGGCATTCACACAAAAGGGGACCCGTTCCCACCTTTTCAAAAATAAATACGCCCTTGCAAGTGTACATTACGAGTCATTTCTCCCACAAAAGAGGGTCGAACTACGCGGACTGAGCCTCTCGGTCAGGGGAACGTGGCGGCCTTCATTGGTTCGGTCTAAGGAATACACAAAATTCCAAAAATTGATGCCACGAGGCTCGGGAAAGAAGCAAACAAGAGATTTTGCGTCTCGACAAAGCTTTAAAAGTAAATCACAAATCATCACGGTTAAAACACTTTTTGATGAGTTCAAGCACGGTCCACTCTCGATTCACAACATGCTAAAAGACAACTTAAAACATTTAACAATCAATGTGTACGCAATGCCGATGAATGGATACTCGGTGTTTTGAAGGTCATTCCATGCTACTCGCGTTTGGCCCTTCATCACTCTTTCCTTTCCTCCCTCGTCCCCAACAAGTCTTTTTCATTCCCCATGAGCGAGTTCTGTCTCCCTCATTCCGAGATCGAGTCCTCCTTGTCGTGTCAAACGAACCAGTCGCTCTCGAGCATCGTTCACCCGTGCCTCGGCTCGGATCTCCTCCCTACGAGTGCAAAAGGGGACCTCTCCCCGCCCGATCTGTCAACTCGAGTCCTGTAGTCAAACAAAGCGTCTCCCATGACATCCGAGGGTTAGACCAAGCTTGCACTCCTAAGGCTATAGCGGAGACGACAATCTTGCCCCTGAATTGCTTCACGCTGCTCCCCAAAACCACTTGGGTGCACGATATGCTACTCATACCAATCCAGTACTCGATGGTCAAGACAACATTCTCCCGGCATCTAAGGAGCACCACGGGAGGGAAAGCGGAATACTTCCATACCCTCGAGAAAATACATAAAAGCATCGGGATCTGTCATGCGAAAGAAGCTACCTCCACGTTGGCAATGTCATCCCGGCCAAAGAAAGGCTCTGCCTCATCCCGAACCGACGGGAAACAAGCAACGGAACACGTAGAAGAGGACCAAGGCAAACACGGAACTCGACAACATAGGAACCTTCTGACGAGGCCCTCCTAGTTTCAATCCCCCAAAGGGAAACCCACCAACGAATCTGATGCGTACCAAGATATGCTATCCATCTCTCCCAAGCAGACTGATCCATGTCCAAGACAAGAGGTCACTGAGCAAATGTCCACGGACAAAGAGACGCCGGAGACTCAGGCATGGCTTGAAGCCTCTCTCGCAACCATAATGCAAGCAAAGCAGGGGCTTCCCCCGCATGAATCGGTTCTCATCACCAGACGATCCACACCGTGGAAGGTTTCCCCCGGAACCAAAGGAATGATATCCTCGCCCGCCCGACAATGGCCTGCCACATCCAACAGAGCACCGTCACATATCCTGAGTTAGCTAACCCCAAAAAGAGGGGCTGTCAAGCAAAAAGCGAACGCGTCCCTGGAGACATCACTCCCGCCGCCGCTCATGAAAGCGCATCAGCTGCTTCAGCTCCCAACTGCTCAGAAAACCTGCCAAAGCTTCCTCAGCCTCCACTAACCACAAATACATTCCCAGCTCATGCGACATGCACAAAAAAATAATAATAAGCTAGCAACAATTCCTAGGTCAATCCCGGGAATCACAAATACGTCATTACATCTTAAATAAAATACTTTCTTTGTGCAAATACAAGTGTTTTATTACGGGTACAAAATGTCATTTGCTCTACAAAAAAAAAAAAACAATGGAAAGAGGAAAAGCAAAAGAGCCCTAATCCGATTCATCATCATCCTCCTCCTGAATGAGAAATTCGGCATCTCGGCGCCTCCACCCGACCACATCATCGTCCTCGTTGAACCCAGCACCTTCCTCGACCGGATAATCCAAGAAGTCCACAGGAATAAGAATGAAGAAGGAAAAAGAAGATGAGCCATCCCTCCTCTCCTTGTCCGGCCCGAGGCATCCCACGTCCTCGCCAAGTTCGGGACGGAGGCTCCATCTCGCCCTCACCGCAAGTTCGAGACGGGCGCCATCTCGCCTCACCGCAAGTTCGACAGAGGCGCTACCTCGCCCTCACCAATTTCGAGACAGAGGTTCCACCTCGCCCTCACCGCAAGTTCGAGACAGAGGCGCTACCTCGCCCTCGCAAGTTCGAGACAGAGGCTCCATCTCGCCCTCCCGCAAGTTCGAGACGGGCGCTACCTCGCCCTCACCAAGTTCGAGACAGAGATTCCACCTCGCCCTCCCCGCAAGTTCGAGACAGAGGCGCTACCTCGCCCTCACCAAGTTCGGACGGAGGTTCCATCTCGCCCTCCTCCCGCAAGTTCGAGACAGAGGCGCTCACCTCGCCCTCACCAAGTTCGAGACAGGCGCTACCTCGCCCTCACCAAGTTCGACAGAGGCTCCATCTCGCCCTCCCGCAAGTTCGCATGCAGGCGCTACCTCGCCCTCACCAAGTTCGAGACGGAGGCGCTACCTCGCCCTCACCAAGTTCGGACAGAGGTTCCACCTCGCCCTCACCGCAAGTTCGGACAGAGGCGCTACCTCGCCCTCACCAAGTTCGGACAGGCTCCATCTCGCCCTCACCGAAAGTTCGAGACAGAGCGCACCTCGCCCTCACCAAGTTCGAGACAGAGGTTCCACCTCGCCTCACCGCAAGTTCGAACAAAGGCTCCGTCGCGTCCTCGTCCTTTCAGCACCGACTTCGGTCAAAACGCGCGGGCGCATCCGCAGCATTTCAAGAACTTCGGTCGGGCGCCACACGTCCTCAACATTTCAACAACTCGATCGCAGGCGCCCCATGCCCTCTAACACTTGGCAATTCGGCGAGACGCCACCACGTCCTTCTTCATCTCGGTCAGAGGCGCCCCACGTCCTCAACAATTCAACTTCCTCCTCACAAAGGTGCCTCATCCTACGAGGTAAACACAAAGAAAGGTATGTCAATAAACTTCAAACGCAATACATAGCTGTAATAAATGCTACATAAAAGAAGAGTCCCAGCACGGCATGATGCCTTTCCAAAAATTCCCACAAACAAAGTTCCATATAGGATCCACAAAATGCCCATCAAACTCAACTTAGGTCCAGACGCCTTAGAATAGTCTCAACTTAGGGTCATACTACTGAACTAAGTCTACCTTAGGTCATACTCTGAACTAGGTCCCAACTTAGGTCATACTCTGAACTAGGTCCCAATTTAGGTTCATACTCCACGAAACTAAACCCCAACTTAGGTCATACTCTGAACTAGGTCCCAACTTAGGTCATATTCATATTCCCCGAACTAGGTCCCAACTTAGGGTCATACTCCTGAACTAGGTCACAACTTAGGTTCATACTCCCGAACTAAGCCTCAACTTAGGTATAGACGCCTTCACACAAACTTCAACTCAGGACATCACCACGTCCACTCACCACAAACCTCACTACTTCACCACGGCCGGAAGGCTTTAAACCACTCGGTCAGGCCACATTATCGCAAATACCACATCACTATCTCCCGGCCCAGGAAGGCTTTAAACCACTCAGTCAGGAGCGTATAAATCAGCAAACTACTATCCCCCGGCCCGGAAGGCTCTAAGCCACTCGGTCCTAGGAGACCGTATAAATCTCCCAAATCACTATCGGCCAGGCGGAAGGCCTTAAACCACCCGATTAGGAAAATCGTAAAATTTCCATCCCGGACGCCACCACGTCCTCACACCGACCTATGCGGTCACCGGACGCCACCACGTCACTTATCACCGACCTATCACGGTCACCCTGGGCCGCCACCACGTCCTTATCACCGACCTATGCGGTCACCCCGACGCCACCACGTCCTTATCACCGACCTATACGGCCACCCCGACGCCACCACGTCCTTATCACCGACTCCTATACGCCACCCCGACGCCACCACGTCCTTATCACCGACCCATACGGTCACCCCCGACGCCACCACGTCACTTATCACCGACCTATACGGTCACCCGGACGCCACCACGTCCTTATCACCGACCTATACGGTCACCGGACGCCACCACGTCCTTATCACCGACCCATATGCGGCCACCCAGACGCCACCACGTCCCTTATCACCGACCTATGCGGTCACTCCCGGACGCCACCACGTCCTTATCACCGACCTATCACGGTCGCGGACGCCACCACGTCCTTATCACCGACCTATCTGACGGTGCCAGGTCCTCACCGACGCCACCACGTCCTTATCACCGACCTATACGGCCCCTGGACGCCACCACGTCCTTATCACCGACCCACCTGCGTCATCACCGACCTATACGGCCACCGCCGACGCCACCACGTCCTTATCACCGACTATACGGTCACCCGGACGCCCACCACGTCCTTATCACCGACCTATACGGTCACCCGGACGCCACCACGTCCTTATCACCGACCTATACGGTCACCGGACGCCACCACGTCCTTATCACCATGACCTCGGCGGTCACCACAACACTCAGGCACCACCACGCCCGCATTCACAAAACTCCACACCCGAACTACGACCGGGCTTGATTCCCGCCGGGGATACGTAGGAATCCTATCACAGGTCCGGCCATCGACCTAAACGGTCACCCAAAAGGACGCCACCGTCCTCACTTTACGACCCGGTCGCTTCCTCTCACCCCACACGCGATCGCGATTGGATACTTATCTTATCTCCCACTTCCTTCATAAGAGGACGTCGTCGAGGACCCCATCGGATCACTCCCTTTCAAACACACGGAAACACCGCGAGACTCATCCACGCAGTCTCGTAGACCTCTCTCACTCAAAACCCTCTCAAAACCCTCTCAAACCCCCAAGCAAACTAGGGGAGGAGCCTTTGCAGGATAAAAAGGGACAAAAGGGCCTTTCGAATTTTCAGGAAACTGGAAAAGCAATATAGGTCCGTACGGACCTCTTTGTTTCCATAATTACTAAATCCCCTTAAAGTCCACAATATTCCCTCAAATCCGGGAGAAATGATGGTTTCCATGCAGACTTGGTCCGTACGGACCTCTTTGCATGCAAGATGGTCCGTACGGACCTCTTTGCAAGGGGACATCATCATTTCCAGAATATTCACCATCATTGCATATTCCCTCAAATCGAGGAAAACCAAAATCCTGGATAACCAAGGAGGTCCGTACGGACCTCTTTGCACCAAATCTGAGACTATAAATAGAGGGCTCCCCCTCCTCATTTTTTCACACCTCCCTCTTCTCTCTTCCTCCCTAAGCCTTCTGGCTCCCCTTCTAAGCCCTTTCGAGGCATTCCCGGCCCCTTCGGATCCTTCCGAGGCCTTCCGAGCCCCCTCGAGGTGCTCCGAAGCCTCTCCGAGCGCTCCCGAGACGCTCCGCGCTGCCGAGGCACTCTCGAGGTACTCACGAGGCCCCTCGTGGTACTCCGAGGCCTTGCACAGTCTTTCCCCGGTGTCCCGGCTCTTTCCGAGTCAAACCGACGATCCCAAACCACGCCGAAACTCCCGCCCGAGTGACTCCCGCCACCACAACGCACGCCGAACCTCGCCCGAGTGGTCCCGACGATCCCCACGCACGCCGAACCTCGCCCGAACGCGGCCTACAACCTCAACTCACGCCGAAACTCGTCCGCGCACAACCGGCATCCCAAAGCAATCCGGAACGCTACTCCGACCTCAAACACTATTCCCCTGCGGAAGACAGACACGAACCAACATTGGTAAGGCTTCCTTCCTATTCTATTTCAATACATTTCAATACAATGTAGACATCCGATACAGCATGCATTTTTAAAAGCACACACACACACACACAACTTTTTAAAGGATATTAGGGGTATCCGAAAGACTCGTTTTACGAGGCTACTCGGGTGAGCTCTAATATTCTAATATTCTCTTCCCGAGGAGTCATCTGACCTCCGAACTCAAAATCTCATCACACAAAAACAGTTTAAAATTTATCTTTAAACTGATGCCCTTTTTCAATGTTTTGGGCTTAATAAAAACGGCGTGGCGACTCTACAAAGCAAAACGGCGAGACACCTCCAACACGCAACGCTAAAACGGAATAAGCCAGATGCCGGGGCGCGATTGTGCTGCCTCTCGGATCCGGGCGACTTCCCGAACAGCGACGAATGCGAGATGCCGGGGCTCCGCGCGCGAGCCGGATCCGGGTAATTTCATATGCGCGAGGACTTTGAATCGTCTTCTAGCCGCAGTTGATGTTATGCGCGAGGACTTTGAATCGTCTTCTAGCCGCAGTTGATGTTATGCGCGAGGACTTTGAATCGTCTTCTAGCCGCATTTGTGGAGGCGTGGCTGCCTTGTGCTTTGATAGCGAGAGGCGTAGATGCCTTTGTGTTTTTGCATGTTGAGTAGAAGGTTGGACTTACGATGACTGCCAGTGCTTGCGTTGCCGTTGAAGTGGGCAAGGATGACGGCCGGTGATTGCTTCACCATTTGTCATTTTGGAGGCGCTTCGTGCCTTGGGACTTGTACTCGGAGGTGTTGGCTCCTTTTTGTGCTTTTTTTGCCGTTTGAGTGGGCAAGGATGATGGTCGGTGCTGGGGATATGCAGTCTTGTATGACTTCCCTTTGACTTGTTGGGGAGGAGCTCGGGCTTACTTTGATGGCCGGTGCTTGCGTTGCCGTTGAAGTGGGCGAGGTTCGGGCTTACACTGACTGCCGGTGCTTGAATTGCTGGGGATGCATGACCTTGTAGGGGCCATTTCTGCTGAGAAGATGACTTCGGACCTTCTTTGAGGGCCAGTGGTTGAGTTGCCGTTGATCGTTTTGGAGGCGTCTTGTGCCTTGATATTCGTGCTGGGAGGTGTTGGCTCCTTCTTGAGTCGCCGTTGAGTGGGCGAGGACCGGTCTTACACTGACGGCCGATGGTTGAGTTGCCGTTGAAGTGGGTGAGGTTCGGGCTTACACTGACTGCCGGTGGTTGAATTGCCGTTGAAGTGGGCGAGGACCGGGCTTACACTGACGGCCGGGGATTGAATTGCCGTTGGAGTGGGCGAGGACCGGTCTTACGTTGATGGCCGGTGGTTGAATTGCCGTTGAAGTGGGCGAGGACCGGTCTTACACTGACGGCCGGTGGTTGAATTGCCGTTGAAGTGGGCGAGGACCGGTCTTACACTGACGGCCGGTGGTTGAATTGCCGTTGATCGTTTTGGAGGCGTCTTGTGCCTTGATATTCGTGCTGGGAGGTGTTGGCTCCTTCTTGAGTCGCCGTTGAGTGGGCGAGGACCGGTCTTACACTGACGGCCGGGGGTTGAATTGCCGTTGGAGTGGGCGAGGACCGGGCTTACACTGACGGCCGGTGGTTGAATTGCCGTTGAAGTGGGCGAGGACCGGTCTTACGCTGACGGCCGGTGGTTGAATTGCCGTTGAAGTGGGCGAGGACCGGTCTTACACTGACGGCCGGTGGTTGAATTGCCGTTGAAGTGGGCGAGGACCGGTCTTACGTTGACGGCCGGTGGTTGAGTTGCCGTTGAAGTGGGCGAGGTTCGGGCTTACACTGACTGCCGGTGGTTGAATTGCCGTTGAAGTGGGCGAGGTTCGGGCTTACACTGACTGCCGGTGGTTGAATTGCCGTTGAAGTGGGCGAGGACCGGGCTTACACTGACGGCCGGTGGTTGAATTGCCGTTGAAGTGGGCGAGGACCGGTCTTACACTGACGGCCGGGGATTGAATTGAAGGGTTAGGGACCATTCTGCACTTGGATTTGCTGGAAAAGGCCTTAGGATGTACTGTGTGGGCAAAGATTATAAGGGCAGGAAAGTAATTTGGTCACCCCTTGCAAAGAGGTCCGTACGGACCAACCTGGTTGCAAAGAGGTCCGTACGGACCACCTTGGTTTTTTACAGTTCCCAGATTTTGACTGGGTTTAAAACCGAGGCATCCCCTTCATTTCCCATTTCCAGTTCGTGAACCAGGCGAGAGAGAGAGAGAAAAAATCCTCCATTGTTAACCAAAATCAACAATTTTTTTGCTTGAATTGCTTGCCATGGCTGAAGGATCTCGAAGGAGTCGTCGTCAACGCAGTCAAGAGGTGGTCGAGCAACGGATGGAGCTTCAAAGAAATTGGATCTCGTTCGTTCCATCTTCGAAGAACCCGGATGTCTTGTATCCGAATCCGGAGGTGCACAATCGTCGCTCTATGAACGTCGGGGAGGTAAGAAATCCGTTCCGTTTTGATTCCCTGCTCGAATTTTTGAATGCTAGAACTAGGTTTTAGTTTTTCGCATTTTTGAATTTTTTTTTTGTTATTTTTTATGCCTTTTTGTGAAATTCTTGATGAATTGTTGAAAATGGACATGTAAAAATTGTGGGTATGGGTATTTTGTGCAGAAATGTGTAGATTAGCTCTTATTTGTGAAAATAAAGTGCCTCTCTAATGAAATGCATGCTTTGGTGTTTTGTACCGTATGCTATTTATGTATGTACATTATGAGAAAAATTATCGTGTAGTGATAATTTTTGTGAAAAAATGTGACATGTGCCGTGTTTTGTGACGGGTTTTGTCTGAAAGTACGTGCCGTGTAGGGACGGATTTTTTGAAAATGTGTTATGCAGTGTGTGCCGTGTTTTTGGGTGACGGACTTTGTGGGGAAAATATGTGCAATATGTGCCGTGTTTTTGTGACGGGTTATATGTGCCTTTGCCGTGTTGGGACGGACTTTTTTGAAAATGTGTCGTGTAGGGCTTAATCCCTCTTTTGAGAAAATGTGTACAGTGTGTGCCGTGTTTTTGTGACGGACTGCATGGGAAAAATTATATGTATAATGTATGTGCAATGTGTGCCGTGTTTTGTGACGGGTTATTTTCATGGCTTTCCGTGTTGGGACGGACTTTTGTGCCTTTTGTTTTATATTAAGTACTGTGATTGACGTACCTTTCTTTGTGTTTACCCGCAGGATGCGGGGCTTATGGCCGGGAAGGCCAAGAGGATGAAGACTCTGGGATCGCTCGAGGCCGTTGTTGAGCCGCGGCGCGGATGCCCGATATTTCGTGGATGGTAGGCCGAGTCCCGTGAGGCCGGTTTACGCTTCGGCCTGGGTGTGTTCGTTGAGAACGTGGTCGGGGTTTCGACACGAGGAAGAACAAGAGCGTCTTCCTTGGCCTTTCGAGTACCGGTGGGATACCACCCACACCTTCCACCCGAGCCGGGGAGAGGTGACGGTGACGCCGACCGACTTTGCCGCGATCACCGGCTTTCCTTCAAAGGAGGGCCGGTACGGTGGAGAGATATGATCTCCGATGTGGTGTTGACCGAGCCGCTGGGCTTCGAGCCTCGTCCTCGCAGGGCCTCGCATGTTGTATAGTGATGTGGAGCCGAAGATCACGGCCAAGATTGGGGCCTATGTTCCTGGGACCGGCCAGTGACGGCGGAGCAGCTTGGCGCGCTCCTTTTTGTGGTATGCACCGTCCGAGACTTTGTTCTCGAACCACGCGACCGCGGCTCCCTTTGCTCGCTGAGAGCTTGATTGACCCGGACAGGGTCTCGTGATATTGCTTGGGGCGAGGCGTGCTTGGGCCGAGCTCTACTTCTCCTTGGACCGGTTTAGCCGGTGTGGCGCCTGTTGGCCAGTTTTTACTTTGCTTTGGAGGTATGAGTTTATTGCTGTTTTTTTTTATTTAGCAACTTGTCGTTTCTCCGTTTTTCTTTTGCACTGAGCCCTTTCTGTTTTTTTTTTGTCACAGGTGTGGTTCTATGAGGTTTTCCAGTGCTTCCCGTGGGATAGAGATCCGGGCCGTTGTCGCGTACCCGCTATGTCAATGGGCTCGCACGGCGAGGAAGAGGAGGACCAAAGCAGGGAAGCTCACACTACCGTAAATGTGTCATTTAGCGACGGAAAAACAATGACGGATGCATTCCGTCGCTATTTAGCGACGGAATATAGTATTTAGCGTCGGAATTATTTTGGCGTCAAATTTAGCGACGGAATTTAATTCCGCCGCTAAATTCCGCCGCTAAAAAGAATATTCCTCGAATATTCGTTTATTTCCGCCGCTAATTTGGCGGTTGATTTACCGACGGAAAATTCCGCCGCTAAATCTTTAACAATGACGGAATTATTCCGCCGGTGAAATTAAATGGTTTTTTTTTAATAAACACCGACGGAATATTTCCGCCGCCGATAATTTAATAATTTTTTATTTATCGGCGACGGAAATATTCCGTCTGTTTAATAAAAAAAAAAAAATTCAAAATTTCCAGGAGAAAGACCGCTGCCCACAATGCAAGGGCGAAATGGTTGTACAGGAGAAGAAGGTCTTGGAAGTGGTTGTGGAGAAGGGTATGCAAAATGGACAGAAAATTACATTCCCAGGAGAAGCCGATGAAGCTCCCGACACTCTTACTTGGCGCTCATTTAAAATTTCAAAATTTCCGAACGAACAACAAGCGTATAATCCAATTCAAACTTTCAAACCAAATTAATCGAGACACCTAGCCTCTAAATCCCTCACTCCCATCCTCTCTCTCTCTCTCTCTCTCTCTCCGAAGAATTGAATTTGAAAAAACAAATATCGAGCCGCTCTTACCCCAGTGCTATTTCATCTTTAATTTCGGAGTAATTCCA
>JAFEMH010000985.1:260000-352500 GCA_022495995.1 Adenophora triphylla var. japonica
GGGTATAGGGCATAGGGTATAGGGCATAGGGCATAGGGCATAGGGCATAGGGCATATTGCATAAGGCATAGGGCATAGGGCATAGGGCATAGGGCATAGGGTATAGGGCATAGGGTATAGGGCATAGGGTATAGGGCATAGGGTATAGGGTATAGGGTATAGGGTATAGGGCATAGGGTATAGGGAAATTTCCGCCGCTATTAATAATAATAATAATAATAATAATAATAATAATAATAATAATAATAATAATAATAATAATAATAATAATAATAATAATAATAATAATAATAATAATAATAATCGGAATTCTACAGCGAGTATGGTCCGAATATCACTTTTGTGGATGTTTACGCTAGCACCCATATTCGGAATTCTACAGCGCCCGATCAACCTCCGCAATGGGTTGACGATCGATCTGCTACTGCCTTTGTAAGTAAACTACCATTAAATGACTTGATTTTGAATATGTAAATTTATTTATGTACCTTACATTGTGTATATGATTATAATTGTTTGTTTTATTTTTTCGTGCCGCATATCAAGCCGCCGTTGTTCCCGATGGAACGCCTCCCGGCGAGCCCGTCCCCTTCGTGCACGATGTTTGGCGGGAGGTCACCTCTCGAGGACATCCGAGGAGAGGAGCCCGAGTGTTAGGGATGGGGGATTACGGGCGGCAATGCCCGTCGGCGTCGACCGGCCGTCGGAGAAATGTTGACCGGCCCATGTTTCATGATCCGAGGGTCGACACTGAGGCTGCGTTGGAGGAGGAGAGAGACGCGAGCGGGCAAAGCTTGCGGATGCTTTGGCGGTTCGAGACGCGGATGCGGGAGGAGAACGATCGACGCCATGCGAGACTCGAGAGACAATTGGCGGCGGTTGATGGCTCGTCTCGGCCCGGACTCCCAGGATAATTCCCGGCGTCCCAGGTTGATTGCGGACTTTTTTAGACATTGTTGTATTAATTTATACTTGTTTGTAAACATTTGAGACATTTGGTACCCGCGGAGCCCTCCCGCCTCTCCCCCTCCCCGCTCCACCCTCTCCCCCTCCCCGCTCCACCCCTCTCCCCCTCTCCCCCTTCCCCCCTTCCCCCTCTCCCCCTATCCCCCTATCCCCCTCCCCCTCTCCCCCTCCCGAATTGGTACGGTGGTATTTAGTTTTTTTTATTTGGTATTTGGTATTTGAATTTTAGTTTTTATAGTTTTAGTTTTAGAAATTGAAATGTTATATCGTGTACAAAAATTTTGGTTTTTGATATTTTAAAATATTTTTTTTTAATTTATTTGAGAATCGCCGACGGAATTTTCCGTCGCTGAAATTAATCTTGAAAGAAAAATTAATTAAATAAATTAATTTCGGCGGCGGAAATTTCCGTGTTTGTAATAAAATTAATTTAATTAAATTAATTCACGACGGAATTTCCGACGCTATAATCATTTAATTTTTATTTAATTTTTGATTTCAATGGCGGAAAATTCCGTCATTGTAATAAAATTTAAATTAAAATTAAATAATTTCGGCGACGGTATTTTCCGCCGTGAAATAATTTAATTTTAATTTAAATTTTATTACAGCTGACGGAATTTTCATTGTAAATTAATTTAATTAAATTAATTTTTATTACAGCGACGGAAATTTCCGCCGCTGAAATGAATATTTAATTAAATTAAATTAATATAGCGGCGGATATTTCCGTCGCTGTTGAAATTACCCGGATCCGGCTCGCGCGCGGAGCCCCGGCATCTCGCATTCGTCGACCGGGGAAGTCGCCGGATCAGAAGCGGCACAATCGCGCCCCGGCATCTGGCTTATTCCGTTTTAGCGTTGCGTGTTGGAGGTGTCTCGCCGTTTTGCTTTGTAGAGTCGCCACGCCGTTTTTATTAAGCCCAAAACATTGAAAAAGGGCATCAGTTTAAAGATAAATTTTAAACTGTTTTTGTGTGATGAGATTTTGAGTTCGGAGGTCAGATGACTCCTCGGGAAGAGAATATTAGAATATTAGAGCTCACCCGAGTAGCCTCGTAAAACGAGTCTTTCGGATACCCCTAATATCCTTTAAAAAGTTGTGTGTGTGTGTGTGTGCTTTTAAAAATGCATGCTGTATCGGATGTCTACATTGTATTGAAATGTATTGAAATAGAATAGGAAGGAAGCCTTACCTATGTTGGTTCGTGTCTGTCTTCCGCGGGGAATAGTGTTTGAGGTCGGAGTAGCGTTAGGATTGCTTTGGGGATGCGGTTGTCCGCGGACGAGTTTCGGCGTGAGTTGAGGTTGTAGGCTGCGTTCGGGCGAAGGTTCGGCGTGCGTGGGGATCGTCGGGACCACTCGGGCGAAGGTTCGGCGTGCGTTGTGGTGGCGAGAGTCACTCACCGGGCGAGTTTCGCGTGGTTTGGGATCGTCGGTTTGACTCGGAAAGAGCCGGGACAGGGAAAGACCGAGGAGGCCTCGGAGTACCACGAGGGCCTCGAGTACCTCGAGAGTGCCTCGGGGCGCGCGGGAGCGTCTCGGGAGCGCTCGGAGAGGCTTCGGAGCACCTCGAGGGGCTCGGAAGGCCTCGGAAGGATCCGAAGGGCGGGAATGCCTCGAAAGGGCTTAGAAGGGGAGCCGAAGGCTTAGGGAGGAAGAGAGAAGAGGGAGGTGTGAAAAATGAGGAGGGAGCCCTCTATTTATAGTCTCGAATTTGGTGCAAAGAGGTCCGTACGGACCTCATTGGTTATCGAGGATTTTGGTTTTCCTCGATTTGAGGGAATATGCAATGATGGTGAATATTACGGAAATGATGATGTCCCCTTGCAAAGAGGTCCGTACGGACCATCTTGCATGCAAAGAGGTCCGTACGGACCAAGTACGCATGGAAACCATCATTTCTCCGGGATTTGAGGAATATTGTGGACTTTAAGGGGATTTAGTAATTATGGAAACAAAGAGGTCCGTACGGACCTATATTGCTTTTCCAGTTTCCTAAAAATTCCCGAAAGGCCCTTTTGTCCCTTTTTATCCCAGAAAGGCTCCTCCCCTAGTTTGGTTGGGGGTTTGAGAGGGTTTTGAGAGGGTTTTGAGTGAGAGAGGTCTACGAGGCTGCGTGGATGAGTGCACGGTGTTTCCCGTGTGTTTGAAAGGGAGTGATCCAGATTGGGGTACTTACGAAGCCCTCGGCGGCGTCACTTATGAAGGAAGTGGGGTCGATAAGATAAGGGTCCTAATGTCTGGATCGCGTCTTTGGGAGAGGAAGTGACCGTGAGGGTCAAAGTGAGGACGTGGTGGCGTCCTTTTGGGTGACCGTTTAGGTCAATAGGGACCACGTGATAGGATTCCTACGTATCCACAGCGGGAATCAAGCACAGTCGTAGTTCGGGTGTGGGGTGAGTGTTTTTGTGAATGCGGGCGTGGTGGTGCCACAGAGTGTTGTGTGACCGCCGAGGTCGGTGGTGATGGGACGTGGTGGCGTCTGGGTGACCGTATAGGTCGGTGATAAGGGCGTGGTGGCGTCGCAGGTGGCCGTATAGGTCGGTGATAAGGACGTGGTGGCGTCGGGAGTGACCGTATAGGTCGGTGATAAGGACGTGGTGGCGTCGGGGTGGCCGTATAGGTCGGTGATAAGGACGTGGTGGCGTCCTGGGTGGCCGTATAGGTCGGTGATAAGGACGTGGTGGCGTCAGGTGACCGTGTATCGTCGGTGATAAGGGCGTGGTGGCGTCAGGGTGACCCGTATAGGTCGGTGATAAGGGCGTGGTGGCGTCAGGGTGACGCATGGAGTCGGTGATAAGGGCGTGGTGGCGTCACAGGTGGACGCATAGGTCGGTGATAAGAGCGTGGTGGCGTCTGGGTGGCCGTATAGGTCGGTGATAAGGGACGTGGTGGCGTCGGGGTGACCGCATGGGTCGGTGATAAGGACGTGGTGGCGTCACAGGTGACCGTATAGGTCGGTGATAAGGACGTGGTGGCGTCCAGGTGGCCGTATAGGTCGGTGATAAGGGACGTGGTGGCGTCGGGGTGGCCGTATAGGTCGGTGATAAGGACGTGGTGGCGTCGGGTGGCCGTATAGGTCGGTGATAAGGACGTGGTGGCGTCGGGGTGACCGCATATCGTCGGTGATAAGGGCGTGGTGGCGTCGGGGTGGCCGTATAGGTCGGTGATAAGAACGTGGTGGCGTCAGGGTAGCCGTATAGGTCGGTGATAAGGAACGTGGTGGCGTCAGGGGTGGCCGTATAGGTCGGTGATAAGGAGCGTGGTGGCGTCGGGGTGACCGCATAGGTCGGTGTGAGGACGTGGTGGCGTCACAGGATGAAATTTTACGATTTTCCTAATCGGGTGGTTTAAGGCCTTGGGCGGCGATAGTGATTTGGGAGATTTATACGGTCTTCGGACCGAGTGGTTTAGAGCCTTAGAGTGAGGATAGTAGTTTGGGCGATTTATACGATCTCCGGGTGAGTGGTTTAAAGCCTTAGAGTGGAGATAGTGATGTGGTGATTTATACGGTCTCGGGTGAGTGGTTTAAAGCCTTAGAGTGCTGTGGTGAAGTAGTGAGGTTTGTGGTGAGTGGACGTGGTGATGTCTGAGTTGAAGTTTGTGTGAAGGCGTCTATACCTAAGTTGAGGCTTAGTTCGGGAGTATGAACCTAAGTTGTGACCTAGTTCGGAGTATGACCCTAAGTTGGGACCTAGTTCGAGAATATGACCTAAGTTGGGACCTAGTTCGGGAGTATGACCTAAGTTGGGGTTTAGTTTCGGGAGTATGAACCTAAATTGGGACCTAGTTCGGGAGTATGACCTAAGTTGTGGCCTAGTTCGGGAGTATGACCTAAGTTGGGACCTAGTTCGGGAATATGACCTAAGTTGGGACCTAGTTCGGGAGTATGACCTAAGTTGGGGTTTAGTTTCGGGAGTATGAACCTAAATTGGGACCTAGTTCGGGAGTATGACCTAAGTTGTGGCCTAGTTCGGGAGTATGACCTAAGTTGGGGTTTAGTTTCGGGAGTATGAACCTAAATTGGGACCTAGTTCGGGAGTATGACCTAAGTTGTGGCCTAGTTCGGGAGTATGACCTAAGTTGGGGTTTAGTTTCGGGAGTATGAACCTAAATTGGGACCTAGTTCGGGAGTATGACCTAAGTTGGGACCTAGTATGACCTAAGGTAGAGAGTATGACCTAAGTTGAGACTTATTCTAAGGCGTGCGGACCTAAGTTGAGTTTGATGGGCATTTTGTGGATCCTATATGGAACTTTGTTTGTGGGAATTTTGGAAAGGCATCATGCCGTCTTTGGGACTCTTCTTTTTATGTAGCATTTATTACGGCTATGTATTGCGTTTGAAGTTTATTGACATACCTTTCTTTGTGTTTACTGTAGGGATGAGGCACCTTTGTGAGGAGGAAGTTGAATTGTTGAGGACGTGGGCGCCTCGGCCGAGATGAAGAGGGCGTGGTGGCGTCTACGGCTGAATTCTTTGAAGTGTTAGAGGCATGGGGCGCCTCGATCGAGTTGTTGAAATGTTGAGGACGTGTGGCGCCCACGGCCAAAGATTCTTTGAAATGCTGCGGATGCGGCTGGCGTTTTGACGAAGTCGGTGAAAGGATGAGGACGCGACGGAGCCTTTGTTCGAACTTGCGGTGAGGGCGAGGTGGAACCTCTGCCGAACTTGGTGAGGCGAGTAGCGCCTCTGTCTGAACTTTCGGTGAGGGCGAGATGGAGCCTGCTGTCGAACTTGGTGAGGGCGAGGTAGCGCCTCTGTGAACTTGCGGTGAGGGCGAGGTGGAACCTCTGTCTGAACTTGGTGAGGGCGAGGTAGCGCCTCTGCGAACTTGGTGAGGGCGAGGTAGCGCCTCTGTCGAACTTGCGGGGAGGGCGAGATGGAGCCTGCATGTCTGAACTTGGTGAGGCGAGGTAGCGCCTGCTGTGAACTTGCGGTGAGGGCGAGATGGAGCCTCTGTCTGAACTTGGTGAGGCGAGGTAGCGCCTCTGTCTGAACTTGCGGTGAGGGCGAGGTGGAACCTCTGTGCGAACTTGGTGAGGGCGAGGTAGCGCCTCTGTCGAACTTGCGGGGAGGGCGAGGTGGAATCTCTGTACGAACTTGGTGAGGCGAGGTAGCGCCTGCTGTCGAACTTGCGGGGAGGGCGAGATGGAGCCTCTGTCTGAACTTGGTGAGGGCGAGGTAGCGCCTCTGTGCGAACTTGCGGTGAGGGCGAGGTGGAACCTCTGTCTGAAATTGGTGAGGGCGAGTAGCGCCTGCATGCGAACTTGCGGTGAGGGCGAGATGGCGCCTCTGTGCGAACTTGCGGTGAGGGCGAGATGGAGCCTCTGTCGAACTTGGCGGGGACGTGGGATGCCTCGAGTCTTTGGACAAGGAGAGGAGGGATGGCTCGTCTTCTTTTTCCTTCTTCATTCTTATTCCTGTGGACTTCTTGGATTATCCGGTCGAGGAAGGTGTTGGGTTCACCGAGGACAATGAGGTGGCTGGCGGAGGCGCCGAGATGCCGAATTTCTCGTTTATGGAGGAGGATGATGATGAATCGGATTAGGGCTCTTTTTCTTTTCCTCTTTCCATTGTTTTTTTTTGTAGAGCAACAGACATTTTGTACACTGTAATAAAACACTTGTATTTGCATGACAAAGTATTTTATTTAAGATGTAATGACGTATTTGTGATTCCGGGATTGACCTAGGAATTGTTGCTAGCTTATTATTATTTTTGTGCATGTCGCATGGCTGGGAATGTATTTGTGGTTAGTGGAGGCTGAGGAAGCTTTGGCAGGTTTTACGGCGGTTGGGGCTGAAGCGGCTTTGTGAGTTTCATGAGCGGCGGCGGGAGTGATGTCTCCAGGGACGCGTTCGCTTTGTGCTTGACAGCCCCTCTTTTTGGGGTGAGCTAACTCAGGATATGTGACGGTGCTCTGTTGGATGTGGCAGGCCATTGTCGGGCGGGCGAGGATATCATTCCTTTGGTTAGAAACCTTCCACGGTGTGGATCGTGCAGTGATGAGAACCGATTCATGCGGGGAAGCCCCTGCTTTGCTTGCATTATGGTTGCGAGAAGAGGCTTCAAGCCATGCACGAGTCTCCGGCGTCTCTTTGTCCGTGGACATTTGCTCGATGACCTCTTGTCTTGGACATGGATCGATGCAGCAGGAGAGATGGATAGCATATCTTGGTACGCATCGAATTCGTTGGTGGGTTTCCCTTTGGGGGATTGAAACTAGGAGGGCTGTCGGGAAGGTTCCTATGTTGTCGAGTTCCGTGTTTGCCTTGGTCCTCTTTACGTGTTCCGTTGCTTGTTTCCCGTCGGTTCGGGATGAGGCGAGAGCCTTTCTTTGGTGAGATGACATTGCCAGCGTGGAGGTAGCTTCTTTCGCATGACAGATCTGATGCTTTTATGTATTTTACGAGGGTATGGAAGTATTCCGCTTTCCCTCTGTGGTGCTCCTTAGATGCGGGAGAATGTTGTCTTGACCATCGAGTACCTGGATTGGTATGAGTAGCATATCGGGCGGACCCAAGTGGTTTTGGGGAGCGGGCGTGAAGCAGTGCAGGGCAAGATTGTCGTCTCCGCTATAGCCTTAGGAGTGCGAAGCTTGGTCTAACCCTCGGGATGTCATGGGAGACGCTTTGTTTGACTACGGGACTCGAGTTGTGACGGGCTGGCGGGGAGAGGTCCCCTTTGCGGGCTCGTAGGGAGGAGATCCGAGCCGAGGCACGGGTGAGCGATGCTCGAGAGCGGCGGATTCGTTTGACACGACAAGGAGGACTCTGATCTCGGAATGAGGAGACGAGAACTCGCTCATGGGGAATGAAAAAAAAGACTTGTTGGGGACGAGGGAGGAAAGGAAAGAGTGATGAAGGGCCAAACGCGAGTAGCATGGAATGACCTTCTGAAACACTGAGTATCCATTCATCGGCATTGCAGACACATTGATTGTTAAATGTTTTAAGTTGTCTTTTAGCATGTTGTGAATCGAGAGTGGACCGTGCTTGAACTCATCAAAAAGTGTTTTAACTGTGATGATTTGTGATTTACTTTTAAAGCTTTGTCGAGACGCAAAATCTCTTGTTTGCTTCTTTCCTGAGCCTTGGTGGCATCAATTTTTGGAATTTTGTGTATTCCTTAGACCGAACCAATGAAGGCTGCCTACGTTCCCCTCGGACTGAGAGGCTCAGGTCTGCGTAGTTCGACCCTCTTTTGTGGGAGAAATGACTCGTAATGTACACTTGCAAGGGCGTATTTATTTTTGAAAAGGTGGGAACGGGTCCCCTTTTGTGTGAATGCCTTATTTGATGTGGGCACAAAAGAAATGCTTTTGGGTTTGACTCTTTTGAGAGAGTATGAGTACTAAAAAGCTTGTAAAAGTGTATGGAAGCCCTTGCTGACAGAAAATCAGTGTTTAGCTCTATTGTCCTATTTTGTAGAAAAAGAAGACTTGTCGAGACAATTGAAAACTTGATTTGTTCACAATGATCACTTGTTTGCTTAAAACCCTTTGTTGATGTTCGGGTTATTCAACAATTAAACCTGATATGCTTTGATTAATGAGGAGAAAGTCAACCGGTATCAAGGATCGAGTTGATGCAGTGTGAAAGAAGGTTTGTGTATAGGAGAGGTCATTGATGAGACCGGGTTTGTGGATTTGTATGTGTTTATGACCGGACCATTTCTGGTTGCCTACGTTCCCCTTGAGACAAGGAGCTCAGGTCGACGTAGTTCGGGTCGAACCGTGTTTGGCTTTGGGGCCAGGGCATGAATATTTGTGCGGCCTTTGACGAAAAGGCTCGGAAAGCTGAATGATGAGGCACGGGCCTTGAGGTGATTTCTTGACAAGTCGTATTTGACAGTCTTTTCAGTGACTCCCTTGCTTCTTGATCGTTGGCTCTGGGTCTTTGACCTCATTTATTTTTGTGAAGCTTCTGCTTGAGCTCTTTTTTTTTGTAGCTTCTGCTTGAGCTTTTTTTTTTTTGTAGCTTCTGCTTGAGCTTCTTTTTTTTGTGCAGCTTACGCAGGCTCTTTTTTTTTGAAGCATTTGAGGGCGAAGGCAAGCCCTGCTTGAACTTTCTTGATGCGCACGAGGGCGAAGGCAAGCCCCTAGATTGTTGTCGACATGGGGTCAATCTTTTGATCTTTGAGTGACCTTTTGTTGTCCTTTGATGTTCCTGCCGTCGTTGACTTGGTCAAAGTGATGGTGGGGACATATTTTGGAAAGTGTATGGCTTGATGGAGGCCTTTGTGTGGGGTATGGTAAGGTGTATGGGGAGCTATCGATTGACTTTCTCACACCAATTAATCAAAGCATTAATCATTTGTGGAATTACTTGTTGAGCAATGCAAGTGATCACATAAAACAAAACCATTTCATTAAATGTAATGTGGGGTGCAAAATAATGTCTCAAGTCTAGCAAGAAAAGAAAGAAGACTTATGTATAGAAAATTGAAGACTTAATTACAATGTCAGAGAGGACTTGATTGAATGAAAACAGTACTAGAACCTACGAGGTTTGGCTGTGTGATTCTTTGATTTGCGTCTCTTTGGGCTCTTGACATTTCCCAAATTCATTTTGGTTAGAACCTTCTCGGCGGCTTGGGCTGATTTTCCTCTCGTTTGACAACATGCTTAAAGATTTGTTTTAATGCATTTTTCATTAATGTGTCTGCGTCTTTACCAAGTGAATCATTATTAACTGTTTTTGATTAGTTAATTTATCATTTGTTAAAGTGGCAATGAGGATACTCGAAAGGTCGATCATTTATTCAAAGCATAAGGAAGCGCGGTTTATGTTACAAACGCATAATCTTTAGGCGTAAGGCCATCGAAGCGACTCGAGAGACTCGAACATAAATACGACAGGACTCGGGGTCTTTTATTTTTGAAGATAGACTCTAGGAGACGGGGTTAGTCCAAGCTTCTCGTCTGTCTCTTCTTCTTGGGCGTGGGTCCGCGTTTGTGAAAGTCACGCCGTTTTTGATCTTGCCACTTGCTCGACTGTCTCGAAGCGCCTTATCTGCAGGGAAGGCTCGATCCATCCCTTGGTGTGCCCGATTCTGGAAAGGATTGTTGGGGAATAACCGTTCTTGGATTCTTTCTCTCGAATTCTTCATTGCGGAAGCCCCGGGTTCCGTCTTCACGTCCCCATTCATCACGGGAATTTGCGAGAGGACTTCTCCACCTTGATTACCCCGTCATTTCTAGGGAAAGGGTTTCCAAGCGTGATGGGACCGCGAGGGCGTTCCAACTTTCCCTCTTCGATTAGCCCTTGGACCACTTGTTTTAGCACGAAGCAATTGTCGGTGGTGTGGCCAGGGGTAGTTGTGGAAGGCGCGGTGCTTGCTCATATCCATGTTGGGCTTGCGAGTCTTTGGTTGGAAATTCTCGAGGGGTTTGAGAATGTTCCTCTTTACTAGTGTCTCGAGGACTTGGCTCAAGGGCATCCAGGAGTTATCAAAATCTTTGGAGCTTGTGGTATGCGAGGGGATTGTCGTTCCTCGGGGTGCTTGATCGCGGTTTACTTGAGCTCCGTTACGGATGTAGTGGGTACTCTAGTAACCTCTTTCTTCTTGTTTGGAGGTGTTTGGTAACCTTTTTCCTTTTGCTTAAGGAAACTCTTCCGTTGTATCTCCTTTGCATGTTACGCCAGCGAAGCCATATGGGGGTCGGTAGGCGGAAGCGGTGCCGTTTTACGGGATGGAGGCCGAAGATGGAGGTGGATTGGCGAGATGGGATCGCCATTCGGGAGTCTTGGGGAGCGGTTGAGTGTATACATACCCATATCCTGGATTGTTGAAATTGGGGCGTAATTGCCTGGACCACTAAGGGTTGTGTTTAGGAATTGAAATGCTTCATTAGCCCCAGTGGCGATCCAGCCGGGTGGAAGGTTTGAAATGTCGGGATATCACTTTGGGATGTCCGTCCACAGTAAACATTGGGATTTCAAGTTGTGGGCTGCGGGACTCATACGAGGCACGGGATTGAATTCCGGGGGATATTGAGAGGTGTTAGGATTTGAGGGAGCGGGCCCATAGGTGTGCTTGAGGTTGGAAAATCGAGCTGTTTGGCCGAGGCTCGAATGGAGCTTTGAGCGGGAGTTGCCTTGCATTGCTAGGTTTCCGTGGATTTGTGAAGGAGGGACCTGCGATAGCTTTGAGAGGCAAGGGAGCCGATATTTCTCCGTCTTCTATGAGAACGACGGTCCCATCGGGTTGGGGAACCACGACGGTTACTGCGACGGCGTATGGCATATTCAATCCAAACTGCTTTGCACTTCTTGGCGTTTCTCGAGAGCCTTAAAAGCTTGCCAAACTTCTTCCATTGTTTGGAAATTTCCCGGGGCGGGGTTCCGTTTCCCTCCTTGTTATCTGTTGATCCCGTCATGGGGAGTAGCGGACGGTGTGGACCGTTGAAGCTGGAAGAGGCATCGGACCTTGTGACCTCAATGCGAAAAGGCGGCTCCGGGTATTCTCAACCACTCTCGATTATTTGGAGGGTGACGGGCAAGGTTTAGACACGAGGAATGGCCTCTCGGGATAAAAAGGGGGAAAGCTCACGTGGCATGCGGTTTCCGTTTCTTTTATATTTATTTTTTTTTTGTTGTTTTAATTTACTTAAAACAGTATTTTCTCAGAATCCTAGGTAGGTTGGAAAAGATTGCTCTTCTTTTTCGCAACTATGCTAGATCCTGGGTCGATGGAGACCATACGTGCGGCTATAAGCCCCTCGTTTTGCACACGTATTTCGACATCCCGGGGTGGACGGCCCCGGGCGAGGTCTTTTAGTGCAAGCGGTTTCCACCGGCCTAAAGAAAAATCGAACCTAAGGACCGAGCTTTGTCATGTTCGTTTTGATGCGTTAGCCATGTGAATAGTGAACCGAGCCGGCCCTTTGAGTCAAGATCGGAGTCAAGAGTTCGGCATGACCTCTCTTTACCTTGCTTGCGCAAGGGATGCAGTGACGTTAGGCGTTGGTTGGGTCATATCGTCATGGGCGGCGTATCAAGCGTGATGACATGGTGTCATGCGAGCATGGATGTATATCGGGACGGAACATCGTGCAGGTGTAGCCGGAAATCAAGATCGAGGTCAAGATTTTAGCATGACCTTTCATCGCTTTGCTTGCGCAAGGGATCTTGAGTTCGAGCCTTGACTCGAGAAAATGGCCGGCATGGTATATGTATCCAGTGTATGACACGGGTGAGTAAAAACCAGCCGAGTACGGACGAGAGTGTGACTCAAGACTCAAACGTGCGGGGTTGACGCTTGGCTAGGATGGGATGTTTGGAATGATCCCGTGCGCGCCCAGAGGCCTAGGAAGACCAAACGGGCAAGCGAGACCACTCCGGGTTAAGGGTTGTAGTGTGCGGTGTATCCGGCGGCGGTGCGCATAGTGTGCGATGTAACCGAGGCGGCGGTGTGAGTAGAGTGCGGTGTAACCGAGGCGGCGTGCGCGTAGTGTGCGGTTTCTAAAATTCTTTTTCGAGTAAAATAGAAGTTTTTGAAGAATTTTAAATGTATGCGCGAGATGTATATTGATGCATTTTTTGTATTTTTTTTTTTTTTTTTTTTTGTAAAATAAAAACGAAGCACGTGCACACACACACAACGATTAAAGGAAGGGGTAAAATGAAAGTTTGACCCTCATCATCGTTTTAAAAATCTTTTGTTTTGTTTAAAAGTTTTAAAACAAAATGTCCCAATGAGTCGCCAATAAATTACCGGATCAGGCTCGCGCGCGACCCGGCATCTCGCATTCGTCGGCTGTTCGGGAAGTCGCCCGGATCAGAGAGCGGCACAATCGCGCCCGGCATCAGCTTATTCCGTTTTAGCGTTGCGTGTTGGAGGTGTCTCGCCGTTTTGCTTTGTAGAGTCGCCACGCCGTTTTTATTAAGCCCAAAACATTGAAAAAGGGCATCGGTTTAAAGATAAATTTTAAAGCTGTTTTTGTGTGATGAGATTTTGAGTTCGGAGGTCGAGATGACTCCTCGGGAAGAGAATATTAGAATATTAGAGCTCACCGAGTAGCCTCGTAAAAACGAGTCTTTCGGATACCCTAATATCCTTTAAAAAGTTGTGTGTGTGTGTGTGTGCTTTTAAAAATGCATCTTTGTATCGGATGTCTACATTGTATTGAAATGTATTGAAATAGAATAGGAAGGAAGCCTTACCAATGTTGGTTCGTGTACGTCTTCCGCGGGGAATAGTGTTTGAGGTCGGAGTAGCGTTCGGATTGCTTTAGGGATGCCGGTTGTCCGCGGACGAGTTTCGGCGTGAGTTGAGTTGTAAGGCTGCGTTCGGGCGGAGGTTCGGCGTGCGTGGGGATCGTCGGGACCACTCGGGCGAGGTTCGGCGTGCGTTGTGGTTGGAGTCGGGCGGGATTCGGCGTGGTTTGGGATCGTCGGTTTGACTCGGAAAGAGCGGGACAGGGAAAGACCGAGCAAGGCCTCGGAGTACCACGAGGGCCTCGGAGTACCTCGAGAGTGCCTCGGGGCAGCGCGGGAGCGTCTCGGGAGCGCTCGGAGAGGCTTCGGAGCACCTCGAGGGGGCTCGGAAGGCCTCGGAAGGATCCGAAGGGGCGGGAATGCCTCGAAAGGAGCTTAGAAGGAGCCGAGAAGGCTTAGGGAGGAAGAGAGAAGAGGGAGGTGTGAAAAAATGAGGAGGGGAGCCCTCTATTTATAGTCTCGAATTTGGTGCAAAGAGGTCCGTACGGACCTCCTTGGTTATCCAGATTTTGGTTTTCCTCGATTTGAGGAATATGCAATGATGGTGAATATTAAAATGATGATGTCCCCTTGCAAAGAGGTCCGTACGGACCATCTTGCATGCAAAGAAGTCCCGTACGGACCAAGTGCACATGGAAACCATCATTTCTCCGGGATTTGAGGAATATTGTGGACTTTAAGGGGATTTAGTAATTATGGAAACAAAGAGGTCCGTACGGACCTATATTGCTTTTCCGGTTTCTGAAAATTCCCGAAAGGCCCTTTGTCCCTTTTATCCCGAGAAAGGCTCCTCCCTAGTTTGGTTGGGGGTTTGAGAGGGTTTTGAGAGGGTTTTGAGTGAGAGAGGTCTACGAGGCTGCGTGGATGAGTCTGCGGTGTTTCCGTGTGTTTGAAAGGGAGTGATCCAGTTAGGTACTTACAGAACCATTAATTCACGGCGGAATTAAATTCCGTCGGTAAAAGAAAAAAAATAGCGACGGAAATTGACCATGGGAGCACGCGGCGTAGCTGTAGCGGCGGACCACCGACGGAATTTTTCCGTCGCTGATTATTTTTAGCGACGGAATTTTAATTTTAGCGACGGAAATTTCCGTCGCTAAACGACCTTTTTCTGGTAGTGTCACCATCGCCTACGGGGATGTGCAGGAGCGTCTGGAGAGGGGTAGCCCGGAGGGGTTCGTTTTGTTCCCGTGGGCTCGGTATGAGGGTGATGAGTTCGAGGGCTCCCAGGAGGTGACTGACGGAAGATCTTTGCGGGGCTTGACCTGCGATGTTATGTATGCAGGGGAGCGGGTCTTCCGCGGCATGGCCCCGGTGTGCTTCCGTGGCTCAGGAGCCTCCTTTGGGATGCTTGATTCCGGGACATGGACGTGCTCGATTTTGAGAGGTACCTTGGCGGTGTGGGTGCGAGGAGTTCATCTTGTATGGAGAGGAGTACGGGGCCTTCGTGAGGAGGAAGGCGAGGACGCCGCGAGTGCGCGAGGAGAGAGGCCGGCGCGAGCTCCCGAGAGGTTCCGATGCCTGGGGCGGATTTCACATATGTCCATGGGACGGATCGAGGAGGAGGGTGTGCATGCCGTTCTGAGCGAGCTCTGCTGCATCTGAAGTGGATCCAGATAGATCGGTGAGTGTCTTGACTCTTTTCCATCTTGGCATCTTTACTGTATTTTTCTCTTTTTGTTGTTGAGTATAAGCTGTATTGCTTTGAGCGTTTCCTTGGCCGCTTGTTGAGTGCGAGTCCGGGAAGAGCTTATGATATGCTGACTCGCCGTTATGTGGCGATGAGGTCGTTTGCGAAGAAGATGGCTTCGAATATATCTTGCCGATCTTCGCGACGCGTGCCGGCGTACGAGCCTATGCCTTCGAGGCATTCTGTGGACGTTCCTCCGCCTAGAGTCGAGCCGGAGCCGCAGCAGGAGGGACCTTTCGAGGGGGCGGCATAGCATGGATGCGGGACATCTTCGGGAGCTCGAGGCCGCAGACCCTTTTACGATTCTTCCCTCGGCGGGATGCCCGGGGGTGAGGTTCGTCGAGCCTTCCTTCTTCGATCCTTTCGCCGGATTTGATCCTTCGGATTATTTTGAGTGCGGCCTCGGCGGGCTCGGTACTACGATGACGAGGACGTGACGGGCGAGTTCACGAGGATGCCCGAGCTTCTCTCAGAGGAGGACCTTGGCGAGGATGATGATGCTGAGGAGTCTGATTAGTATTCATTTGCTTTCCCTCTTTTCATATCCCTCTCTTTTTTGTTTAGCAACAGACATTTATGGGTACCTGTAATAAAACACTTGTATTTGCATGGCAAAAGTATTCTATTTTAAGATGTAATGTCATTTTTGTGATTCCCGGGATTTGTCCTAGAAATGGTTGCTATTATTTTTTTTTTTATTTTGTGCATGCCACGTGAGCTGAGAGTGCATTTGTGGGTAGTGTATGTTTGCCGGGAATGGCTTTGGCCAGTGTTTGGGCAGTTTGGAGCAAGGTCCTCGAGGACGGTGGTTGTTGTATTGTTTCTTTGGGGAAATGGGTTCTTTTTGCAAGGAGGTCGGTACGGACATACTTAGCATGCAAGAGGTCCGTACGGACCAACCTTGCTTTTGGGAAGGAGATAAATGCTTTCCGATTAATGCAGTTTCTTCCTCATTTCCCCATTTGCAGCCATTTTCGAGCTTTCTTCCCCATTTTCTCTAGGAACATCCATTTTTGCCATGGATTCTTCGTATGTTCCTAGAATTTTGCCAAGGCTTTCGCAGGAGAGGCAAGCACACTTCCTTGAGCAGCTGAAAACGTGGATGCGGCGCCGTATGAGGCATCAGAGACGGGCTTTCGAGGTAAGGTTTCGTCTTTGCTCGATTTGGTCTTTTAAGGAGTTGGTTCCTGATTGGGATTTGTTGCGGGCTGCCGCGAAGTTCTGGGATGTTAGGAGGCACGTGTACTGTTTCTCCTATAATGAAATGGTGCCCACTTTTGAGGATTTTCGGGCTTTGATTGGAGGACCGGAGGTGGAGGCCATCTCGCTTCCTTTGATTGGTGGTGCTGCGGTGAGCGTGAAGCTTGCAGGTTTCCTTCGTACTTCGTTGGAAGAAGTGCAGGGCATGATCCTTGATTCGGGTCATATCGACATTTCTGAGCTGCCGGAGCGGTTCATGGCTGATGATGAGAGTGATGTCTCTTGGGACGCATTTGCCTTGTGCGTGATGGCGACGCTTTTCCTGGTCAGCTCCCTTGGCATTTGTGATGGGGCTTTGCTAGATGTGGTAAGGGCACTGCAGGCTGGAGAGGATATTGTCCGTTGGTCTTTGGGGAGACTCTTCATGGTATCGATCGTCTGGCGACTGGGGATCGTTTCATGAGAGGGGAAGCCCCGCTTTGCTCACCTTGTGGTTGCGAGAGAGACTTCAGGCCATGCCCGAGGCTCTGACGTCGTTTAGCCCGTGGTCATTTGCTCAGCGACCTCTTGTGTTGGATATGGATCGGTCACTTTGGGAGAGATGGATGGCACGGCTTGGTACGCATCGAGATCCGTTGGTGGGTTCCTCATGGAGGATTGAGACTAGGAGGATCTTGCGGGGAAGGGTCCTACGTTATCGAGTTCCCGAGGTTTGTCTTGGTCCTCCTTCTATATTCCGTCGCTTGTTTCCGGCGGTTTGGGATGAAGCAGAGCCTTTGTTGGGTGGGATGACCTTGCTACTTGCGGAGGTAGTTCCTCTTTGTATGGCGGCTTCGGGTGCCTTCTTGTATTTTCTCTACGAGGTATGGAAGTATTCCGCTTTCCCTCCTGTGGTACTCCTTAGACGTCGGGAGAGTGTCGTGTTGACGACTCGGTGCGGCTTTGGTATGAGCGGCGTGTTAGGCGATCCCAAGTGGTCTTGGAGAGCGAGGCGTGTAGCGATGCAGGACCCGGTTGCCGTAGTAGCTATTGCCTTAGGAGTGCCGAAGCCAGTCTCGACCACTTTGGATGTGACGGGGAGACACTTTGTTTGATTACGAGACTAGAGTTGACCGGCCCGACGGGGAGAGGTCCTCTTTACGGACTCGCGAGGAGGAGATCGAGCCGAAGCACGGGCGAATGAAGCCACGAGAGCTCTTGGATTGTTTGACTCTACGGGGAGGACCCCGGATCTCGGGCGAGAGACGCAGAGTTGGTTCACGTGGAGCGAAAGAAGACTCGCCGGGGACGAGGGAAGAAAGGAAAGAATGGCGAGGGGACAAGCGCAGACGGCGCGGAATGACCTCCTAGGTATCCATTCATTGCATTGCAAACACATTATTTGTTAAATGTATTAAGCTGTCTTTTAGCATCTTGTGAACTTGAGAGTAGACCGTGCTTGAACTCATCAAGAAATGTTGTAACCGTTAGTGATTTGTGATTTACTTTTAAAGCTTTGTCGAGACGCAAGATCTCTTGTTTGCCTTTGTTTCTTTTGTGCACTTTGTCGGCATCCATCTTTGGACTTTTACATTTGCATTTGCGGGCCGACGATGCAGGCCATGACGGCAATCCCTTTTCTTTGGCTTTGTGCTTGGCCGAGAGGTTAAATGCTCCCCCGACAAGTCGTTTTGACGGTCTTTTTCATAGCTTCCTTGCCTCTTGTTGGCGTCGGGCTCTTGACCTCTTTCGCGGCTTCGTTGAGCTTCTTTTATTTATTGTTTTTTTGTGAGCCCTTGCTCGAGCTCTCTTTTTTGTTTTTGTTTTTGAAGCGCGTGAGGGCGAAGACAAGCCCTGGCTTGGAAGCGAGCATGAGTCGATCGTTTGATGCTTGAGTGACCCTCGGATGTCCTTTGATGTTGCCGCCATCGTTTGACTTGGTCATGGTGATGGCTGGGGCGTGTTCTTGAAAAGTGTGTAGCTTGATGGAGGTCTTGATTGACATTCAAACTTTTGACTTTTTGTGTATTTTTAGACCGGACCAATTAAGGTTGCCTACGTTCCCCGGACTAGAGGGCTCGGAGTGCGTAGTTCGACACTACATAGAGTGCCAAGAGATGCACAGTTGTTCTTCTTTAGGCGAAGTATCTGCGGAGTTTGCTTCCATTATTTGGATTCATGAAGGGATTGCCGTCTAGGTCCATCGGCTTCATGGCGCCTCGGAGAAGATCTTTTGAACCACGAAAGGGCCGATCCATGTGGGTTCCCATTTTCCCAGTGGGTTGGTTCGAGTGGGAGGCTTTTCTTTGAGTACAAGGTCACCTTCCACGATGTCTCGGGATTTGACTTTCTTGTCGAAAACTCTAGCCATCCTGCTTTGATAGGCTCGGACGTGTTCCATGGCCTTTAGTCGTCGCTCGTCTAGCAGAGCCAATTCGTCATGTCGGCTTCAGAGCCATTCGACTTCGTTGATGTCATTTTCCAGCAGTACTCGGAGTGAGGGAATTTCCAGCTCGATGGGAAGGAGTGCTTCCATCCCGTATGTCAGGGCAAATGGGGTTTCTCCCGTGGCTGTTCTGACTGATGTGCGTGAATGTACGCTCGCCGAAATTTTTAGAAAATTAATTAGGAGTCGCCACGCCGTTTTAAAGGAAAACATTGAAAACCTTTTGAAAAGAGAAAATGGGTTCGGGGGTCAGGTTACGTGTTGGGAAGAACGTTTGGCGTTCACCCAATACGCCTCGTATACGAGTCTTTCAATTGTTCAACATCCAATTCATTCAAAAGTGTGTGCGATTGTGTGAGACAAAATGTGATAAAATGCATTTTGATGCTTTGTATTATTGATGAAATGAGAGAATTACATCTTGTAATAACAACACCCAATTATATCAGAAATGATCTAATAAATCATAGAAGTCGGGGTTTAACACTCAAAAAGGGTACGGATATGATTGATCCATACTCATCTTCTTGAATGACTAAACTAAACATATCAACATCATTCGAAAGCATGGATTGAACATGGATATTAAAATATAATCGGGAAGCCAAAATAACAGATTGCACATCCACAAGAGAACTGAGATCAATACCATCACTTCAATGAGTGTGGATATTGAGGATCCACACTCTACTTGAAGCACTCAATAACATGAATAACCAAGTGCAATATCATGAGAATGGATACAATATTCAGAGACTAAAATAAAACATGTTCAACCAAGTCCCAAGTCAAGCAGCTCAATACCATTCGGAATCATGGATGGATCCAAAATATAATTAGCATCACTATGATAAATGTATGATCAGAAAATTAGTACGACTCAAAGCATACTAACTGAGACTATAACAAAGCCAGTATACTCAAGATTCTATACCACCAGCATATTGAACATGAATATGGAGACTGCACTACGCAATGAAAACGGAGAGAGAAAGATTAGGATTCGTTACCCTTGTAGTCCACACTCTCTATACCACGTCGGTATAGGGAGTCTTCTAATCAGCTCCGGGAATCAGATCAGACTAAGTATATTTGCAATGGCAAATACGTGTGAGTCTGCTTTGCTGGAGACAGAGGAGTCTCTGTAGTGAACCTGGCGGTGTAACGCTAAGAACTGAAAGAGGAGCCGGAGCTGGTAGCGGTGGTGATCGGAATCTGTGAACTAAAAAGGGTTGGAAGCAGAACCGTGGTGGAGCGATGACGATTCCGGAGTGGCTAGATCGCCATTAGCGATTTAGAGAGAGAGAGTAGTGAGAGAGAGTCGTTTTGAGGTGGAAGAATAAGATAGAACGGTAAAAAGGGGGTGTTACTCCGGTTGATGAACGGAAGCTTGGCCGGAAATAATGGAGTTTGAGACCTAGTGGACGAGCTCACGATCTGGAACAGGGGAAGACGGGCTTCGATGGATTTGGGGTAGAGAGAACTGTGAGGGTGCTATTGTTTGAAGGTAAAGAGAGATAGAATCGGTGAGGGAGCCATTTGATTGAGGGAAGCTTGGATCGCTGTTTTGAGTAGAGGAACAGGGAACGGTGAGGAAGGTCACCGGTGGCGCTGATTTGGATGGAGAAAGAGAGCTTGAGGAAGACGATTTAGGCCGAGCTAGGTGAGGATCGCCATTGGCGATTTAGAGAGAGAACTGGGAAGGGCTCTTTGCGGTGAGGAAGATTGAGGAGCGATTGAGGAGGAATTTGGGTTAGGTTTCCGGTGAGGAAGGTTGCCGGCGAGTGGGTTTTGGGTTAGATGGAAGGGATGATTTTGGTTTGGAGAGAGAGAGAGGTTAGATCGCCATTTTAGCGTTTAGAGAGAGAGAGCTCCATGGGAACCGGTTAGTGAGAGAGAGAGTGTGAGTTCTTTTTTTTGTGAGAGAGAATGAAGAGAGCCCGTGCCTCCTCTGTAAAATGAAAATTTGATTTTATTTAAAGGTGACTGGTAAAGGCGAAAGAGGCCGTGTGGCTTCATTTGCGGTCAGTCCAGATTTCTCTAGAAACATGCAAGGTGGCAATTCTGGACCCTTCTTTCCAGCGAGGTCCTGCTTGGAATTTTAATTCCTAGCAGGTCCTTCCTTCCTTGGAAAGCTTGGGAAAGTTCCCAAATTGCCCCTGAACTTTAGGAAAGTCCGGGAAATGCCGGGAAACTTAACCAGGAGGCATTGAGCCAGATTTGGGTACTTACAGAAGCCCCTCGGCAACGTCACTTGCAGGGCAAGTGGGGTTGTCGATAGAAAAGGATCCAATCTGGCGAATTGCCGAGACGGATTGGGTGACCAAGGTGGTCGAGTGGCTGAACCTTTGGAAGGCTACCTACGTATCCCGGAGGAATCAAGCCATAATCGTAGTTCGGAATTAGGATCCGCTGGGGGAGGAAGAAGAGAAACTGGTCTCTTGCTAGGGAAATAGAAGAGAAAATGACCTAGGAGGTCAAGCAATTGATCCTACTGGGGATATGCTAGGAGTGACCAAGGTGGTCGGATATCTGAACCTCTATGAGGGGCTGCTTTATCACTGAGGAGTGACAAAGAAACAGGGTGACCAAAGTGGTCGAATGGCTGGACCTTTTATAAAAGGCTACCTACGTATCCCGGAGGAATCAAGCCTTGATCGTAGTTCAAGCATCACTAGATAGTTAGGAACGATGTCTAGGATCCTTGAGATTTTGACAATTACTGGAGGCTGTCACCTGAAGAAGCTTATGGCGCTATCTCTTTTATGACGGAGATAGAGGTAACTTAAGTTGGGAAACTTGAGCGTACGTCACTATTCGCGGATAGAGGTAGCACAAGTTGAAATGACTTGGGCATACGTCACTATTCGCGGATAGAGGTAGCACAAGTTGGAATGACTTGGGCATACGTCACTATTCGCGGATAGAGGTAGCACAAGTTGAAATGACTTGGGCATACGTCACTATTCGCGGATAGAGGTAGCACAAGTTGGAATGACTTGGGCATACGTCACTATTCGCGGATAGAGGTAGCACAAGTTGGAATGACTTGGGCATACATCACTATTCGCGGATAGAGGTAGCACAAGTTGGAATGACTTGGGCATACGTCACTATTCGCGGATAGAGGTAGCACAAGTTGGAATGACTTGGGCATACATCACTATTCGCGGATAGAGGTAGCACAAGTTGGAGCACAAGTTGGAATGACTTGGGCATACATCACTATTCGCGGATAGAGGTAGCACAAGTTGGAATGACTTGGGCATACATCACTATTCGCGGATAGAGGTAGCACAAGTTGGAATGACTTGGGCATACGTCACTATTCGCGGATAGTGGTAGCATAAGTTGGAATGATTTGGGCATACGTCACTATTCGCGGATAGTGGTAGCACAAGTTGGAATGACTTGGGCATACGTCACTATTCGCGGATAGTGGTAGCACAAGTTGGAATGACTTGGGCATACGTCACTATTCGCGGATAGTGGTAGCACAAGTTGGAATGACTTGGGCATACGTCACTATTCGCGGATAGTGGTAGCACAAGTTGGAATGACTTGGGCATACGTCACTATTCGCGGATAGTGGTAGCACAAGTTGGAATGAAATGGGCATACATCACTATTCGCGGATAGAGGTAGCACAAGTTGGAATGACTTGGGCATACATCACTATTCGCGGATAGAGGTAGCACAAGTTGGAATGACTTGGGCATACATCACTATTCGCGGATAGAGGTAGCACAAGTTGGAGCACAAGTTGGAATGACTTGGTCATACATCACTATTCGCAGATAGAGGTAGCACAAGTTAGTTGGAATGACTTGGGCATACATCACTATTCGCGGATAGAGGTAGCACAAGTTGGAATGACTTGGGCATACATCACTATTCGCGGATAGAGGTAGCACAAGTTGGAATGACTTGGGCATACATCACTATTCGCGGATAGAGGTAGCACAAGTTGGAATGACTTGGGCATACATCACTATTCGCGGATAGAGGTAGCACAAGTTGGAATGACTTCGGGGCATACATCACTATTCGCGGATAGAGGTAGCACAAGTTGGAATGACTTGGGCATACATCACTATTCGCGGATAGAGGTAGCACAAGTTGGAATGACTTGGGCATACATCACTATTCGCGGATAGAGGTAGCACAAGTTGGAATGACTTGGGCATACATCACTATTCGCGGATAGAGGTAGCACAAGTTGGAATGACTTGGGCATACATCACTATTCGCGGATAGAGGTAGCACAAGTTGGAGCACAAGTTGAAATGACTTGGGCATACATCACTATTCGCGGATAGAGGTAGCACAAGTTTAGAGTTTTGACAATTCGGAGGCTGTCACCTAACGTTATCCCGTTATAACGGAATAACGGAGATTGCGAAAAAGGTTGGATTTTGTAGAGAAGTTGGAAGGAATCAATAGTTTTTGTAAAGAAAAGTGGGACGCACCCGAATAATTTTTTGTAAAGAAAAGCGGGATGTATTCGATTATTTGAAAAATAAAATTGAAAATGCCAAGGGCAAATAAACCGAATCACGTAGGTAAATTTGTAAAATAGGCCTCGGGGGCACTAGAGGGAAAACTGAATTGAAAGTGATTGAAAATGTCAAGGGCAATAAAAGGGTAAAAGAAGCCTACGGGGGGACAAAATTGTAAAATGGAGCCTTCGGGGGCAAAATGGTAAAAACAGGCCACAGAGGCTTAGTATGTCGCGCGACTTAGTAAGCTGAAGCGTGCTTTTTAATGCCTTTAGGCTCGGAATGGAATTGCGAACACGGAGTTGGAATTGGGTGACCAAAAGAGATCACTTACCTGGCCTTCTTGGGACAATGGCAAAGAGATATTTGGTCCCTTCCTATAAGGATGGAAACGGGGTGACCTAGTAGGTCAAACAACCGATCCTACAAGGAATGTGCCAAATCAAAAGGGGTGACCAATGTGGTCAAAAAATTGGACTTTTATGAAAAGCTTACGCACCATTGGAGAGTGGAGGAAGAAAAAGGTGACCAAAGTGGTCGGATGGCTGAACCTTTATGAAAGGCTACCTACGTATCCCGGAGGAATCAAGCCTTGATCGTAGTTCAAACTTCATCTAGACAGTTAGGAACGATGTCTAGGATTTTCGACGTTTTGACAATTAGGAAAATGTCGCCTAGAGTTACCTCGTTATAACGGAAGTAACGAAGGCGCTTTTGGGAGAAAACGTTATCATTAGCAATTGGCACGTTACTTGAGCCTAGGGATGATTTTTCTCTTGGAAACATGGTAGGGACTGGGCTGGATGCACATAGGGAATGTATTTGGAAATTGTTAAAGACGGGTTTCAAGCAAGTGGGATCGTATTCCTTGGGTGTGGGCGAACTACCGCTTTTATTGAGATGTTGTCAACGTGGACGAGAATTCCTTCTTGGGCTGAGACCAGGTTTAAACCTCGGGTCTTGACTAAGGTCCTTTTCTTAAACTCGCGCTTGAAGCCGATGGACGAGCTTTTACAACCAAAGCGTATGTTGGAGTGACCAAACCTCTTTTCTAGGGATGGATGTGACTTATCGGAGCCCCGGTCTGAGGAAAAACTTTCTGCAAAGCCCCAATATCTTACTAAAGCAAGGAAAGATCCTTTCATTTGGCAAAGCCCCGGTTGAATGAACTGAGTAGGCGAAGTGACTTGGCGAAGCCCGGTCGGATGACCTAGCGAAAATCCCAATATGACCGGTAGTGCTGCGGAAGTGATCCCGAGGTTGATCTCGAACAAAACCGAACCCATCTAGGGACCTAGTGAAGAACCCGATGCGAACCCCGAAGATGGCTAAAGAAGCCCCAGTTTAAAGGAATGCTTTGACAGAGTTTTCGAGGCAAATTTCTAATGCGAATTGTGGCAGAAGAGGGAAAACCTATCCTTCTCTCTCTCTCTTTTTTTTTTTTATTATTTTTTTTTATTTTCCTTAGTCGATCAGTCAACCTAAAGGAAATGTGAAAGACAATAATCTTAGAAATTTATACATGCAGGGGCATATTTTTCGAAAGGTGGGAATAGATCCCGATCTTGTGTTATTTTGATGGCCTTATTCGATGTAGGCACAAAAGCTCGCTTTGGGTCTGACTCTTTTGAGAGAGTATAAGCGTAGAAAGGTTGGTAAAAGTGTATGGAAGCCCCTGCTGACAGAAAATCAGTGTTTAGCACTATTTTTCCTAAGATGTAGAAAGAGAAGACTTGTCAAGACATCTGAAAACTTGTTTTATTTACAATGACCACAAGATTGCTTAAAACCCTTTATTGATGTTCGGGTTATTCAACCACTGATCTCGATATGAACAAACATTCTTATTAATCATGAGGAGAAAGTCAACCAGTGTCGCGGATCAAGGTTGGCCGGTGTGAAAGAAAGGTTTGTGTATAGGGAGGGTCATTGATGAGACCGGGTTTTCGGGAATTTGAATATGCTTATGACCGGACCATTGCTGGTTGCCTACGTTCCCCTCATTGTGAGGAGCTCAGGTCGCCGTAGTTCGGCCTTGGCCGGACTGTGTAAGGCTTTGGGATTAGTGAAAAGGCTTAGGATGAGATGATGAGGATTGGGCCTCGGGATGATTCCTTGACCAAGTCATTCTTGGACGGCTGCTTCTGATTGCTTCCTCTTCCGTTGGGGAAGAAAGGATTCGTACGTGCCTGCAGGCTTATGAAATGCTTCGCTTTGCTTCGATCGCCCCATTGTTATCGACAACTTTTGTTCTTCGAGCTTTGACTTTGTACATTTGTCAAGCTTTTGATTGGCGGTCTTTGGGTCTTTGGCCTCATTTTTTTCTTTTATTTTTATGTGCAACCCCGTTTTTGCCTAGACCGCCATTTTTGGGATTTTCGGCCTAGCCGGGCATTACTCTTTTTGCACTAAGATTTTTTCCTTTTTTTTTTTTTTTTTTTTTTTTTTTATGTGCAACCCCGTTTTTGCCTAGACTCGCCCTTTTTTGGGATTTTCGGCCTAGCCGGGTATTACTCTTTTTGCACTACATTTTTTTTTTTTGAAGCACTGAGGGCCAAGGCAAGCCCTCGCTTGAACATTCTTGATACCCTTGAGGTCTAAGCCAAGCTCCTAGGTTGTTGTCGACACGGGGTCAATCTTTCGAAGCTGAGTGGCCTTTTGTTGTCCCTTAACAATGCCGCCGTCGTTGACTTGGTCAAGGTGAAGGTGAGGACATGGTTTGGGAAAGTGTATGGCTTTGATGAAGGCCTTTTGTGGGGTAAGGAAAGTGTATGGCTTGATGGCATTAGTTGACTTTCTCACACTGATTAATCGGAACGTGAATTATTTCGAGAGATTGTTTGTTGAGCAATGCAAGTGATCATATAAAATAAAACCATTTCATTGAATGTAATGTAGGTGTGCAAATAATGTCTTAAGTCTAGCAAGAAAAGAAGAAGACTCTTTTATAGAAAATTGAAGACTAGTTACAATGTCCGAGGAGGACTTGATTGAAAGATAAAAGTACTAGAACCTACGAAGGTTGACTGAGAGACTATTTTTCTTTTTTCTCTTGCTCAAGGATAGATAACCCCTAGCCTAGCTACTCTTCGCTGGTTGGACTGCCAAGACACTTGAGCTTTCCGTTTTCTGTTAACTTCTGACTTCCATTATGTGCCCATGATACTGGTGGAAGCGGAGGGATTTGAGGCCATGGAGGAGCTGGAGCAGAAACAAGTTGTCCAAAGAAATGGGTCGGAAAAGTCACGGGGACGAACTTTGTTGGTGAGCATATTGATGGAAGGAAGTGAACACAGGAGGACTTTGAGGGATATTGGGATCTGTTTGGGAGGATCCAGCGCTGCGCTGGTTGTTTTGAGTGAAAGGGGTAGTACCGGCTGGTTGTGTCTTCAGACTTTTCTCAAGCTTAGAACTAGTTGTCTTGTCAACTTCTCTTACTTCGGGCACTTGGAGTTTGCACGGCTGAGTCACTTCTTTGCCTGGTTCGACACCTTGGGTCAAGGGAGTATTGGTACTCATCATGAGATCAAGCTTCTCCTGTATTAATTTCACTTGCTCTATCAATATTGCCATATTGGGGTCAACGGGGACTCTCGAGTTACTGAAACTCGCAACAAAGTTCTTATCTGTAGAAGGAATCACAACCGCAGACTGGTGAAACTGACGGGTGAATTCACTAAGTCTTGTGGGTGACAGCTGAAAACTTGAGGCATCTGAACTCTCTTTTAGCAGCTCATGATTGCATTCAGGTGGGTATAGTGGCTTCAGAACATAGCTACATAGCTCAAACTGATTCTGTGAAGTTGGGGTATAGACTGGCAGGTACTGCTGAAACTGAGGGATAGGTGGGGTGAAGCCCAATCCGTTCTGAGGAGCTGAGGGCAATGGGGCCCTGATGAGATGGGATGTTGGAAAGGACTGAGGAGGAGGAGTGGTCCTTGGCAAGGGATCATATGTGGATGGAGGAAGGTATTGGCTGTAGGATGGAAGGTCTTGGTTATAGGATGAAGGGACTGAAATCACTGTTTCTGAAGTCTCATCTTCGACTACCACCGGAGAACCGTTCGACTCAACTGTGACCTGAACTCCATGACGACGGAGTGCGTCAATAAGCATGGCTTGCTGTTCCTCATGAGCCTTATGGGCATTTTCCAAAGCCAGGGCTAACTCTTCCTTCCTAACCATCTGATTTCCTGCACCCTCACTGTTTTCTGTCAAATCTGCCATTCTAAATTCCTGAGCTGATGAAACGGACGATTCTGACGAACTATCTGAGCCTGAAATTTCCGCACTGACAAGCCGCTGACCCGATATTCTCACCCACTTCTTTCTCGCTGCGGGAAAGGGATAGATAAGGTTTAGACTCGGGGGTAGGCAAGGTTTAGACTCGGAGGTAAGTTTTTAGGCCTGGAGGTAAGTGTTTAGTCAAGGCTCAAGTAACATGCACTTATCGCTTAAATTTTGCTCAAAACACATTTTCTCCTAATCCTAATTGATCGAAAAAGATGAGACCTTGAAAGGTCAAGATTGAAAATTGGACCGTGAGGATCTTTGATTGGAGACTTGACCGTGAATGGTCGGGATTGCATTTGACCGCGAAAGGTCGAGATAGAAAATTGGAGATCGGACCGAGGAGGTCGCGATTAAGGATATGACCATGAAAGGTCGAGATGGAAAATCTGAAATCGGACCGAGGAGGTCTCGATTAGGGGTTTGACCATGAAAGGTCGGGATAGAAAGTCGGAAATCGGACCGAGGAGGTCTCGATTAAGGATTTGACCATGAAAGGTTGAGATGGAAAAAACGGAAATCGGACCGAGGAGGTCTCGATTAGGGTTTTGACCATGAAAGATCGAGATGGAAAGTCGGAGATCGGACCGAGGAGGTCTCGATTAGGGATTTGACCACGAAAGGTCGAGACGGAAAACCGGAGATCGAACCGAGGAGGTCTCGATTAGGGTTTGACCATGAAAGGTCGGAATAGAAAATCGAAAATCGGACCGAGGAGGTCTCGATTAGGGATATCAGAGATAGGAAAATGCAATTATGATTACATTAATTGTTCAAATTTACTTAAAACAATGTCTTTTATTTATTTCTATTTGGTTGGAAAAGGGGGTTTGCCCTTCTTTTTCGCAACTACTCTAGATCCTGGATCAGTGGGTTCCGTCACTACGTCTATAAGCCCCTCGTATTCCACCTGTATTTCGACCTCCCAGGTGGACGGCCCGGGCGAGGGTCCTATAGGGCACGCGGATCCCACCGACCGAGAGTAAAGAACGCTCCTAACGGGTCTAGCGGGTCATAGGACCTTTCAACGCACGAGCAATGCGGATTATAGTCAAGGCAATACCGGGAAAGTCTCGTCTCTCTGCCTTGACGGAGTTTTGGCAGAGTTTCGCTTGAGCGAATGACGTTTTGACTTTTGGTAATGTCCGAGAGAATAATAGGCATGGGTCGGGCGGTAAAAGCCGGATGACACAAAGTGTCACATTGAACTTCGTTGCATACGCAAAGTGCGTGAGTCGGAATCGAAGTCAATGCCGGTCAAGATCTTGCCGCTTTTTCCTTATCGGAATTTTGGCGAGCTTCGCTTGAGCGAAAGATCTTTTGATTTTTTGGCAAAGACTCGGTCTTGACTCTTACGCATTCCGTGCGGGTCAAGGTCAATAGTCAATGTCGGAGTCAAGATCCCACCGATTTTTCCTTGTCGGAATTTCGCTTGGGCGAAAATCTTGGCTTCCGTTTATGAGCTAAGGCTTGACCTTTACGTGGGTATGCAACTGGGCTATATGACACGGACTAGACCAAAAACCAACCAAAAGTCACGGTTTTTTGAAACGTGTGACACGGACTGTGCATTGGTCGACACTGGCTGCCATGGGGAGGTTGGGATGATTCCGTGCGCGCCCGGGAGCATCGTAAGGCTGTCCGTGATCGCACTGAACCACCCTCGGGTTTGAAGGACGTGCGTGCAAAAGTGTACGGGATATATCAGTGCGCGTAGTGTGCGGTCTCCTAAAAATGTTCCTTTTTGAGTTAAAACAGAGATTTTCATAAATGTGTTTTAAAGGAATGATTTTCGGGACGGGGGAAAATGCAACACGTAAGCATCGTAAATTTTCCGGGAGCCCCGCCATGGAGCTGAGTAGCCCCAAGCTGCTAGGACTGCCAGATTAACCCTGATTTTTCCTGGTGGAATTGCCACTGAGGTCGTATGGTCAGAATCCTATGAGGATTAGCCGTACGACTGCATGGATCAATTTTCCAGGTTCCACTCCTTTTGCTATTTTTCGGGTTATTTCCCGTTTCAAAGTATGCACAAATTTCAAGATGCAAATGATGCAATGCATGGTAAAGAAAGCAAGCACGATTAATGAAATCGGCGATGGGAGTCTAACCCGCTCAAAGGGAAAAGCTTTCTTCTATTTTTTTTTCAAAATTATTATTTTTTTTTTTTTTTTGAAAAGGGATACTGGTACGTGGGATTGTTAAACCACCTTGTTATCCCAAGCCCCGGGTTAGGGAGCGATACAGGAAGGGTAAGTGGGGTCCACCTATATACCGAGTATCAATTTTTTTTTATTTTATTATTTTGTTAAAAAAAAAACTTATAAAATAAAACCATTTAATGTCCCATGTCCCTCAAGCAAAAATGAACCTCAGCCTCTAAGCAATGCAAACATTCGACACTAAGCTTCAAAGAACACGTAGAACATGGAGGAAAAGGAAAACAGAGCATGTAAAATGCAAATATCACATATGATGTCACAACAATGCACACACAAAAGAATAAAACGGATGTTGAATGAGAACGAAAGTTTGACCCACTTTTGAAAACAAGTTTCAAATCCCCAGCGGAGTCGCCACTGAATGTACGCGCGCCGAAATTTTTAGAAAATTAATTAGAGTCGCCACGCCGTTTAAAGGAAAACATTGAAAACCTTTTGAAAAGAGAAAATGGGTTCGGGGTCGTTACGTGTTGGGAAGAACGTTTGGCGTTCACCCAATACGCCTCGTATACGAGTCTTTCAATTGTTCAACATCCAATTCATTCAAAAGTGTGTGCGATTGTGTGAGACAAAATGTGATAAAATGCATTTTGATGCTTTGTATTATTGATGAAATGAGAGAATTACATCTTGTAATAACAACATCCAATTATATCAGAAATGATCTAATAAATCATAGAAGTCGGGGTTTAACACTCAAAAAGGGTACGGATATGATTGATCCATACTCATCTTCTTGAATGACTAAACTAAACATATCAACATCATTCGAAAGCATGGATTGAACATGGATATTAAAATATAATCAGAAGCCAAAATAACAGATTGCACATCCACAAGAGAACTGAGATCAATACCATCACTTCAATGAGTGTGGATATTGAGGATCCACACTCTACTTGAAGCACTCAATAACATGAATAACCAAGTGCAATATCATGAGAATGGATACAATATTCAGAGACTAAAATAAAACATGTTCAACCAAGTCCCAAGTCAAGCAGCTCAATACCATTCGGAATCATGGATGGATCCAAAATATAATTAGCATCACTATGATAAATGTATGATCAGAAAATTAGTACGACTCAAAGCATACTAACTGAGACTATAACAAAGCCAGTATACTCAAGATTCTATACCACCAGCATATTGAACATGAATATGGAGACTGCACTACGCAATGAAAACGGAGAGAGAGAAAGGTTAGGATTCGTTACCCTTGTAGTCCACACTCTCTATACCACGTCGGTATAGGGAGTCTTCTAATCAGCTCCGGGAATCAGATCAGACTAAGTATATTTGCAATGGCAAATACGTGTGAGTCTGTTTTGCTGGAGACAGAGGAGTCTCTGTAGTGAACCTGGCGGTGTAACGCTAAGAACTGAAAGAGGAGCCGGAGCTGGTAGCGGTGGTGATCGGAATCTGTGAACTAAAAAGGGTTGGAAGCAGAACCGTGGTGGAGCGATGACGATTCCGGAGTGGCTAGATCGCCATTAGCGATTTAGAGAGAGAGAGTAGTGAGAGAGAGTCGTTTTGAGGTGGAAGAATAAGATAGAACGGTAAAAAGGGGGTGTTACTCCGGTTGATGAACGGAAGCTTGGCCGGAAATAATGGAGTTTGAGACCTAGTGGACGAGCTCACGATCTGGAACAGGGGAAGACGGGCTTCGATGGATTTGGGGTAGAGAGAACTGTGAGGGTGCTATTGTTTGAAGGTAAAGAGAGATAGAATCGGTGAGGGAGCCATTTGATTGAGGGAAGCTTGGATCGCTGTTTTGAGTAGAGGAACAGGGAACGGTGAGGAAGGTCACCGGTGGCGCTGATTTGGATGGAGAAAGAGAGCTTGAGGAAGACGATTTAGGCCGAGCTAGGTGAGGATCGCCATTGGCGATTTAGAGAGAGAACTGGAAAGGGCTCTTTGCGGTGAGGAAGATTGAGGAGCGATTGAGGAGGAATTTGGGTTAGGTTTCCGGTGAGGAAGGTTGCCGGCGAGTGGGTTTTGGGTTAGATGGAAGGGATGATTTTGGTTTGGAGAGAGAGAGAGAGGTTAGATCGCCATTTTAGCGTTTAGAGAGAGAGAGCTCCATGGGAACCGGTTAGTGAGAGAGAGAGTGTGAGTTCTTTTTTTGTGAGAGAGAATGAAGAGAGCCCGTGCCTCCTCTGTAAAATGAAAATTTGATTTTATTTAAAGGTGACTGGTAAAGGCGAAAGAGGCCGTGTGGCTTCATTTGCGGTCACCCAGTTTCTCTAGAAACATGCAAGGTGGCAATTCTGGACCCTTCTTTCAATGAGGTCCCGCTTGGAATTTTAATTCCTAGCAGGTCCTTCCTTCCTTGGAAAGCTTGGGAAAGTTCCCAAATTGCCCCTGAACTTTAGGAAAGTCCGGGAAATGCCGGGAAACTTAACCAGGAGGCATTGAGCCAGATTTGGGTACTTACAGTGCGGTAGCCCCAAAGTGCAAGGTGCAGCTTCTCGGGCCAATCTCGTCCTCGGGTGGTCATTTTTCGGATGATCCGTTCGAGGGTTTTGTTTGCTGCTTCCACGGCGCCGTTTGTTTGTGGCCGGTAGGGAGAAGATTTGTGGCGTGTGATCTTGAATTCAGCCAGCATGCAGCCGAATTCCCTTCGAAGTGTGAACCATTGTCTGATATGACCTCATTTGGGATGCCGTATCGGCAGATGATGTTTTCCTTGAGGAAATGCGCGACCTTCTTGGAGGTGAGTACCTTGTAGGACTTGGCTTCGACCCATTTGGTGAAGTAGTCGATGGCTACTAAGATGAACTCGTGACCGATTCTTTGTGGCGGAGCAATTTTCCCGATGACGTCAATTCCCCAAGTGGCAAAGGGCCAAGGTGTAGTCATGCAGTAGAGATCGTGGGGCGGCAGATGATTGAGGTTGGAGAACCGTTGGCACTTGTCGCAGCTTCGGACAAAGTGGATGCACCGCCTCCATGGAGATCCGGTGTAGCCCATCCTGAGAATGATTTGCATCAGGGCTCTGGCGTTCATGTGGGGACCGCAAGCCCCATTGTGGACTTCGTTCATGAACTTGTCTGCTTCTTCTTGGCTGATGCAACGTAGAAGTGGCCCGTGGTAGCGTTTCTTGTATAGCATGTCCCCGAGGATGACGAAGTGAGAGGCAAGGCGTTTTAGGGACATGATGCTCTTGGTTTTGACCCCTTCTGTGTGTGGGTCTCCCTTGTTCATGAAGGTGGCTTCCCCGTTCTTGAGGTATTGGAAGATCTGGTTATACCATGGCTCATTGACGGGCTTAGGTTCTGGTTCGATCTCACAACAAGAGGCGTGAATTTCCTTTCGTCCGACTTTGAAGGGTTTGATTGCTTTTCCTTCGTGGATTTCCACAAGGGAAGCCAAGGTGGCTAAGGCATCCGCAAACCTGTTTCGGTCTCTTGGCAAGTAATGGAAGGTGACCTCTTCGAATTGTGTGATGAGGTCCTCCATGCGGTGCATGGTATTTTTGCAAGCCCGGGTCTATGGTTTTCCACTTGTTGGAGACTTGGTTGATGATCAAGGCCGAGTCCCCATAAACTTTGAGTTTCGGACATTCCTCTCGAGTGCGGCTTGTAGTCCAAAGCGGCGCGAGCTTCATATTCGGCGGCATTGTTGGTTACCTCGAAATTGAGCTTTATAGCAATTGGGGTGTGCTCGTCCTTGGTATCTACCAAGAGCATACCGATGCCGTTTCCCTTTTTGTTGGCTGCTCCATCGAAGAACAGTTTCCATCGATTGTCGCCTTCGACTGCGAAGATTCCCTCGTCTGGAAATTGTGGTTCGGGCCTCGAGCCTCGTCGATTGGGAAATCGGCCGGTTGTTCGGCCATGGCCCGTCCCTTGATTGACTTTTGGTTTACGTACTTGATGTCAAATTCCGCTAGGAAGAAAGACCATTTGGCGAGCCTCATTGACAGAGATGGTTTTTCGAAGAGGTACTTACCGGGTCCATTTTGGAAACCAAGTGTACCGTGTGCGACCGCATGTAGTGCCGTAGTTTCCTGACAACCCATACCAGAGCCGCGCAGTTTTTTCGAGGGCCGAGTAATTGAGTTCGCCGCTTGAAACTTTCGACCGACGAAGTAGATGGCGTTTCGACCCGTGACTCCTTCTTTTCTTGACAGAGCATGGCTCCAACTGCGGTGTCGGTCACGATTAGGTATAGCAACGGTGGCTTTTCCTCGTGGGGAGGACAGAGAATCGGAGGACTCAAAAGGTATGCTTTTATTTTCTCAAAGGCATCTTGGCATTCTGAGTTCCATTCGATGTCGGCGTTCTTCTTCATCGGTTTGAAGATTGGCTCGCACATAGAGGTCAATTGGTTGACGAAGCGGGCGATATATTGCGGGCGGCCCATGAAGCTTTTCACCTGCATGCGAGTTTGCGGTGGTCTCATTTCGATGATAGCTTTGATCTTTTGAGGATCTACCTCGATGCCTCTCTCGGTGACCATGTATCCCAAAACCTTGCCTCGGCTAACCCCAAATGTGCATTTGGCGGGGTTAAGCCTCATTGAGTGTTTTCGGAGGCGATTGAAGAATTTTCTCAGTCCTGCGAGGTATTGTCCGTCTGATCCCTTTGAGTGAACGATCATGTCATCGACGTACACTTCGATCTCTTTGTGGATCATATCGTGGAAGAGGGCGGCTGCCGCCCGTTGGTAGGTAGCCCCAGCCGTTCTTTAGTCCGAACGGCATTACCGTGTAGCAAGAGGTTCCCAGTGGGGTTGTGAAAGCCGTTTTTCTTGGTCTTCTTCGGCCATCTTGATTTGATTGTAGCCGGCAAAACCGTCCACGAAGGACTTGACTTCAAAATTGCTCAGTAGTGTCTACCAACATGTCGATGTTGGGTAGTGGAAAATCGTCCTTGGGACTTGCTTTGTTGAGATCTCGGAAGTCCACGCAACAGGCGTACTTTTCCATTGGCCTTGGTGACCGTGACGATATTGGAGAGCGATGTGGGGTACTCGATCACCCCGATGAAGCCGACGCGGAGCATTTTTTCGATCTCCTCTTTGACTTGTAAAGACCATTCGGCTTGATTCGGCGTAGCTTTGCTTGATGGGCTTAGCCTCGGGATTTAAGGAAATCCGGTGTTCCACAATGTTAGGATCTAATCCGGCATGTCTCGGTAAGACCAAGCGAACACGTCCACGAACTCTTTGAGCGGTGCGTCAATGCGTCTTGCTCGTGCCGGTGAAGAAACTTCCGATTTGCGTCTCTTTTGGCTCTTCGGCGGTTCCCAAATTCACTTTGGTTAAAACCTCCTCGGCAGCTTGGGCCCGGTTTTCTCTCTTTTGACAACATGCTTAAAGATGTGCTTAATGTATTGTTCGTTTAATGTGTCCGCTTCTTTATCAAGTGAATCGTTATTAACTTGTTTGTGTGTTAGTTAATTTATCGGTTGTTAAAGATGCAATGAGAGGATACTCGGAAAGATCGAAGCATTCATTAAGAGCATACGGGAATACATTATTGGCAATGAGTTCGTAATCTTCGGCGTGAGGCCATCGGATGACTCGAGAGACTCAAATTCAAAGATAATGGACTCGGGATGAGTTTTGACACTAGACTCTAGGACTCGAGGGGTCGGACCAAGTTGTTCGATCATGTCCTTTTTCTTTGGCAAAAGGTGGGTCCGGAGAAGGTGGCCCAGTTATTGAGTGGCAATGAGCTTGATAGGAGATGGGGCTTGAAGGGCTTTATGTCACCGTTCCCGATCATTGCTATCACAGAGTTATCAGAAACAAAATCGATTAGATCTGGCATCTCGATTTCTTCTTTGAAGAGCAGGTGGAGCAGTGGCTCGTCCCAAGCATCGTCTGCGGAGTCTTTTGCTTTTGTCTTGGGCATTACTAGCTCGAATGCAGACTCGTCCCGCTTGTTGAGGGCAGGAGTGTTGACAGAGAGTTTTTCGAGTTCTTCCGCCAAAGAGGGAGTTGTCCCGAACCAAAATTCATTGTGAATAGTGGTGGTTGTGGATCCCGGCAGGGGCGGTGTGTCGAGGAATGCTCTTCGGACAGGATTTGGCTTGAGGCCTCTGAATCTTGCCAAGTTCTGCTGGAGCTTGTCCATGGTTGTAGGCCAGCTTTGTTTGGCGCTGATCAGCTCTGTTCCCTTTCCTGGATCTTCTTCCAAGTTGCCGGCCTTCTTTGTGAAGTACTTGGTCATGTCGAAGCTGTAAGGACGAAGATCGGAGATTGCGTGCAAGCCTCTTTTGTTATCTACGGAGCGTTTTCGTGCAGCTCGCTTGTCCTCCGCAATGTGTTCGGGAGTAGGAGAGTATCCCAGGCCGTGCAGGGTATTCTGTTCTTTGATATTGATGATCTGTTGAGTGCCCTGATGGCGTTTTCCCAAACCGAGCCCCGGGATGTAGTTCATGTGCTTCATCATTTTCATCGGGGGAGGGATCTTGTCCCAAATCAAAGGCAGGTCTATGTGGCATACTTGGGCCTTTGGGCTTTCGATGGTGAATCCTGTTAGCATCATGCCATCATCGTCGGGTTTGATCTCTAAGACCGGGACGCCGTTTGTGTCGGTCCTTTCGTTGACTACGCTATCACCGTAGATGATGGTAAGATCTGTTCCTTGGACGAACTTTACGCACTGATGGAGAGTGGATGCCACCCCATTTATCTGGTGTAGCCAAGGGCGTCCCAAAATGGCAGTGAATGTGATCGGGATGTCGATGACTTGGAAATCCGTTGGGACCATTTGTTTTCCAAACCACAGGTTCAAGGAGGCTATTCCCAAGACTGGGCGGGATGTTGAGTCGTATGCCTTGATTGCCTGAGTCGAGGGCTTTAGATCAGTTGCTTTGATCCCTAGCAAATCCATCATTTTGGCTGGAAGGACGTTCATGGATGATCCCCCATCTACCAAGACCCGTGGGAGACGACGCTTTTCCAGTTGAACTGTTATGTAGAGAGGCTCGTTATGGTCAGCCCCAAATTTTGGAAGGTCGAGCTCTGTGAAGGTGATGATATTGCTGTAATTGACGTTGCCAATCATCTGAACTGCTTCATCAGGTGTCACCGTGATGGGAACCATAGTCTGGGCCAGGCTTTCTTCCAACTTGAGCTTGTGCGGGTAAGATGAAGTGAGTAGGGACCAGAGTGAGATGTTATCCTGAGTGCGCTTGAGCTGTGTCAAGACAGGATCTTTGTAACAACCCCAACCCTAGGCATTTATTTTTAATATTATATTAGATGCTTCTAATATTTATATTTATTTTATGTGTTCCATTATGTCTTTAAATTCTTAATTTAAGATAAATTGGGTGAGAAGTAAGATTTGAATCTTTGGAGAATTTATTGGTCATTAAATTAAAGAAATTTGGGGAAATAATAAAATTGGAAATTTATTAAATAGATAAATATTGGAGGAGGTTAAATGAGTGAGTAGGATGAATTATTGGGTAAAGGAATTAAGTTTAAAATTAAAATATTGTGCAAGCCTTGATTCTAGGTTGATGGGGGGCCAAAAGTGCCTTGCTCCTTCTCTTAGTTGACATGTGCCCTCCCCCAATCACCCTCCATATCCGGCCCCCCCCTCCATCATCCTCCTCTTACTCCCTTTTCCCCTTCTCCTTCATTCACTACACTTCTCCTTCTTCCCTAGAGGAACTCTTTGAATCCTCCATTGAAGCTCCCACTCTCCAAGCTTTGAAGTCAAGACTTTCTTCATCCAAAATCAAGTCTAGGAGCACCTTTGGAGTTGGATCGCCTAGAGAAAGTCATCAAGTTAGGAAGATCAATCTTTCCTTATAAAATCCAAAAGTGAGTTATTATGACTTTCTTTCTTGTATGCTCATGAATGTTTGATATTGTGATTGATTTTTATAATGGTTGTTTAAGGCTTTAGAAACCTTCTTGGAAGTTGAAGAATGTATTTAAGAAATGGGTGGAGTTAAACTAGGAAATTTAGTTTTAAATGAGGTAAGGGGTTGAATGGGAGCTTGGTTTGTTTTATAGAAAAATTATGATTTATGGATGTTGAATTGATCTAGGTTTAAGACATGGTTTCATGGAGTTAAATGGGTAGATTGAAGTTAACAAAGTTGGAAATGTCCCTTTTTACTTATAACTTAGAATGATTTTGGTTGGATCCTTGGGATTTTTGAGGAATGGTTGTTGTTGCTGCAGTTTTACAAATTCGGGGGTGAGGACGAGTCGTCCCTTGGACAAAGGGAAGTCGTGACCTATAGGGGACGCCGAGGTTCGGTGGGGGTAATTTGGGGACGAGTCGTGCCACGGGGACGAGTCGTCCCCTGGTCAGATTCTCTCACCTCAACTTTATAGCTATTCAAACCTAACCAAACTGGAACCAAAATGAAATCTCTTTAACCTAGATTAAAGTAGAATACTTTGGCTACATAAGGACATCTTAAGTGATCAAAATGGAATTGTGGAAGTAGTTTAAACATTGTTCCGAAAATGGTTGAGAGGCTTGATTTGTGACTTCACCAAAATAGTTCCAACTTGGGAAATAGATCTTGAACTTTCATTTAGGTTATTCGATGTTATATAAGAAATATGAAGGAATGGTTATGATACATAGTGGCCTTATTTACCCCATATCTTTGGTGAGTAGTTTGCATTAGTGTAGAATCTATAGGTTTCACCATTAAGCTACTTGGTAATTGAACTTGAACCTTCATAGGGGCCTTGTACCCTTGTATATGGAAATTGTAGGGTAGGTTAATGATACCTCGTGCCCTTACTTAGTGTTACCTATATACATTGTTGTTGATGTTGTTTAGTGTGCTCATAAACTGTGGCACTTTGATATTGATTGGGCATGAGTATGTACTACCATGTGGCTATTGTTATCCCCTTTGTGGATTTATATTGCTATCTTTATGATATTCTATCGTGGTATGTATCCCTACTTTGGATCATACAATGTTTGGTTAAGCAAGTATGTTATTACTGTGCTTAGTTATGTAAATCCAAATTTGGTATTGATTTATTTGTTTGTTGGGCAATGTTATGGATTTATAATGGCACCGAGCCGAGTTCATTATAATTCATACATTGCCGAGTTTGTCCCCCTTGCGTGGGATTTGTGGGCTAGCATCTCCTTTTGAGGTAGATGGTCTAGTTTTCACCGGGGATAGGACTGTGTGTCCGAGTCCCCAGTGCCGTTATTGTTCATGGTTCCGGAATCGCTTCATCAAGCTGTTCTGTCTTTGCTCGGATGTGTATATCCTTTTGGAGATAAAACCTTGGCTCGGTATCCTTCTAAGTGTTACTTTATCGTACCTATGTGTTGTGATATATTCATGCCGAAATGGTCGTTGTTTCCAACCGGTATGGGACGGTTGGCGGCGAGGAGCCTCTTGGGTTATATGGATATGTCTTTTGATGTGTTGCATCTTATATGGCATATTGCTTTGCATGCATAATAGCTCATTGAGATTTATTCTCACCCCTCTCCCTTTCTTGTTTTAGATTCCGAGACAGTGGACCGACCAAGTAAGGGCGGAAAGAAGTTAGGACTTGGTATTTTGGGAATTGTCGGGTTGTATATAAATTGGTGTAGAAAGTGTATTTTTGTAAAATTCACTTATGGAGTTTGTATTTATAAATCTTAATTTTATGTTATAACTGTTGTCTTTTTGTAATTAAAACAATTTCTTAATTTTAAAGTTAGTCAACTCTTTCTCCTTCGTGGAAAAGTATAAAAGTATTTTGAAAGGATAATAACAAGAGTATGTATGTTTGAAAGTTGAATAAAAGTTTTTAAAAGTTTAGGATGTTTGGGTTAGTTGAGGACGCTCCAGCTCGGAACACGTGTAGGTTTCCGGGTCGGGGTCCTCACGGTTAATATCGAGCTCGGTTAGAATTCTCGGGGTAGAGTCTAGGCGAGTGAGAGTGTGTGGTAACTTACGTCGAGAGTATTATGCAGGAATTTGTTCAAAGACAGAAAATAATGTTGTCCAACCAAGGAATCAAGGAAAGGTGAGTTTTGGAAAGATAGATTTCCCCACCACCAATTGAGGTATTTTACCTGTCTCAGGAATTAGGGTTCATACTTTTATAAATCCTCGTGCATTCGTTCTCATGTGGCATTACATTTCATCTTTATGTGCATAATTGGCCTAAAAGTTGTTTTATGTCTTTGGAGGTTCTACCCCTATGGGGCCGTGCCTCGAATCATCCTTAATTATCTTGGTAGTTGTGATTTAGTGGGCATGTGTTGCCGGTGGATTTGGTCGAGTACCAATCCATGAATCATCGTTATATTAATCCGAATTAATTGAGTAGTTGTTGTGTTTGAGGAGGACTGTCGCAAGAAGCGAGTCTCCTTATCTATGTTTGATTTACCTCCGTGTGTGATTGAGGCGGGTAAATTATAAATTGATGTTATGTCATATATGCGTAAATGTCGAAAGTATGGCCTAAGGAATGTGAAGGTTATTTGGATTGTGTGTTATAATTGATTTAGAAGAACCTTGAATTATCTCGTATACCGATAGTGAATGAATTGGTAAACTCTTAGTTGAGGTTAGGTATATGACCTAATTAGGAGTGGTTTATAGTAGTATGACATGCGTGAGTATTTATACATTGGTGTCTCGTGGTAGAGACTAGGTATATGAGACTAGTATTGGAAGTGATAGTCTAAGTGAGATTATATGAGTTATAGAATGTCGCGAGTACAAGATCTTATAGAACTAGTATAACCTTGCCTTAGGTGTTATTAGTGGACTAAGTGGTGTTTTCTATGTGAGTTTCAAAAATGGGTTTTCATCAGGTATCATACCAGGACATTGAAGCTTTGAGTTGATATAAGGTACTATTTTAGTATTCGGATTCCTAGATAGAGGACACTAATTGGGATGATGGACTTGATGATTCATCTTGGGAAGGTATTTGATAAAGAAGATAATTAGCTTAGCGACACTCCGTAGGGATGAATTAGTACTATATTGAGGAAAGATGATACTTGGTGGTTAATTATAAGGTTATAGAGATCTCAAATTGGTAACTGTAAGCAATAAGTATTCGTTATCACTTGTTGATAATTTGCATAACTGATTTAGAAATTTGTAGGATACTCAATGGTTATTAGTTAAATTTTTCGGAGTGTTACAATTACAGTAAATATTTGCTTTAAGGATATACTTAGGACAACATTTATATCTAGTATGACCGTTTGGATTTGTGGATTGTGTATTAATTATGGAAAGGTAAATAGGGTAAATATGAAGAAGTATAATAGAAGTAGTTATTGGTGATTTATAGGATCAACTTCAGGAATTGATAATATATGTATGTGGTTATTTTGAAAGACGATTAGCATTAAATGAGAAAGGAAAGTGAGGATGAATCTTATGGGAAGAAAGGATACTTTAGGATGATTATACCCTATAGGTCGATTTAGTTGCGTAACTCATTTGAGGGATTAGTGTGATGTTTGGGAGATATTGGCGTTATACGGACTTTGAGTTTTGATGGTTATCAGGAAGTACGCTAGTTACAGTACTGTTAAGATGTAATCGCAATTTGAGGATGATTTACCTAGTTTATAATCTTAATGATTGTTTTAGTGTTATTTATTGGGATAGTCATGGTATGGCAAGATTTTGCTTTCTTATAAAGAATTTAACTAAGTATAAATATGATGAGTGGTGGCTATACTATAAATAGAGGTCGAACAAGAATATTATGTTAAAAATTGTTTTAAATATGTTTTAGAACTTGAGATTTTATATTGGACCTCTGTGTGAGTATTTGTGCCCTTCGGGGATAGTGTGATTTAATAAAGCCAATGAACCGTTTTTGTGTGCATTTAAAAATCCGTGAGTAATTTAATTATCTACCCTTTGGTATGGGACGGTTGTAGATAATTAGATCGCTCGAGTTATTTTGTTAACGTAGCAAAAATTTTAAAGATTTCTTAAAGATTTTGAGTGGGTTAGTTAATTAAAACTGGTATGGGACAGTTTTAAATAAGTAAACCATTCGGGTCTCTTTGGATCTCTTTTATATTATCATTTGAAATTTCTGAAAAGTGTTGTAAATTTTCGAAAGACATGTTACTTTAAAGTTATAGTTCGTACAGAAGCTAGTAGAAAGGCAACCTAGTTTTCCCTATAATGATTAATTGTGTTCAAGTTTGGTCCGAGAAAAAATTGTTAAATTGTGGAGTTGTTAATGTGGAAGTCGCGGTAGACCTGGTTTTTGTATTGGAGTTGGGTCGGCTCCGTTGTGGGCGGCCAACCTTTTGAGTTGAATAATTATCTGTCACTTGGACACGAACATAATTGGAACTTTGAATAGTGATAATAGAATATTGATGTTAAAAGATTTATTAAAATATTTAGAGTTCTAGATTGAACTTGAGAGTAATGGCAAGATGAATTTTGTGATTTGGTTATCTTGGAAGTAAAGAGGAGTATGTTGTTTTGTTTATAGGAAGTTGATTGTATTTCTATTCTTTATATATAGTTTGATGAGATATTGATTGATAGAGTCCTCATTTATGTTAGGGGATCGTTTAGTTGTATATACCCCATAGTATTAAATGAATTAGATAGACATCATTTGGGAAGGCCCTTTTGGGAAGGTAGGTATACTACTAAGCTTAACCTTGTAGAAAGTTGAGGAATCATTACTTGTTGTTGATGAAATGCTACGGGCATGAACAATGGATGTTAATAGTCAATAGTACGTATGGTTACCAAGGGTTGAGTGCGTATAATAGTAGTTGTCATTCTAACATTTAGATAAAACCGTATGAGGCATAGTTTGGGAAGAAAACATCGATCTCTAATTTGTTGGGGTGAAATTGGAGAGGCAAGACCTAAGGTAAATTGGCGCCAAAGTTCGTTAATCCATGTGAAGCTTTAGAAAAGGTTAGTGATTTGACTTATAGACCGACTTAGAACAGCTTATAGAGTATTCGAAGTTTTAAATGTAATATCGTAAGGTATTGGGTGACATAAGTTGTAGTACTTTTATTTATCTATATTTCTTTAAGGTCGTAAAAATTCGGGTTAGTGATGACTGTATGGTATTCTCGGAATATTAAGTTGTAATGTCGCATTTTTAATGAAATTAGAATCTTGGAAAGAATCCTAGCATGGATGAGATTAATTGAGAATTGAAGTCTTAGAGTATTCGAGTTGTGAAAATGTATAGTAGAATCTTGCCCTTGAAAAGTCTAATTGAAAATATTAAGTTAGAATGTGTGAAAGGTAACCTCTGCTATTTGACCCTTAGGGTAAGCGACAGTCAAATTCGGGACGAATTTTCTTTAAGGGGGAGTGAGTGTAACAACCCCAACCCTAGGCATTTATTTTTAATATTATATTAGATGCTTCTAATATTTATATTTATTTTATGTGTTCCATTATGTCTTTAAATTCTTAATTTAAGATAAATTGGGTGAGAAGTAAGATTTGAATCTTTGGAGAATTTATTGGTCATTAAATTAAAGAAATTTGGGGAAATAATAAAATTGGAAATTTATTAAATAGATAAATATTGGAGGAGGTTAAATGAGTGAGTAGGATGAATTATTGGGTAAAGGAATTAAGTTTAAAATTAAAATATTGTGCAAGCCTTGATTCTAGGTTGATGGGGGCCAAAAGTGCCTTGCTCCTTCTCTTAGTTGACATGTGCCCTCCCCCAATCACCCTCCATATCCGGCCCCCTCCATCATCCTCCTCTTACTCCCTTTTCCCTTCTCCTTCATTCACTACACTTCTCCTTCTTCCACTAGAGGAACTCTTTGAATCCTCCATTGAAGCTCCCACTCTCCAAGCTTTGAAGTCAAGACTTTCTTCATCCAAAATCAAGTCTAGGAGCACCTTTGGAGTTGGATCGCCTAGAGAAAGTCATCAAGTTAGGAAGATCAATCTTTCCTTATAAAATCCAAAAGTGAGTTATTATGACTTTCTTTCTTGTATGCTCATGAATGTTTGATATTGTGATTGATTTTTATAATGGTTGTTTAAGGCTTTAGAAACCTTCTTGGAAGTTGAAGAATGTATTTAAGAAATGGGTGGAGTTAAACTAGGAAATTTAGTTTTAAATGAGGTAAGGGGTTGAATGGGAGCTTGGTTTGTTTTATAGAAAAATTATGATTTATGGATGTTGAATTGATCTAGGTTTAAGACATGGTTTCATGGAGTTAAATGGGTAGATTGAAGTTAACAAAGTTGGAAATGTCCCTTTTACTTATAACTTAGAATGATTTTGGTTGGATCCTTGGGATTTTTGAGGAATGGTTGTTGTTCTTTAGCGGTTTTACAAATTAGGGTGAGGGACGAGTCGTCCCTTGGACAAAGGGAAGTCGTGACCTATAGGGGACGCCGGAGTTCGGTGGGGGGTAATTTGGGGACGAGTCGTGCCACGGGGACGAGTCGTCCCACAGTCGATTCTCTCACCTCAACTTTATAGCTATTCAAACCTAACCAAACCGGAACCAAAATGAAATCTCTTTAACCTAGATTAAAGTAGAATACTTTGGCTACATAAGGACATCTTAAGTGATCAAAATGGAATTGTGGAAGTAGTTTAAACATTGTTCCGAAAATGGTTGAGAGGCTTGATTTGTGACTTCACCAAAATAGTTCCAACTTGGGAAATAGATCTTGAACTTTCATTTAGGTTATTCGATGTTATATAAGAAATATGAAGGAATGGTTATGATACATAGTGGCCTTATTTACCCCATATCTTTGGTGAGTAGTTTGCATTAGTGTAGAATCTATAGGTTTCACCATTAAGCTACTTGGTAATTGAACTTGAACCTTCATAGGGGCCTTGTACCCTTGTATATGGAAATTGTAGGGTAGGTTAATGATACCTCGTGCCCTTACTTAGTGTTACCTATATACATTGTTGTTGATGTTGTTTAGTGTGCTCATAAAGCTGTGGCACTTTGATATTGATTGGGCATGAGTATGTACTACCATGTGGCTATTGTTATCCCCTTTGTGGATTTATATTGCTATCTTTATGATATTCTATCGTGGTATGTATCCCTACTTTGGATCATACAATGTTTGGTTAAGCAAGTATGTTATTACTGTGCTTAGTTATGTAAATCCAGCTGGTATTGATTTATTTGTTTGTTGGGCAATGTTATGGATTTATAATGGCACCGAGCCGAGTTCATTATAATTCATACATTGCCGAGTTTGTCCCCTTGCGTGGGATTTGTGGGCTAGCATCTCCTTTTGAGGTAGATGGTCTAGTTTTCACCGGGATAGGCGTGTGTCCGAGTCCCAGTCTTTGTTATTGTTCATGGTTCCGGAATCGCTTCATCAAGCTGTTGCTTCTTTGCTCGGATGTGTATATCCTTTTGGAGATAAAACCTTGGCTCGGTATCCTTCTAAGTGTTACTTTATCGTACCTATGTGTTGTGATATATTCATGCTTGGTGATCGTTGTTTCCAACCGGTATGGGACGGTTGGCGGCGAAGCCTCTTGGGTTATATGGATATGTCTTTTGATGTGTTGCATCTTATATGGCATATTCTTTGCATGCATAATAGCTCATTGAGATTTATTCTCACCCCTCTCCCTTTACTGTTTTAGATTCCGAGACAGGTGGACCGACCAAGTAAGGGCGGAAAGAAGTTAGGACTTGGTATTTTGGGAATTGTCGGGTTGTATATAAATTGGTGTAGAAAGTGTATTTTTGTAAAATTCACTTATGGAGTTTGTATTTATAAATCTTAATTTTATGTTATAACTGTTGTCTTTTTGTAATTAAAACAATTTCTTAATTTTAAAGTTAGTCAACTCTTTCTCCTTCGTGGAAAAGTATAAAAGTATTTTGAAAGGATAATAACAAGAGTATGTATGTTTGAAAGTTGAATAAAAGTTTTTAAAAGTTTAGGATGTTTGGGTTAGTTGAGGACGCTCCAGCTCGGAACACGTGTAGGTTTCCGGGTCGGGGTCCTCACAATCTTCAGCCTTTGGGTCCAAGATTTCAGCTTCTTTGGCGTAGGGTCCCTTTTCAGTTTGTGGCTCAGGTATGGCTGGCCTTTTGTCTGTCCGTGGAGGATTCACTGGGATTTGACCGGAACGTGTCAGAACGTTCACTTCTGGACTTATGGTTTTGCTTGTCTCTCCTATTTCTGTAGTGGGAGGAGCCTGATTAGCGTAAGGCGCATCGCGCATTTCAATTCGTTCCTTTGTCATAGCCCTTCTTGAAGCATCAATAGTGGCTTTGAGATCTTCCCAAGACAAAGGGGTTGGATTATCTGGACCTTCGGGCCTTCGGTTGCGGTGCGAAGCTCGTCCCGGTGATCATGGAGCAAACATTGTCGTGGCCTTGTGCGAGAACTAGGTCAGGAGATTTCTTTGGAGTAGATGACGTAGTAGTCAAACTTTCTGAGGGTTCTCCAAGGGTTCCGGCGTGAGATCACCGGATTCATACCTCTTTTCGCTTTTGTTGAGAAGATAGCTTCTTCTTTCGTCGAGGACGGCCCTCGTTCATTGCATCCTGGAATTCCATTTCCGTGACAAGCACTTCTGTCCAATCGCAGACATCCCACCGAGATGTGTTCGTTGTTCGGCGGTGGTACCGGACCTCGGGAGGCTGGATGGGCGAGGCTTTCCTCCTGAAGGTCTTGTGGCCTTACGTCATAACCGCATGGCTCGTACGAGGGTAACAGTTGACTTACGGGAGACAATGAGAGAGACGTTAGAGGCTGTAGGAGCGATCATGACTTGGGAAGCCCCCAGGTAGTTGGGTGGCTAATGTTCGAAGTGGTGCATGGCACCTTCGATCCGAGCTTGTTGCTCACCTTGGCGTTTCTCAATAGCCATGAGGACCTGCCAAACTTCTTCCAATGTTGGGAAATTTCTTGGGGGTAAGGTCCCGTTCTCATCGTTGTTATCCAACCGACTTGGCCATGGGGAATTGATGGGTATCTGGTGACGTAGCTGGGAAGGAGGTAGGACCTTCTTGTTTTGACACCGGAGACGGGTTCCCGGGTACTCTCGACCACTCTCTCTAGGTTGGAGGGGTGACGGGCAAGGTTTAGACACCGGGAGACGGGTTCCGGGTACTCTCGACCACTCTCTGTTAGCCGGAGGGTGACGGGCAAGGTTTAGACACGGGAATGGCCTAACGGGATAAAAGGGGAAAGCTCACGTGGCATGCGGTTTCCATTTCTTTTATTTTCTCGATTTTTTTGTTGTTTTAATTTACTTAAAACATGTTTTCTCGAGAATCCTAGGTAGGTTGGAAAAGATTGCTCTTCTTTTCGCAACTATGCTAGATCCACGGGTCGTGGAGACCATACGTGCGGCTATAAGCCCCTCGTTTTGCACCTGTATTTCGACATCCCGGGGTGGACGGCCCGGGCGAGGGTCCCATAGTGCAAGCGGTTTCCACCGGCCTAAAAGAAAAAAATCGAACCTAAGGACCAAGCTTTGTCATGTTCGTTTTGATGCGTTAGCCATGTGAATAGTGAACCGAGCCGGCCACTAAGTCAAGATCGGAGTCAAGAGTTCGGCATGACCTCTCCTTACCTTGCTTGCGCGAGGATCTGTGACGTTAGGCGTTGGCTGGTCATATTGTCATGGGCGACGTATCAAAGGCGTGATGACATGGTGTCATGCGAGCATGGATGTATATCGGGACGGAACATCGTGCAGGTGTAGCTTCGGAAATCAAGATCGAGTCAAGATTTTAGCATGACCTTTCATCGCTTTGCTTGCGCAAGGGATCTTGAGTTCCGAGCCTTGACTCGAAAATGGCCGGCATGGTATATGTATCCAGAGTATGACACGGGCGGGTAAAAACCAACCGAGTGCGGGACAGAGTGTGACTCAAGACTCAAACGTGCGGGGTTGACGCTTGGCTAGGATGGGATGTTTGGAATGATCCCGTGCGCGTCCAAGAGGCCTAGGAAGACCAAACGGGCTGGCAACCGAGACCACTCCGGGTTGAGGTTGTAGTGTGCGGTGTATCCGAGGCGGCGGTGCGCGTAGCGTGCGGTGTAACAGGCGGCGGTGTGCGTAGTGTGCGGTGTAACCGAGGCGAGTGCGCGTAGTGTGCGGTCTCTAAAATTCTTTTTCCGAGTAAAACGAAGTTTTTGAATAATTTTAAATGTATGCACGGATGTATATTGATGCATTTTTTTTATTTTTATTTTTTTGTAAAATAAAAAGTAAAGCACGTGCACACACACACAACAGTTAAAGGAAGGGGTAAAATGAAAGTTTGACCCTCATCATCATTTTAAAAATCTTTTGTTTTGTTTAAAAGTTTTTAAAACAAAAATTTCCCCAGCGGAGTCGCCAACTGAAATAGCCCGGATCCGAGAGGCAGCGCGTTCGCGCCCCGGCATCTGGCATTTGGTCCCCCGCCTCGCGGCGGTTCATTTTTCGTTTCGTTGGAGGTGTCTCGCCGTTTGTTTTGGCATTTGTAGAGTCGCCACGCCGTTTTTATTAAGCCCAAAACATTGAAAAAGGGCATCAGTTTAAAGATAATTTTAAACTGTTTTTGTGTGATGAGATTTTGAGTTCGGAGGTCAGATGACTCCTCGGGAAGAGAATATTAGAATATTAGAGCTCACCCGAGTAGCCTCGTAAAACGAGTCTTTCGGATACCCCTAATATCCTTTAAATGTTGTGTGTGTGTGTGTGTGCTTTTAAAAATGCATGCTGTATCGGATGTCAACATTGTATGCTATGTATGGAAATGTATTGAAATAGTAATGGAAGGAAGCCTTACCAATGTTGGTTCGTGTCTGTCTTCCGCTGGGGAGTAGTGTTGGAGGTCGGAGTAGCGTTCGGTATGGATCGGGATTGCTTCGGGAGGCCGGTTGTACGCGGACGAGTTTTGGCGTGAGTTGAGGTTGTAGGCTGCGTTCGGGCGCAGGTTCGGCGTGCGTGGGGATCGTCGGGATCACTCGAGCGAGGTTCGGCGTGCGTTGTGGTGGCGAGTCACTCGGGCGGGGATTTCGGCGTGGTTTGGGATCGTCGGGATCACTCGAGCGAGAGGTTCGGCGTGCGTTGTGGTGGCGGGAGTCACTCGGGCGAGTTTCGGCGTGGTTTGGGATCGCCGGTTTGACTCGGAAAGAGCGGGACACCGTGGAAAGACCGTGCAAGGCCTCGGAGTACCACGAGGGGCCTCGGTAGTACCTCGAGAGTGCCTCGGGGCAGCGCGGGAGCCGTCTCGGGAGCGCTCGGGGAGGCTTCGGAGCACCGCGAGGGGCTCGGAAGGCCTCGGAAGGATCCGAAAGGGGCCGGGAATGCCTCGAAAGGACTTAGAGGGAAGCCGAAGGCACAGGGAGGAAGAGAGAAGTGGGAGGTGTGTGAAAATGAGGAGGGGGAGCCCTCTATTTATAGTGCCGAGATTAGGTGCAAAGAGGTCCGTACGGACCTCACAGTAATCCAGTTTTTTGATTTTCCTCGATTTGAGGGAATCTGTGATGATGGAGGAATATTTGCAATTATGGTGTCCCCTGAGCAATAAGGTCCGTACGGACCATCTTGCATGCAAAGAGCTCCGTACGGACCAACTAAGCATGTGGGTAATCATTTCTTCCGGGATTTGAGGGAATATTGTGGACTTTAAGGAGATTCAGTAATTATGACAACAAAGAGGTCCGTACGGACCAATATTGCTTTCCCAATTTCCTGAAAATTCCCGAAAGGTCCTTTTGTCCCTTTTTATCCCAGGAAGGCTCCTCCCTTGGTTTGGTTGGGGGTTTAGAGAGGGTTTTGAGTGAGAGGGGTCGTCGAGACTGCGTTGATGAGTCTGCGGTGTTTCCCGTGTGCTTAAAAGGGGGTGATCCAGATTGGGGTACTTACAGCAGGGACAACCTCCTAAGAAGTCTACAGAGGAACTTGTTCAATCTTTAGAACAGGTTGTGGGCACTATGAATGGGAATTTTCAACAGTTTCAGCAGGAGACAAGGGTTAGTATTTCAAATCTTGAGAAGCATGTGAGCCTGTTAGCAGAGGCGGTCGTGAAAATAGAGGCTGGATATGCGGCAAAGTTACCTCCTATAACTGAGCCAATTACTAAGCCATATGTTTGTGCTGTTTATGTGAGGAGGAAAAAGAAAGTTGAGGAAAGTGTGTCTGTGGAGCTTGAAATGAAAGTTGAGAAGAGAGTTAAGCCAGAGTTGGAGGTGGAGAAGAAGGTGGAAGAGAAAATCCCTTAAGAGAAGTATATTCCACCAGTTGTTCCTAAGAATGAGCCTGTCCCGCCTTTCCCAGGTGCATTGGCGAGGGACACCTCAAAGGAGTCGGTGAAGCATATGTTTGATACGTTCAAGCGACTTGAGGTGAATATCCCTTTCTTGGATCTTCTTGCTACTGTTCCAAGATATGCTAATTTTCTTAAGGAGTTATGCACTCCAAAGAGGTCTCCAAAGAAGGGTGAGTTGAAGAAAGTGAAGATCATGGAGCATGTGTCTGTAGTTTATTAGAAGAAGATGCTAAAGAAATGTAGTGACCCTGGTATGTTTGTCATTCCTATTTCGTTTGGGAGGAGTAATTTTCATAGAGCCATGCTTGATTCGGGGGCTTCAATTAATGTTATGCCTTATACATTATTTGAAGAACTTAATTTGGGTAAGTTATAAGACACTAGGGTGGTTATACAATTGGCAGATAAGTCTAATGTATACCCAAGGGGGGTGGTTAGAGATGTTGAGGTGAAGGTTGGTGATCTATTGTTTCCGGCGGATTTCTTTGTTCTTGATATGGAGACTGATTCTGAGGCTCTCATTCTGTTGGGGAGGCCATTTATGTCTACTTCTGAAACTAAGCCCGATGTGAAGAAGGGCTCTTTAACTATGGAGTTTGATGGAAAAGCAGTAAGCTTTAATGCGTTTGATGCTAAGAATTTTCCCAAGGATGTGCGTAAGGTTTGTGCCATGAATTTGAGTGAGCCAGTTATCAAGGATGGGGCCAAGGTAGATGATGTTTATGTTGAGTCTCGAAAAGTGAAATCGGATGAGAAGAAGAAAGGAGAAGTCCCCAAGAAAAAGAAAAAGAAAATAAAGGCCAAGAAAAAGGCCACAAAAATTCCTTGTGCTTCACCCGATTTAATCAAGAATAGTACATATGTGTGGAAAGTTGCGGGTATTTGTGCTCGTGAATGTGCGAGGTGGGATAAGGGAAGAAAAGTTAATGCCAAAAACAAGATGGTCACCTCTAATCCCCATTGAAGTGAGAATCCGGTCGGGCTAACGACCTTAACCAAATGCACTTATTGGGAGGCAACCCAAGTAGGTATATTTTATTTGCACTATTTATTTGATTTGCTTTGTTTTAAAATCTGTGTTTTATATGTTTTATTTTATGTCTCGAATCGGTGCTACTAAGGTATTTTGTTGTTGGTGTTTTGTGTAGGAAATTGCGAGTTATGGGAGAGGAGCTTAACACAAAAATCTTGGGTCTTTTCTTAAAATAAAAAATTGAATTCCTGCCAGCCAGGCGCCAGCCTCACTCTGGACCAGGCGGCCGCCTCAAGCCAAGTAAGGACACGGCCAAGCTGCTGCAGCCCAGGCGCCAGTCCCAATCCAAGCCAGGCGTCCACCCCAAGCAAGGAGATCACGGTCGAGTTTTTGCCGGCTAGGCGCCAACCTCGGCTAGGCCATGCGGCCGCCTCACCTGGGGCAACATGGGCCACTCTGCCTCGGCCACCCTTGCTTTCTTGGCCCCATTTTCTCGGCCATGGCACTACACCTTGGCCAGCCAGCCCAAAACTTCAGCTCCAGTCCTTCTACTTCCAATTAACTGCAGTTTAGCCCTTGAACTTTCATCTTTTGCACTTTGATCCCTCATTTTCCCAGATTTTCACTTGGGCCCTGAACTTTCTAGAGCCAATTTGGTCCCTTCTTTCCCCAATTTTGCACTTTGGTCTCTGAACTTTCAAACCAAGCTTAACTCCCCCATTTTCTGTTTAATTTCTTTTTGGCCCCTGTACTTTCAAAACACTAGAAAATGGGTCATTATTTGCCCATAATCAATAACAACCTGGGAGTAGCTCTAACCAAGGACCAACATGGGGACCAGATTGGTTCCCACCGCCCCAGTAGTCTCGGAAGGTAACCCTATCTCTTATTTGTTTTGTATTGTTGCATATGGGACTATGCATTGTTTAGTGAGGGGGTGGGGTGTACCTACATATTTTGTGTATAATTTATTTTCAAAAAAAAAAAGAGGGGCTAAGTGAAAATTCGAAAGGGCGCTTAGGCAAAAGGTAAGGAAGTGAAAGTTTTAAAATTCTTTATATCACCGGAGTAGAGACATAAGGGAGGTTTTGGAGTGTCGGGTAGGATCATTATTTGGAGTAAGAGGTCCGGATAGTGATGTCTAGGATAGAAACCCTCGTTCACTGTTGGAGTTATAAGGGGAGTTGGTGCTTTCACGAGGTAGTTTTGTAGGAGGATTAACATTCCTCGACAAAAATTTTGTACGAGGGCGGTCGTAGTGGGAGATAAGTGTGGGGGAAAATTAGGACAGTTTTAGTTTCCCTTTGCTTTTATGTGTGGGCCTTAGTTCTGATGACCTTATACATGTTGGAGTTTGTATCGAGCTAAGGCCGTATTCTCATATGTTTTTGGGAATTTATAAGGAGACGGAAGTATGTATACTCCGTATTATGATTGACATACTTGGATTGTTGAATTAGAGGAGATTAGGGGTCATTTTCTTCCCATGCTACCTGTTTAGACCGGGGTTTTAGAGTGAGGTTAGGATATTACTCAGGAACGAGTAATGGTCTAAGCGTGGGGGAATTTGATGTGGTGGATTTTATTATATGTAATTTCCTATTTTCCTAGACATATTATCCTTATTTTGATGTATCTAGTTTAGAATTGATGTAATTTTGAATAATATGTTAAAGCGAGGTGTTAGTGAGAGTTATTGTAATCCGAGGGTATTTTAGTTGTTTTATTTTATATCCGGATGTAATACTCTCGAGGAACCAAAGTCAAGCCCAAAAAGTCAAGATTATGAAGCGGAGGATTGTTCTACAGAAATCTGAGAAGTCCAGTGACCAAACTGCAAATCTAGAAGTTCAGGGACCAAAATGCAAAAGTGACAATAAGAACATCAATAATCAGCACGCTTAATTCCAAGGCTTAGTTGACCTCTGTTGCTTGTTGACTTTTTAAAAATCTTTGTTTTTATTATTTTCTTTTCCTTTTGGTATTAGGTTTTTAGGGTGGAGTATAAATACTCCCTTTTAGAACATTATTAAGGTGGAAGATTATTTTATTTTTAGTTTTTTCTCTCTAGAAAACTTTTGAAATGTGTGTTGTTACATCTCTTAAGTTATTTTTTTAGTTAATGAAGTCGTTTTTTTAATGATTTATTGCTGAAGATAATTGGGACTTGACTCAAAAATATTAATGTCGTTGGTTATTAGAAAGTTGATATGCTATTCTGTTCCTAACTCTGTGTCTATTTAAAAAAAAAAAAAAAAAAAAAACTGGTGAAGTTACTAATCCACATTTGTCCGTCCTATAAAAATTGTCTTGTACATGGGTATCCAGTTTTAGCTATCATGTGAATGGTAAGGGAACTAATCCATCCAGGGGCAGAGCCTGGAATTGCCCTGGGGGGGCAAGATTACACGGGAAAAAAAAAATTTCGGGTTGGACAAGTAAAAAATGGGACGGATCCATGAAAACAAATAAATAAGAAAAAATGTCATAATATTTCATATACAAAATCATGTTCAAATTAGTTCATCAGAACGGGAAATAACCGAAAAAAAAAAAACTTACAATTTAAATAGCACTAGTGGCACTAGTGATTTTCGACAAAAGATTTTTACGAGTAGCCATATCTTGAAAACGCTTCAAGATTCGTTCATTAGAAATATCTATGAACGGCTGCGGCGTCGAGGAGGAGGAGCGGCGGCGGCCAGGGGAGGAGAAAATTGGCTAGGGTTTTTGTAGAGAGAGAGAGAGGAAATTACGTACAGGGGCGGAGGAAATTACGTACGCTTCCTCTGTTTTTTTTTTTAAATAACTGAAACGACATCTTTTTTTTTAATTATTAATCAAAACTACGTCGTTTTGATTAATTAAAAAAAACGTGAACTCTTTCTTCTCCGGCAAAATTTCCGGCCAAATCCCTAATTTCCGCCGGATTCCGGGGGGGGGGGCAAAAAAAAAAGGCCCACTTCCTCTAGGGCCCCTCATTTGAGATTTAAACCCGTTTTAAGAAATGACCTTTCAGTAATTTCTCACACACCCCTCACTATTAAAAGACAAAAATACCCATATTTTAATTTTGTACGCGTCATTCACGTTCATTCCAGGTGACAGATTTCAATTCAAAAACAGAAAATTATAATTTAGTCACTGGAATTTTTAAAGTTACACTTGACTTTCTGACATTTCAGATCAGTCATTGAACTCAAAATAGTTTCAGTCTGATCACTTCAGTCTCAAAAATTACAAATTAATCACTGAATTTTCAGATCATCACAACAGTCTTTAGCCTTTCCAAAATCACTTCCATTTTTTTATATTTTTCACATTATAAGACTACTTAGTCATTTATAATTGACTTATAAGATAAATTTTTGAACAAAAAAAATCAAAAATTTCAATAATAACAATGAATTGCTTTCATAATTTACACATTTACAACTCTTATAAGTTAATTATAAGACTACTTTATCTCTTATAATTGACTTATAAGACAAAATTTTCAACCAAACAAATTAAAAATTTCAATAATAACAACGAATTGCTCTCACAATTTACACATTTACAACTCTTATAAGTTAATTATAAGACTTTTTAATAAGTTTTATAAGTTATTTATAAGACTTTTTTAAAAAGTAAAAAGTCTTATAAGTAGTCTTATAATTAACTTATAAGACTTATTAAAAAAGTCTTATAAGTTACTTAAAAGATTTTTTAAAAAGCCTTATAAGTAACTTATAAGACCTTTTAAAGTCTTATAAGTTACTTATAAGACCTTTTAAAGACTTATAAGACTTTTTAATAAGTCTTATAAGTTATTTATAAGACTTTTTTAAAAAGTAAAAAAGTCTTATAAGTAATTTATAAGACTTTTTAAAAAGTCTTATAAGTAACTTATAAGCCCTTTTAAATTCTTATAAGACTTTTTAATAAGTCTTAAAGTTATTTATAAGACTTTTTTAAAAATTAAAAAAAGTCTTATAAGCCTTATAAGTGACTTAATAAGTCTTATAAGACTTATTAATAAGTCTTATAGGACTCTTATAAGACTTATTCAAAAGTAACTTATAAGACTTTTTAAAGTCTTATAAGTTACTTATAAGACTTATTAGTTGACTTAAAATACAATTTTTCAACAAAAAAAATCAAAAAATTTCAATAATAAGAACAAATTACTCTCATAATTTACACATTTGCAACTCTTATAAATTAATTATAAGACTACTTTGTCTCTTATAATTAACTTATAAGACAAAATTTTCAACCAAAAAAATCATAAATTTCATAATAACAACAAATTACTCTCATAATTTACATATTTACAACTCTTATAAGTTAATTATAAGACTACTTTATCTCTTATAATTAACTTATAAGACAAATTTTTCAAAAAAAAAAAACAAAAAGAACAATAATTAACTTGTAAAAGAACAATAAAATAAAAGCTAAAAAATTAATAAATCAATAAATAAATCACAAAAAGAAAACGACTATTAACAATGTGGGTGTGTAGGTGAAAATTTCATATGCAATTGAAACAGGCTGAACAAACCAGCCACAATTATTCTAACCCAAAAATTAAAATTAAAAAATCAAATCATTTTCTTCATCCTCATCAATTAACAAAAAGAAGATCATTTGACCACCCCGTCCCTCAAAACCTCACCTTTACAGAATTGGTTTTCTTTGCCCTAATTTCCTTCTTCCTTCTTCCTTCAAAATTATTCTAACCCAAAAATTAAAATTAAAAAATAAAATCATTTTCTTCATCCTCATCAATTAACTCCAAAAAAATCCCTAATTTACCAAACAATTAAATTATTTACCCTTTTTAGGACCCCCAGATTTCCAAATTTGCGTTGATTCTCTCTCCTCACCTCCCAATCCTAGAGAGAGAAAGCAGCCATGGCAGGAATGTTTTAGAAAGCTTTAACTCTCACTCGACAGTTCTGTTCGTTGATTCCGTTGAACGCGATTCCGTGATCTCTTCAATGGACCTCCAGTAAAGGATTCCCGCCCCCGACCCCCTCACTATGTCCGACGACCAACCTTCTACTCCGATCATCGATGGCTGTGGACTTTCCGATCTACCCAGATCCAGAATCAGAGGGAGAAGATGAAGGGTCTCGCCGGAGAAGATGAAGGGGATCGCCGGATAACAGAGATCGTCGTCGTCGTCGCCGGCCGGAGATGGTTGGAGAGAGAAGAAGGGAAGAGAGAAAAATATGAGTGAGTGTGTGTGTGTGTGTGATTTTTAGAGAGAGAGAGAGATAACGTGATAAATGAAGTTGAGGGGATGGAGAGGGGTATCAGGGGAATTTAAATTTGGGGATAACTCTTTTTTTGGGATTTATCAAAAAGTTTTCTAAAAAAGGAAAAAAATCTGGACTGAGGGGCCCTAGTGAAATTTTTCCAAATCCATCCCTTTGTCATTCTAGTTCTCGAACCATTTTTATCTAAGAAAGGTAGCATATTCCACTAGTTCTTATCTGGACTTCGGCATCTTTCGTTAATACCACAGCTGTATAGCTCTCGTTTGATACCTTTTCTATTTCAATCCATGGGTGATCATTAAAAACCGAAGATTTAGATGGATTAGAATTTGCTCAATTGGACTTTGACACTGTAAAGACTGCTGTAAAGACTGCGACCGATAACTTTGCTCAGTCTAATAAGCTTGGAGAAGGTGAATTTGGTCCTGTTTTCAAGGTAACAGCCACTGTGCACATGTATAAATGTTGACTTCATGTTTTTGAAATAGCATATCATTTAGTATAACTCGTTAACGTTACCTCACATCCAGGGTAGGCTTCCGAATGGACAAGAAATAGCCGTTAAGATGTTCTCTGCAAATTCTACACAAGGTAAATCAGTGCTTAAAAATGAAGTCATGTTGTTGGAAAAGGTTCGCCACAAGAATTTAGTCAGGCTCCTCGGTTTATGTGTGAAAGGAAAAGAAAAGCTTCTCATCTATGAATTCATGCAAAATAGAAGCCTTGATCTCTTCCTATTCAGGGGCGGAGCCAGGGGGGGCATGGGGGGCACTCGCCCGGCGGCGGAAATGCAGTGGAAAAAAATTTTTTTGCCCCCCCCCATATTTTTTTTATATATGTATATATATAATTAACTTCAAGATTAATACCAGTGAGTGGTGTGGTTCAGTGGTAGAAGGGGTGAAGTTAAAGCCTTTGGTGTTTCCTTTCAAATCCGTGTTCGAGCCCTGCTACCTACATTTTCAATTAATTTTATTTGTCCTCCATCTTTGCTATTCTCTCTTTCTCTCTATCCATTTCTTTTTCTTAACAGTTTTGTTGTTCTCTTTCTCCTAATTTCCTCACATTTTTTCAATCTTAATTAATTAGTTAGGCTTTTCCCATTTCTTAATTCTTTACATTTTTAACTAAAATACATTGTATTTCATGAATCTGATGTCCTATGTGTTGGGGTTGCTGGACAAGTTTCGGATTTTAGGCCAGAACACGAACCACAACCATCCCAGTTTGAGGCGCACGCCTCAACTAAACCAGGCGCCCGCCTGGACTTTGAGCAATGCCAGGTACACCCACGGAGTCTGAAGCGCCCGCCTCGCCTTGCTGATGCGGCCGCCTGGAGCTGCTCCAAATTACACACCTACGGCACATGAGGCGCCCGCCAAGCCTGGCCTCATGCGCCCGCCTCAAACCAGGAGGATTTTGCAGCACGTTACTTTCCTACTTGGATTTGGATTCTTATTTTGAGTTGTTTAAGGCATGTTTTTAATTCCGTTTTTATTTAGGTTTTACCCTACGTTAGGTAGTATAAAAACACATCTTTTTCATTGTTTTTGGACACGTTGATTACTATTATTTTCTCTTGAATTGCAATTGCAAGTTCATCAAAGTTCTTTGTCTTCTTTGTAGAATTCATTGAATTGTTATCTTGGGATTCCTTAATCCTTGCAGGTTAATTAGTATAGGCTAATTATCGTTACTATTCATTGCGTTTACATCGGTTGGTATCGAAAAGGCGAGATCCTTGGACGATGGCCAATTCCGGTGGAGACAACGGAGACAACCAAACCATTATTACCGCAATCTTGGAGCGTATGGAGCGTCGGGATCAAGCAACTAGGGAACGTATGGACCGTCCTGGATCAAGAGGCTGAGAGCACAGGCAGCCCCAAGATCGACAAAGATACGCAACTCGTACGGCAAACTTTGGTCGGGTTGCGTGTAGGTGGAGATGGTGTCAACCCCGATAATCGAGATGGTCCTCGTGAGGTAAACCTCCATCACGTTGATCCGATTAATGGGAGATATCGGGCTTTTCGTGGTCGTGGGACATGGGAGCTCCTCCTGTGGCACAACGACCCAAAATTAGGGCGGATATTCCGTTCTTTACGGGTGAGTTGAAGATGGAAGAATTTTTGGATTGGCTTTACGAGGTCGAAAAATTCTTTGCGTTGACGCAAATTGAAGATGACAGAAAGTACCCTATGTCGCTTACAAATTGCGTAGTGGTGCTAATGCTTGGTGGGATCAATCGGTGAGACAAAGGGTGCGCAATCAACAACCCCTATATTGTTGAATGGCGTGATATGAAGAGGGAATTGCGTAGTCACTTCTTACCGGATGATTATGCAAGCAGTATGTACGCAAAATTCATGGGTTGCAAACAGGGTGCTAGGTCGATGGATGATTATTTATATGACTTTAATACATTGACGAGGGTTGATGTGTACGAGACGGAGCTTCAACGGGTTTCGCGTTTTACCAATGGCCTTCGGGCTAACATTCGTAATCAAGTTGAATTATTTTCCTCTTTTCTTTGTTAATGATGTGGTTACAAGGGCTAGAAAGGTCGAGAGTCAATTGGCTTCGTCATATCGGGCTCCTACGACTTACAAGAAGTTCGGTGATGCGTCCTCTTCAAATAACAAAGTTCCGTCTTCGGTGGCTGCTTTGGAGGACAATGGTGAGAAAACCCAGGTCGCAGGAGGTACCAAGAAGGACAGTGGTAAGCAACCGGTGGCTACTAGATCAAACCTACCTCGTAACACCAACACCCACAACAATGGGCGGCCTAATTCGAACCCTTATGTTCGCAACTACGGGGATAAGTGTTATAGTTGTGGTCAACCGGAACACATCTCAAGTAAGTGCCCCAATGGGAGAAGGGTTAATGTGGTAGAATGTGGTGGCTATTTTACCGAGGAAGATGAGGAGGGTTGTGAGGTGATTTACGTAGATCCTAATGGTGACGAGGAGGAGGATAATGGGGATCATGAATCTTTGGTAGTGCGTAAGCTTATGTTGACTACCCCGACGGTTGATGAGGATCCGCAACGACACAATATCTTTCGCACCAAAGGGAAGGTACATAACTTTTCGTCTATTTTTATTGTTGATAGTGGTAGCAGCGAAAATTTGGTGTCACGTGAATTGGTTGATAAGTGAAGCTTGAGGTGAAGAAACATCCTACTCCGTATTCGTGGGGGTGGATTAGTAATATCGCAATATCAAGGTACATGAACAAGGCTCTATCCCTTTTTTCCATTGGTGGTTATAAGGATGAGGTTTTATGTGATGTTGTTGAGATGACGACTTGCCACGTGTTGTTGGAGTCGACCTTGGCAATTTGACCTTGGTGTTGTTTATGATGGAAAGAAAAATGCCATTCGATTTAAAAAGGATGGAAAGATCTTTCACTTGGATGCTTTGAAGGAAGTTGTACCTTGTGGTAATGGGAAGGCAAAATCTTTAGTTTCGTTATGCACTGCTAATGAGTTTACCAGGGATCTTTTGGATGCTCCTTATGTACTTGCAGTAGTGAGTAAAGGCATTGGGGGGAAGGTTAGTCTGGTGCCCAATTCCTTACAATCGTTACTAGATGAGTTCCGTGACATTATGCCCGAAGATTTGCCTCCGGGATTACCTCCCTTGAGGGATATTCAGCATCATATTGATTTGGTTCCAGGTGCGTCTTTGCCTAATCTTGCTCATTATAGAATGAGCCCAGCGGAGCATGAGATCTTGAGGGAGCAAGTGGAAGACTTGTTGAAGAAGGGATATGTGCAGGAGAGCATGAGCCCTTGCGCGATTAACGATAATGCTTATGTTGTGGACTTGCCGAACGGGTGGAATATATCGCCCACGTTTAATGTTTCGGATTTGGTTGGGTTTCACCCCGATGAGCCTCTGTATGTTGATGTGGATTCGGGGACGAATCCTTTTAAAGCGGGGGTGCATGATGTCCTATGTGTTGGGGTTGCTGGACAAGTTTCGGATTTTAGGCCAGAACACGAACCACAACCATCCTGGCCAGGCGCGCGCCTCGGCTAAACCAGCGCCCGCACTTTGGACTTTGAGCAATGCCAGGTACACCCACGGAGTCTGAAGCGCCCGCCTCGCCTTGCTGATGCGGCCACCTGGAGCTGCTCCAAATTACACACCTACGGCACATGAGGCGCCCGCCAAGCCTGGCCTCATGCGCCCGCCTCAAACCAGGAGGATTTTGCATCACGTTACTTTCCTACTTGGATTTGGATTCTTATTTTGAGTTGTTTAAGGCATGTTTTTAATTCCGTTTTTATTTAGGTTTTACCCTACGTTAGGTAGTATAAAAACACATCTTTTTCATTGTTTTTGGACACGTTGATTACTATTATTTTCTCTTGAATTGCAATTGCAAGTTCATCAAAGTTCTTTGTCTTCTTTGTAGAATTCATTGAATTGTTATCTTGGGATTCCTTAATCCTTGCAGGTTAATTAGTTTAGGCTAATTATCGTTACTATTCCGCTGCGTTTACATCAGAATCCGACCCATTTTTTACTTGTCCGACCTGAAAAAAAATTTTCGGGGGCAGCGTGAAATCTTGCCCCCCCCCCTAGGGCAATTCCTGGCTCCGCCCCTGTATCTGGTATTTTGTTAAATACTCTTGCTTGTCTATAGATCTCACTTCAATTGTTTTATATTCGGGAGACAAACAACTTCCAAATCTCAAGTTGGATAATTGGTTGTTTATGCAGATGCAGTTAAGCATCAATATTTGAACTGGGATATCCGCTATAAAATCGTAAAAGGTGTTGCTCGTGGACTTCTTTACCTTCACAATGAAGCTCCATTTCAGATTTCTCATTGTAATATCAAACCTGGGAAAATTCTGTTAGATGCAGAGTTTAACCCCAAAATTTCTGATTTCAGTTTGGGTCTCCTGCAAAAGGAACGTTTATCTGAAAACTCCGACGTCATTTGGTATAAGATCCCAGGGGCACGGTAAGTTGTGAAGCGTTAGATAAAAACTGATATCTACCTTAGACCATCCCCATCAGTGACCCTGACCCAACTCAATCTCAAATAAAATATTAATTTCTCTCACCCAACCCAACCTTATATAATTTATACTCCCATCAGTGACCTCGACCCAACCCAATCCAACCCAACCTTTTAAAAATAAAATTAATATATAAAATATATTAATTTTAAAAATATATTTATATAAATACAAAATCAAAATAATTAGATCGAAAAAAAAAAAAAAAAAGAATTGCCAATCGTCAACCAAGGGCAACAAATTGCCCGGAGTCATGGCATTTCGTGACTTTCCTTTGCTTTTTTTTTTTTTTTTTTTTGGGGGGTGACTCTCACTTGGAGAGTCACCGATGTGCATGGTCTTATCTTATTTTTGTGGACCAGTTGTGCTCAATTGACCACAGGTTAGTTAATGAACTTGAGCATAGCGTTCAATCAAATCCTAATAATTGATACACAACAGTTACAGGCCGTACAGGTCATCAGAAGCCTCAACGCTTTGGAATTCCTCAGTCAGGTCAGATGTTTATGGCTTTGGTATTCTGCTTCTGGAGGTCATAAGGGGCCAAAAGATGAGAGATTTGGTAGGCGACAAGAACTCTGATACCTTTTTGCGCAATGTATGTATCTTATGCTGAATAGCATACTTTCCACCTTTCTTGTTATCGGCTACACCTATTTTTTAGTTTCACCTTTGAGTTGTTTCAGGCTTGGAGAAACTGGGGGAAAGGAACACCCTTAAATTTTGCTGATCTTGCATTAAGAGATAGTCCAAATGATGGGGGTGAAGTGGTGAGATGCATCCATATTGGGTTACTATGCATCCAAAAAGACGTAGTTTACAGACCTGACATGGGTACAGTTCTTCTCATGCTTAGCAGCCCATCTACCAGCCTACCTGAACCTTCAGAGCCAGCATTTTTAACTCGCGGTAGTAGAAATATATCTTAGGATTTATTTTAATTCTTCGTTTTTTTTTTAATCTTCCGGGGTATCCTCATTCTTCTCTGTCTGATGCAGAAATGGAGATGCTCAAATGGAACAAGACAAGAATATGGGCTGATTATTCATGCAAATCGACAGAATTCAATAACTGACATGCCCCAAACCCAGATCCATTGGCCCACAGCCCGGCGACGGTACATTAATAAAATCCGTACCTGATTTAATATCACAACTTCCCACAAAACAGGAATTAGGTAATTCACAATAGTCCTCCAAACAAATATCCAATTATGCATTGTAAATCCCCTATGAATGGAGCTGCTAAAGGAAATACTACAAATGATAACTCGATGCTAAGGAGAGAAAATTATATACTTCCACCGTGTCCCGGAAAGATAGTCCCATTTGCCATTTTTATTTGTCCCAAAAAGTTAGTCCCATTTGTACAATTGTAATCTTAAAATGTATGTACTTCCACTACTATCCTTCCAATACCAAACCAAGAAGTAAATGAAGGAACCATTGAGCTTTATGGCGAACCATGAGAGGAGAGAATAGACACCAGCCTGCAAGAGGAGTGTTGTGCATTCGCAGCGGAAGCTATGAACAATAACCAAGAACACACACAAACAAGAAATTGAGAAATCGAAAGAGAAAGAGATGTAATTGGGATTTTGAACTATGCCTCTGTATTATTATGTGCAATGTCTCATATGATTACATAGGGTTACAATCTCTACTTATATGATACAAACCCTAGCCTAACCAGGACCAAAATAACACACAAGCCCGTAGGCCCAAAACCCCCCCGTCACCGCCGGGCGCCCGCCTGATGAAATCCCAGGCGCCCGCCTGGGCCTTGACAAGCCACGGCCAAACCTTCTGGACTCGAGGCACTCGCCTAGCCCTGCACCATGCGGCCGCCTCAAAGCTGCTGCCCACGCCTCAGACCTATGGCCATCCAGGCGCCCGCCTTGGCTCTTCCATGCAGCCGCCTCGCGACGGAGAATCGAGCCATACCATACCGCGGGGGCGTAGCCCCCCGCACCCCCCTTTGAGGCCCGTTACCAAGCCAACTAATGGTCTGAATGATTAAATAAAGGCACAAAAGAGATGCAAACTAAATTGAAAACCCGACAAGGGTGATCTAGGCAAAAAAATCAGGGTGTGCCAAAATAAAAGACGCAAAAAAGAAGCCCGCTAGGTTGAAAACCTAAAAGGGTGACCCAACAGAAAATTGAACCTCCCCGTGTAGACATCGAAGCTCCCCATCTCTAACAGCTAGAGATGTGCAACAAATCCAAACAATGCTTGAACTTGTCAGTAGTAACCGGCTTTGTCAACATGTCAGCAGCGTTCTCCGTGGTGTGAACCTTCTCTAGCACAACCTCACCCATATCAATCAACTCCCGAATCTTGTGAAACCGAACATCAATATGTTTCGTCCGTTGATGATAAATATGATTCTTTGCCAAGAAAATCGCGCTTTGACTGTCACAAAGCAACTTCACTCCACCTTGCTGAATACCCAATTCGTTGACTAAGCCCCGAAGCCACAAGGTTTCCTTTGCAGCTTCAACCGCTGCCATGTATTCCGCTTCCGTTGTAGACAATGCAATGATAGACTGAATCATAGACCTCCAACATATAGGACCACCTGCGAGAGTAAACACATATCCCGTAGTCAACCTCCTCCGATCCAAGTCACCCGCATAATCTGAATCAACATATCCCACAACAGAAAGCTCCTCACTCTTTCCTCCAAACATGATGCCATAATCCATAGTTCCCTTCAAGTATCTAAGATCCCACTTAACTGCTTCCCAATACTGTTTACCCGAATTCGCCATATACTTGCTAACCACACTAATAGCTTGCGCCAAATCTGGTATAGTGCAAACCATAGCATACATGAGACATCCCACTGCGCTTGCATAGGGAACCTTCGACATATTCTGAATTTCTTCACTAGAACTCGGGAAATCTGAGGCAAATAAATTAAAATGACTCGCCAATGGTGTTTTCACAGGTTTTGCATCCCGCATATTGAACCTTTCCAACACCTTCTCCACATAGCCGGCTTGAGACAACCACAATCTCCTAAATTTCCTGTCTCGGTGAATCTCCATCCCAAGAATCTTCTTGGCTTCCCCCAAATTCTTCATGTCAAACTTTTTACTCAACAAGGCCTTCAACTGATTGACCTCGTTCTTGCTTCTACCCGTGATAAGCATATCATTCGCATACAGTAACAGAAAAATATATGAGCCATCATCAAGGCTCTTCACATACACGCAGCAATCATACTCACACCTCTTGTAGCCAATACGTACCATGTAGGAGTCAAATTTCGTGTACCACTGTCTCGAAGACTGCTTCAGCCCATAAAGTGACTTCTTCAATTTACAAACCAAACGCTCCTGCCCGGGCTCCGTGAATCCATATGGTTGCTCCATGAAAATCTGCTCATTCAACTCACCGTGTAGAAACGCAGTTTTCACATCCATCTGCTCCAACACCAAATCATAATGTGCTACAAGATCCAACATAATTCGAATAGAAGTGTGCCTCACAACAGGCGAAAAAATCTCATTATAATCAATTTCATCTCTTTTCTCTTTCGATTTCTCAATTGCTTGTGTGTGTTCATGGTTATTGTTCATTAGCTTTCGCTGCGATTGCACAACAAGGAGGAAGGGTAGCTAGGTGATGATGCCTTCCATATAATCTACAGTGAAATCAATGAGCTCCAGCTATAATAATTACATTTATTAAGGATAAATAGGGAAATGAAAATTTATTGTTAAAAAGTTTGAATAGTTTAATGTGACTAACTTTACTTTAAGGGATACAGGATGGAGGGAGTAATTAATATGCACTTGATTATCTCTCTTTCCGCTTAGTTAGATAAGGTACCTACCTGTCCAGAATTTTGAAAGAAAAGAATGTGAAAATAAAACATAAACTAAGTTGTAATCCTACTATATTTACAAGAAATTATGTAAAGTCGATTATTTGTAATTAAATCCCTTAAAAATGCCAAAAACTCACAAAAAACGCGTTTTTTGTTAACTTAACAAAAAACGTGTTTTCAACGGGGACGGAGGCTCACACACAGACACTCATTCTCACCCTTTCTCTCTCTATCCGTTAACTCTTCTCTCTCTCCCCTCTCTCTCTATACGCAGCAACCAATCTCCATTGCCGCTCCCTCAATCATCCCCTTCACCTCAACCTAACCTAGCTCTCCCTCACCGGCGACCTCACCCAAACCAATTCCTCCTCCCTCAATCGTCTTATTCACTTCAATCCCACCTCTCCAACTCCGGCCAAACACAAACACCAATCCCCCATTACAATCGCCCTAAACCGCTTCAACACCGTCGTAGCCTAGCCGTCTTCCCTCAAAATCCACTCACCGGAAACCAACGCCCTCCATCCACGCCTCGTCGTCCCCTGTTTCTCAATCCCAACGACGCCAATCAAAGCCGACAACTACAACCACCGTGGTTTGCGGGAGTCAAACAACGACGTTACCATTGTAGGTGAATTTGATCGCTATTGATTTTGAGAAGATGCCGTTTAGGTTAAAGCAATCCATGTGCCGATTCCGGTGTAAAATAATGCCGCTTTTGTTTTTTTTTGAGTGCCAATTCATGTATTTTTGAAGTGCCGGTTCATGTGTTTTGAAAGCCGGTTTGATTTTGAAGTGCCGATTCTTGTATTTTGAATGCCGGTTGGGTAGAAATTGAATGCCGGTTTGAGTTTGGGTAGAAATTGAATGCCGGCTTAATTGATTTTTAATGTCGGTTCATATTTTTTTGAGTGTCGGTACATGTTATTTTGAGTGCCGGTTGGTGATTAATCAAGTGCCCGTTAGTGTATAATCAAGTGCCCGTTGGTGTATATTTGAGTGCCCGTTAGTGTATAAATAAGTGCCCGTTAGTGTATAATCAAATGCCACCCATGTATTTTTGAATGCCGGTGCTTGTATTTTTGAGAGCCGGCAAAAATATTAGTGTAACAAAGTGCCGGTGTTAGTGTAACAGAGTGCCGCTGTGAAGAGTGCCGGTTAAATTGTATTTAAAAGTGCGCCCGTGTAAAAAGTGCCGGTTTCGCTTAACAAAGTGCGGCATTTCGCTTACACCGGCACTTTGTTAAACCGGCATCGCACTTTTTACTGGCACTTTGTTACATATGAACTGGCACTTTGTCACACTGACAGTTTGTTAAACACGCACTGGCATAAACGGGGGAACCATTAATTACGAAAATGCCACCGTTTATTTTGAACATGGTTGCCAGTAATTACAAAATTGCCACCGTTTATTTTGAAAACACGTTTTTCCTTAGCTTAAAAAAAAACTAGTTTTTTATAAGACCAACTCCTTAAAAATTGAATTTGAACTTATAAAATAAAATAATTTAAAAAAAGAATTTTAACCTTGATAATCTAAATCACGTTTACGCATATAGACAATATTATCTGACAAATAATTTAGGCATCTTTCTCATACATGCTCAGGTCGATAAAGTGATTCAGACATCAATAATGTAACAAATAGGTTCCTTAATTGATGGCCAGATCTCCAATAGCTTGATTCAACAATACCATTAATAAGTCAACTGGCATTGTAGTAGTTGTACCTAAAAAATTATGTATGACAAAAATTAACTGTGAATATTTTAGTTAATGACATTATCAAATTAACATATAAAATAAAAACATTAATTCAACTCCGCATATGCTGGAAGTATCTTGTTCTTTGGTAAGGTCAATTATTTTTGATGTAGTTAAGTTAGAAGTCGATGTAATCAAAATAGCAATTTTTGTTAACATTAAAATCGAAATCTATAAAAACCGGTAAATAAAAAAATGGAAATTATATTAAGTTAAAATATACTCCCTCCGTCTCACTTCAAGGGTCCTACTTTTTCTTTTGATCTGTCCCACTTCAAGAGTTTCTTTCATAAATGGCAAGTTTTGAATATATTTATACCCTTATAATTTAAATATATTTACAAAAAAACTATTCATTATACTCTTATAATATTAACATATTTACAAAAAAAAAAAAAAAAAAAAAAAAAATCATTAACTACTATTCTCTATTTCATATTTAACTTTTACATTCTCTCTCCTCTAATCTTCTATCCACTTAAAAAAAAAAATCATTAACTACTATTTTCTACCTCACATTTAACTTTTACATTCTATCTACTATAATCTTCTATCCATTTACAATTTTTTATTCATTTTAAAAAAAATAAATTAAGAAGCGTGAAATTCAATTCCATAAGCCTTGATCTGGGACGGAGTTCTCTGGTAATCTATCATTGATAACATGTCGACATATAAACTTGAGCAAAACTTTTCATTGGTTGAATTAAAAATTTGAGAAACGTACAAACTTGTGCATGAGGGCAATCAATAGACATTTCTTTTAATTTCTTTTTAGTGTTTGTCTCAAGAATATTTTCCGAATAAATGACTATTTAATATTTTAAAATGAAACATTTAAAATAAAATTTAAAGAAATATAAATGTTATCGCACCATTGAAAATATTTGATAATAGTTGACCAGAGGAAAGACAATGATCATTTTGACTTCTACCTATTTTTATATTCTGTCCTGAAAAAATATTTTCTGCATTATAATATGTGAATTAGATATTTTGGACAAACTCAATAAAAAAAATTGGCTAAATAGGATTCAACAAAATTAGGATCGTCCCAATACAATATACCACAATATAATGAATTTTGTAAAATATACAATTTTAAATAATATGATTCATATAAATGAGTTGCTATTATGAAAAACTAGTTTTTTCATAACATTATGAAAAAACTAGTTTTTGGACCCGGTTTAAATTTATGATACGCGTATTGAACCGGAGACCGGTTCACTAACAAAATTGAACCGTCTTTTATCAACTCAAATCCAAACGAACACACAAAGTAAAACACAGAGTGATGACGCCGCAACAGAGAAATTCATCGAGCTAAATCAAAATTCAATCGAAAATCATTCTGTTTCAGACGATTTAGGTAATATATGATTCACTGTCAATTATAGACTATCAATCCATATATTTACAATCATACCTAATTGTTTCATTCAATACTGGCGATTTTTTATTAGGTTAAGATGGGCTTACGTGATTTTGAAGATGAAACTGGAGATAATGCTACTGTAATTGATCGAATTCTGCACGAAATTGATGATAATCACGATACAGGTAAGCCAATTTCATAATGTCAGTTTTTTTTTTATATAATGCTAGTACATTGGTTTTGATTGTCTTTCCAATACCAATGTTTTTATAATATGTACCAGTGATTTTGCCAGTTTTTGTTATTATATTTGCCAGGATTAATGTTTGAACGTGCCAATGTTTTTTATAATATGTATGTTCCGATGAATGTTGTTTGAAGTGCCAGTTTGTGTTAGTAGGAGTGCCAGTATTACTTATTTTAAGTACCAGTTTGTGTTATTTGGAGTGCCAGTGTTACTTATTTGTAGCTTCACCACCGCTCTTGTTATGAAGTGCCGCTAAAGTGTGATTTGAAGTGCCAATTTTAATTTTTGAATGTGTCAGTATTTTTTATAATATTGTCCAGTGAGTGTTGTTTAGAGTGTCAGTGAAACTTTTTTATTGAAGTGCCAGTTTGTGTTATTTAGAGTGCCAGTATTACTTATTTAAAGTACCAGTTTATGTTATTTGGAGTGCCAGTATTACTTATTTGTAGATTCAGCTACTTTGTTGTTATTGAAGTGCTAGTTAGTGGGTTTGAAGTGCCAGTTTTAATTTTTGAATATGCCAGTATTTTTTATAATATTGTCCAGTGAGTGTTATTTAGAGTGTCAGTGTTACTTTGTTATTTGAAGTGCCAGTTTGTTTTATTAGGAGTGTCAGTATTACTTATTTTAAGTACCTGTTTGTGTTATTTGGAGCGCCAGTGTTACGTATTTGTAGCTTCAGTCACTGTCTTATTATTGAAATGTCAGTTAGTGTGGTTTGAAGTGCCAGTTTTAATTTTTTAATGTGCCAGTGTTTTTTATAATATTGTCTAGTGAGTGTTGTTTAGAGTGTCAGTGATACTTTGTTGATTGAAGTGCCAGTTTGTGTAATTTAGAGTGTCAGTATTACTTATTAGAAGTACCAATTTGTGTTATTTAGAGTGCCAGTGTTACTTATTTGTAGCTTCAGCCACTTTGTTGTTATTGAAGTGCCAGTTAGTGGATTTGAAGTGCCAGCTTTAATTTTTGAATATGTCAGTGTTTTTTATAATATTGTCCAGCGAGTGTTATTTGGAGTGTCAGTGTTACTTTGTTATTTGAAGTGTCAGTTTATTTTATTAGGAGTGCCAGTATTACTTATTTGAAGTTCCAGTTTATGTTATTTGGAGTGCCAGTGTTACTTATTTGTAGCTTCAGCCACTTTATTGTTATTGAAGTGCCAGTTAGTGTGATTTGAAGTGCCCGTTTTAATTTTTGAATGTGCCAGTATTTTTTATAATGTTGTCCAGTGAGTGTTGTTTGGATTGTCAGTTTTACTTTGTTGTTTGAAGTGCCAGTGAGTGTTATTTGGAGTGCCAATATTACTTATTTGAAGTACATTCAAATTATTCATTACATCACCTATATTACAATACATCAAACACAACAATTTTAAAAACAGAATTTACTACCACTAAACACTACCACTACCACTTGCACCATCATCGCCAACGTTGTCATTCAATTTGTTTTTTGGATCATATTCATTCAAAATACACTCCAAATACATTTCCAATGCCTTGTGGTGAATCCTAGCAGCTTCATCAATATTGTGAACGTTGCCAAACTCATGAGCATGATTGACTATCCCCACGTAATCCTTATCCCTATAATTGTGTCCCTTACATGGCTCCAATGGACAACGAAATGAGGGAGTTCCATTTCCAGAAGAAGGCTGCAAAACAACAAGATGACCATAGAGGAATTTTTGGTAGCACACCATGTATATTTCTCAACTTTTGTCATCATTTGAATCACCCAAAGTTGGCTCACTAGAATTTCCCTTGCCTTTGTTCATCATGTAAATAATAATAATAATTAAAAGACAATATAAATTATTAAAGATAGAATTTTTCTTGAACTTGATATATATAAACCAACAAAATTGGACAGATTTATATAGGCTGAGTACTTCAAACCGGTCAAAAAAATTGGTCAATGAATTCAATGCACTTACCAACTGTACACATTTATTACTCTTAGAATTCAATGGTAAGTTTGAATGCTTTTCAAAAAAGCATTCAACCCAATTTATTACTCTTATCTAATGGCTTGGAAACCACTTATGTACACTACAAACTTATCAACTGTACACATTTATTACTCTTGAAGGAGGTATATTCCACGAAATATACTTCCTCAATAAATATAATATCACTATAAATAAGGAATGAGATAACTTACTACACACAAAAACAATCCAACTTCTTCAACCCTTAAATTCACATTCCTCACATTCACAAACACAATGGCAAGCCCTAGCAGTTCTCGTAAGAGCAGAATGTACCATGACTTGACATTCAATGAAAAAATTGCTCTACACAAGAAAGCAATAGCAAAGACGGAACATTTTTCTATACGGGATGGTTCACAAAAGCAAGGATGTCCACTTTGTCCTAAACAAATTTGGCCAAAACGAATCGCTTGGGACCTTCTCCTACAACATGCATATGATCTTGGGACTACGTCTGCTTATGGAGAAGTATCTATGTATTCCCACCTGGCTCTGCATGAGTATATGACATGCCACCATTAGTATTCCAGTGAATATTGTTTGAAGTGTCAGTTTGTGTTATTAGGAGTGGCAGTATTACTTATTTTAAGTACCAGTTTGTGTTATTTGGAGTGCCAGTGTTACTTATTTGTAGCTTCAGCCACTGTCTTGTTATTGAAATGCCAGTTATTGTGGTTTGAAGTGCCAGTTTTATTTTTTGAATGTGCCAGTATTTTTTATAATATTGTCCAGTGAGTGTTGTTTTGAGTGTCAGTTTTACTTTGTTGTTTGAAGTGCCAGTGAGTGTTATTTGGAGTGCCAGTATTACTTATTTGAAGTGCCAGTGAATGTTGTTTGAAGTGAAATTAAGATCAATCCAATGTATAAATCCACTAAACATAATGTTTTATATATTCGATTGATCTTAATTTTAATGTTGCTGAGTATATGCAGACCACCATTAGTATTCCAGTGAATGTTGTTTGAAGTGTCAGTTTGTGTTATTAGGAGTGCCAGTATTACTTATTTTAAGAACTAGTTTGTGTTATTTGGAGTGCCAGTGTTACTTATTTGTAGCTTCAGCCATTGTCTTGTTATTGAAATGCCAGTTAGTGTGGTTTGAAGTGCCAGTTTTAATTTTTGAATGTGCTAGTGTTTTTTATAATATTGTCCAGTGAGTGTTGTTTGGAGTGTCAGTGATACTTTGTTGATTGAAGTGCCAGTTTGTGTTCTTTAGAGTGCCATTATAACTTATTTGAAGTACCATTTTGTGTTATTTGGAATGCCAGTGTTACTTATTTGTAGCTTCAGCCATTTTGTTGTTATTGAAGTGCTAGTTAGTGTGGTTTGAAGTGCTAGTTTTAATTTTTGAATGTGTCAGTGTTTTTTATAATGTTGTCCAGTGAGTGTTGTTTGGATTGTCAGTTTTACTTTGTTGTTTGAAGTGCCAGTGAGTGTTATTTGGAGTGCCAGTATTACTTATTTGAAGTACCAGTATTGCCAATATAATATGCCAAATAAGCGTACTGCTTTTTTCAATGTTATTGCCAATCTAATTTTTTATTTTTATTTTGCAAAAGAAGCCATATTGATATTACTTCATCACTGCTGGGTATAAAAGCAAAGACATGGGAAGAACTGTATCAATTGTACAAGGATCATTCCAATGCATTGGGATTCAGTGTTAAAATGACAACCTCGCGTGTTTCTAAGAAAATATCAAGGCCAATAGATAAATATCTTATGTATTCATGCCAAGGATACACACAAAGAGGAAATGAAATTGATGTTCCAGCTCCACCAATAGAAGTCGGTGAAGTAGAGATTTCATCTCCATTGGAAAGAATTGAAAACCCAAAGAGGAAATTGAGGAAAAAGAAAGCCCCTTCTAAAAGGACAGGTTGTCAGGCTCTTATGAGAGTACAACAACAACAACAACAACAAAGCTTTAGTCCCAAAATAATTTGGGGTCGGCTAACATGAATCCTCATATGTTATCGTGAAAAAAAAATAATTAAAAAAAATTAAAAAAAAAATTAAAAAAAATAATAAAATAATAAAATAATAAAATAAAATAAAACAAAATAAAATAAAATAAAATAAAATAAAATAAAAATAAAAAAATAAAAAATAAAAATCAACCCCCCACTTGGATTTTTGCCCTCCACTCCGGCCTCTTCAACACCATACTTTCATCCACTCCAAGTAAATTCATATCATTTTCAATTACTCTAATCCAAGTTTGTTTGGGTCTTCCCCTACCCCTCGCCATTTTATCATTTCTCCACTGTTCCGGCCTCCTAACCGGTGCATCACTCGGTCTCCTTCTCACATGTCCAAACCACCGTAGACGATTTTCCCTCAGGCTCTTATGAGAGTAAAATTGTTAAATAAGGAAGATTTTTATGTGGTTGCACGGCACGAAACTGAACACAACCATGAGATGACAAGACCAGAATGGAACCACTTAAAGCGTAGCGAGAGATCAATATCAGAAGCTACAGGAAAATCAATAGAGCAATTTGAAGAAGCTGGCATCAAGCCAACTGATATAATGTTTTGGCAAAAACAGCTGGTGGGGAAGAATATGTTGGGCATACAAGAAGAGATCATATTAACTTTGTACAGAGATTGAGAATGGAAAAAATAGAAATGGGCGATGCACAAACTGTAGTTGATAGACTGAGCTAAATTCAGGATGAAGGATTCTACTTCAAAATGCAGTTTGGGGAAGAAAGTAGACTCAATACTTTGTTTTTGAGAGATGGTATGATGAGGGAGGATTATTAATTGTATGGAGATGTTGTTGTGTTTGATACAACTTATGACACAAATAAATACAATTTGATTTGTGCACCAATAGTTGGGGTGAACAACCATTGGAACACTGTGATGTTTGGTTGTGCTTTATTAACAAATGAAAAGACAGAAACATTTGCTTGGCTTCTCAAAGAATTTGTAAAATCAATGGTAGGAAAAGAACCAAAAACAATTTTCACCGATCAAGACTTTGCAATGTCGAAAGCGATTGAAGAGGTAACTTATATTTTATTTTCAATGTTTCATTGATTTTTTTAACTATGTTACTGTTAATTTAATAATAGGTGAATTGTAAATGCTTTAACATAAATGATACCCCTATTTCCTTGATTGATTATTTTCAGACTGTTGTCCTTAACATGTTTGACCAAGCTGGTAACAGTGTTTGAGATTATAAGTGCCAGTGTTTGTATGTACTTATGCCAGTGATTTTATTTATGAGTGCCAGTGTTGACAAGTTTGACCAAGCTGATAACAGTGCTTGTATGTAATTATGATTGACAGTGTTTGTATGTAATTATGCCAGTGCTTTTATTTATAGGAGCCAGCGTGACTATTAATTTTTGACCTGTGTAATGCCTTTTACATTGTTAATTTTTGACTGCTGTGTTATAATGTGCCACAGTTAATTTTTGAAGTGTAACAACCTTTTACACTGACCAAATTAATTGTCCAAATCAATCAATATATTTGAAAAAATTTAATGATTTGTAACAGCTTTTTATATGTGCCATTGCATGGGTTAGTAAGTGCCAGTACATGTTTTAGACAGTGCCAGTACTTGTGTTAGTAAGTGCCAGTACATGTTTTAGACAAATGATGATGCATTGTGTTAGTAAGTGTCAGTTTATGTGTTATAATGTACCAGTATTAGATTTATATGCACTTGTATTTATAATTGCCAGTGTTATTCTTTTATAGTGTTTGACTATATTATAAATTATTGACAGATTTTTGAGGGAAGAACAAGACATAGGTTATGCTTGTGGCACATTCAACAAAATGCTATAGCACACTTTGGACAACTAAAGACAGATGAAGAATTTAAAAAGGAATTCAACAATTACTTGAGAGGATGTAGTGATGAATCTGAGTTTGAAAATTATTGGCATTCAATGCTAGAAAAATATAACCTTCTTGAGAATAGATGGTTTAATCGTTTATATAGCTTAAGAGAGAAATGGTGTACATCATTAAGTAAAGATTTCTTCTCAGCTGGCATATTATCTTCACAGAGAAGTGAGAGCACAAATCATGACATATGTTTCAAAGCAAATAGAAGCACGTCCCTAACACAATTCTTTGATATATTCAATGAGACGGTAAAAAGTTGGAGAAGTATGGAGCAACGAAAGGAATTTGATTCAATAAACTCAAAGCCTCGCACAGAAATACATGGTGCTTTAATAAGACATGCAAGGGAGGTTTACACGGAGGAAATATTCAGATTTTTTGAGAATGAGGTCAAGGCAGCTTTTGCTGCAAAGTTTAATATTGGCTTTTTCTTAGATGAAAACAACAAGTTGTTTGATGTTGCTCATGAGAACCATCCAGAAAAGTTTGAAAGGGTACTTTTCCCGCGAAATAATGAAAAGATAACTGTCAAGTGTACATGCAATCATTTTAGTGAGGTCGGTTGGTTGTGCTTTCATTGCATTAAGGTTCTCAACTTGACAAATATTGATCGGATACCAGAAGAGTACATTCTAAAAAGGTGGACAAAGACAGCCAAATCAAATGTATGGAATAAAACTTACCAAGGTATATCTACTACTACAACTGAGCAACACAATTCAATTCCTTGGAAACAACAAATGGCGAGAAAGTACTACGATTTAATGATGACATGCCATGAAAACAGTGATGCAAGAAGAATTCTAGAAGATGAGTTTAATAGAGATACATTGCTAGTACAAGAAATACTCTCCCGAAAAGTACAAGGTGTTGGACCAACAACAAGTGAAAATAATAGTGTTTCAACAAGCACAACATTCAGTGCACCTACAGTGACGGATCCTGTACGTGCAGATACAAAAGGTAGAAAAAGAAAACCTAAAATAAAGTTTGAACGGAGAAAACCAATTACTAATGAGTATGGTTCGAAGACCCCGAATGAACATTTGATTTAATATGTTTGTAACCAAACTTTATTGTTTTTAGACTGTTATAACTGATTGTATTATAATTTTTTAAGTTGTACCAGTTTTTGATATTGAATATGCCAGTGTTTGTTATTGAATGTGCCAGTGTTTAATGTTTGAAGTACCAGTGAAGACCTGGTTTTGTTTATTAAATATATTGCCAGTACACAGGTTTTATAGTGACAGTTTTTGTTATTGAATGTGTCAGGCCTGGTTGTGTACACTGGTTTTGTAGTTTAATATTTACAGTGCCAGCTTCAGTATATAAAAATACCAGCATCAATGTAACAAAGTGCCAGTATCATTGTTTAAATATGTCGGTGTTTATTATTTGATGAACCAGTGAAGGTCTGGTTCTGTGTATTCTTGTAAAGGCCTGGTTCTGTTTATTAAATATATTGCCAGTACACAGGTTTTGAAGTGCCAGTGTTTTTTATTGAATGTTCCAGGCCTGGTTGTGTACACTGGTTTTGTAATAAAATATTTTAAAGTACCAGAATCAGTGTATAGAAATGTCAGTATCAATGTAATAAAGTGCCAGCATCATTGTTTAAATGTGCCATCATCAGTTTATAAAAGTGGCAGCATCAGTGTTTCAAAAGTGCCAGTGTTGTTTTTTCAATAGTACCAACATTGCATCAATTAAAATGTTAAAAATAACACTAATTCATTTATAAAAAAATACTAATTCAAATACAAACAATTCTAATTGAAGAAGTATTGAAACTAATTCATTGTTTTGTTGCTTTCCTAGTTCCATACTTCTTCCCAGCCTTCTTATCGTCATCTAATTTTTTCTTCTTTTCTACATCTTTCTTTTTTTTTCTTCTTCTTTCCTTTTCTTTTCTTCCTCTTTCTTTTTTTCTTCTTCTTCTTCTTTCCTTTTCTTTTCTTCTTCTTTCCTTTTTTCTTCTTTTTTTATCTGCTCTTCTTCTTCATTCTTCTTCAAGGCTTCTCTTTTATCGCTTGAAAACAACTCTAACTGAAGCAGTAAATGATGCCTTTCAAAATTAATATCACAGAGAAGTAAGATTGCTAGAATCTCGGCCCTCATACGCATTCTTGATGAATTATCACACAACTCAGGGCATGAGTAAATTACGCCATTAAATTGTCTCATTTCAGCCATTATGTATACTGCACAGTCATTATTACCACAATTTTCTTTCAAAATCCATTCAACTTGCATATGCTCAAACCGAAACTTCGATATATTTGCAACACTTGGATGATTTATGTGATTTAAGAAGTGTTTGAAGGGTGCTTGCTGCAAATAAAAAAACAGCAAAATTAATATGGAAGTTTTGGTTAAAAATAAACAATTCAATAAATAATATTACCATGCTATGAGCAAGTTTTGGCACGTTCTTTCTCTTCCAATCATTCATTGGCAAGTTGTCAAGATACTGAATTGATTGAATCTCAGTATTGACAACAAAAAGTATGTAATGACCACTATTGTTGTCACCTCTATGGCAGGGCAAGAAGAACTGCAAGAAAATAAGTGCCAGCATCAGAGTTTGAAAGTACCAGCATCAATTGTTTGAAAGTGCCAGTATTATATTTTAACAGTGCCAGCATCAATTGTTTCCTACTGCCAGTGCAAGTAATCTTTTATGCCAGTGTATTGATTAATAAGTGCCAGTACATGTATGTATAAAATGACAATGCATACCAATTTAACTTCACTCAAATCAGTTCCCTCAACATCATTAAAATTAAGATCAATCCAATGTATAAAACAATCAGTGATTTCTTGTCCAGCTTTTGATATAACATCGTCAGAACTCTTCGTTGTACGTTGAATCCAAGTAGCCTGTATAACACATTAATAACATCAAATTTAAAAATGCACACAAATATAATTTAATTAACAAACAATCATAGATAATATAATATTTGAATGTACTAGCATCATAGATAAAGAACTTACACAATGACTAAGCCCAAACATAAACTTCTTCATTCTACCAGACTTTCGCTCCATATTATTAAGAAGTATAGCTCAACACTCGACAGTATTTGAAGTTATTTCCGTGTCTTCATCCAAGCTCAAAATATCTTCAAGCGTTAAGCTATGGAACATTGTGTACATAGGATGGCAATTGCTATAAAAGAAAAATAAATTAGTAAATGCTTTTACGCACAAGTGTATACATTCATAAAAGGTGCCAGTGTTTGGGTATTGATAAATTTATAGCTTACTCCTTAAGATTTCTTGAAAAGTGTGTAGACATGCACAGGTCAACAGCCTCCTTTCTCAGCTTCAACATTGGTCGCAAAACATCAACGTTGCTAATCATAAATCGAGAACAGTATACAACTCTCTCGTTAGCTGCTCCACAATCCAGTGTGCACCCTATGTTCAACATCTCATAACAACTCCTAAAGCTGCTCTCATTTATATAGTTAATAATATTTTCAACATCTCTATCAATCCGTTCACCATCATCATCTATCCCCCGCAAAATCTCATTTAATTGCTGTTCTTTCTGCTTTGTTTATTGTCTCCTTTCCTCACCAGATACCTAAGATAAAAGGTCAAATGATGAAATTGAACCTTTTCTTTTTTTTATCATATCAGCTTTTGTTGTCTTCAAAATGTCTGAAACAATATTATCAATATCAGAAAAATATTCATCGTTAAAAATATATTCTTCTACTTCCTCCCCCTCCCCCTCCCCCTCATTCTCTTTCTCTTTCCCCGTCTCATCTGCTGCATTGTTTCCCTTATCCTTCTTAATACATTTAAGTCTTTCAATATGTGCATGGACAGCATTATCAAGGTCCTTCCTCAATATATCACATGACTCCTTAGCAGCCTACATCAATGAAAAATAGTAATAATGAGTTCAATTGTGCCAGTTTCAGATTGCAATTGTGCCAGTCCAAGTAATCAATAGTGCCAGTGCAGCCAAATGATTGTGCCAGTGTGTGTATTTTAAGTGACATTACATAATATTAATTGTCCAAGTGCAAGTAATGAATAGTGCCAGTGCAGCCAAATGATTGAACCAGTGTGGGTATTTTAAGTGCCACTGCAAGTAATCAATAGTGCCAGAGCAGCCAAAAATTTGTGCCAATGTGTGTATTTTAAGTGCCAGTACATGTTATTCATTGTGCCAGTGTAAGTAATCAATAGTGTCAGTATAAGAAATTCAAAGTACCAAAGGTAAGAATTTCAAATCGACAAGATTTCATACATTGCTTGATTCTGCATTTCTTTCCTTTACACCACTTTCAATCCTTAACGGAATATATTCTTCCTGAATATCACAGGGTACTTCATCCACAAAATCGTCTCCAGCGCTACTTATAGGATAAACATGCTTTTCATAAAAAATTAATTTTTCCCAACCAACTTTCGCTTCAGAATCAATCCTCACTTTGAATTTTTGAGCATTCCAATGATTAATCAAAGGGAGAACAGTTGATTCTTTCACCCCTTGAAATGGAAATCTGTGAAGGTAAGCAATCACCAACACCATCACACAACCACTACAGTTTTTTGAATTCTTGTGATTCTTATACCTCGTTACATCCTCACATAATTTATCCAAAATGACATAGCGGAAGACTTGGATAAAGATTAATCGATGAATTTCGCTCGAGAAATTCAACAATCAATCGACAATTTTCGCTCGAGAAAATTGAAAGAGAATGAATCAATTCATAAAACGACAAAACTGCCTCTCAAACCCTAAAACAAAGTATAAATAAGTCTGCAAAAGCTCTACTTCGAAATAACCCTAAAAATGTTCAAATGACAAAAATACCCAAAAACGACTCCGTAATTATGTCCGCATCACAAAACATATTGACACCAATCAAACTTGCTAATCTGTGAAACGTCTTCAACAAGGCTTAATAGTGACACGTCAATTATTTTAGTAACTACTGGGGCAAGAAAAATTCCAACAACAAATAGCACAAACAAGCGTTTAAATTCATCCCCACCTTGTGTAACTCAGAAATGCGTTCCAAAAGTTTATAGGCAGGAAGACCATCGTTAGTACGCCCAAATTCTTCAAAATATCGATTTCTCAATTCCATATTTACGCGTGATGATCGATTTACCTTAGCCTTTGCAACATTCCTGGGTAGACAAAATGATGTTGTAATAACATATTTCTCTGATGAATTAATTTGTTATATCCTTGTTAGTGGTTCAAATCTCTCAACAAGAAACTGAACAAGCCTAAGCGGCAATATCTTAACCTCAAGACTCAACAAAGATCCAAATCCAATAGCCCTAACATCTCTCTGCTGGTCTGGAGTTAAACAGAGCTCAACAAGTCTTTTAGGAGTACATGAATGCTCAAATTTATCACCCCTTGTAGGCCTCTTACTAGTGATATCAAAATCATCATCATCCACAACTCTTTTACGCTTCGATAGAACTGAAAATAAATGTCAAAAAAACATTACATCAGTGCTAGCAGTATGATTTCAAAGTGCCAATGTTATGATTCCAAAGTGCCTGTGTTATGATTTCAAAGTGCCAGTGTTATGATTTCAAATTGCCAGTGTTATGATTTCAACTTGCCAGTGTTATGATTTCAAAGTGCCAGTCTTACGGTTTCAAAGTGCTAGTCTTACGGTTTCAAAGTGCCAGTATTACGGTTTCAAAGTGCCAGTGTTATCAATAGTGCCAACATTTGCTTATATTTGCAATTAAATGTGAAAGTGCAACTGTTTCGATAGTGCCAGTGCAAGTAAATGTGACAGTGCAACGGTTTCAAAGTGCCATTGTTAGGGTTTCAATAGTGTCAACATTTGCTTATGTTTGCTTGTGTTTTCTAAAGTACCAGTGTCACGAACATAATGTGTCAATGCATCAATCCATAACAATAGGTGGAAATCGAAGAAAAATATGACTGAAAACAAGTAAAATCATACCTTCGTTACGATGCTTGCTCCTGATTTCTTTGGCTTGGCCAGTCATAATGTCGGATAAGAAGTAAAAATACGAATGAAAACAGTTCGGAGATGAAGAAAATCGATGGAAATTGATGAAGAACAATGACGAAATTGATGAAGAACAATGACGAAAAATCGAATTGAAGAGCACAAATGACGAAATGAAAAATCAAATTGAACAACTACGCCGCAAGAAATTGAACCGGACCGAAAAAGCGTATGAACAGTCCGTTAAATTGAACTGCGGGTGAAAAACACATTTTTTTGTTAAGCTTAAAAAAAATGCGTTTTTTACAAGATTTTTGCCATATAAATATGTAAAAGAATTTCTCACTATAATTAATTATAAAAGTATCAAAACCATAAAAATTAAGACAAAACTATCCTACATGTTCGGCCCAACATGGCCCAACACAAAGTCCAGCCCGAAATATAAATCTATAACCCTAATTTGATATGCGATTGAAACAAAAAATCCAAATAACCTCACCGCTGCTCATAGTACTTCTCTCTCATCGTCTCTCTATCTCCATCCTCTAATTCGTGGGACTATGCTCGATAAGTTCTAAAAAAGTTTCATAATACCCGATAAGTTCCTTTCACATGTTGTATTATGATGTTGTATTATGTTTCGAAAATACAACATCAATTAAGGTCATAAAACTGCATTCCGGCGGTCGCCGGTGACCGGAGTCCGAAGCCCATGGATGGACCGGCGACCAGATTTCGACCTCCGGCGATCGGATTTCGGCGATCGGCGGCCGGATTTCGGCCAAAATTGCCGGATTCCGGTGAAAATTGATCGAATTCCGGCGAAAATTGATCGGAATCCGACATGCGGCGATAGCAGACGGCGGCGGCGGAGCTGGACTGTGGCGCAGGCGGTGGTGCGGATGCAGTATTATGATTTTAAACTACTGCATAACTAAATGTTGTATTATACATAATACAAAATGAGAACTTATGGAACATTTTAATACAATGAAGAACTTAATGGAAAGTGATATTTCAAAAGAAACTTATGGGGCAAATTCCCCTAATTCGTTGTCTTTTTCGAATTGCAAACTTCAATCGACTAAAAATAATGGCCATATTTATCATTCCTAGGGGTTTGATTCATTTTTCAATTTTTGAAATACATTTCGTCAGGACATATTCAATTATGACGCCTTGATTTCGGCAATTTCAATATCCCTTGCCTTCCTGTTTCATTTTTTTAATGTAAAAATTGCTAATTAATTTGATTTATTTAACAATATTAGTATTTTTATGAAATTTGTTCGAGTTTATGATTTTTATTCTCGGATCGTGTGAAACAGATCGATTTAGATTTATTTTAAAGTGATTATGTGATAGTTTTTTTTTTCATGTTTATACAATATCCAATTTGTAACACTTAAGATCTACTGTACATGATTGATTTTTCGACTTATTGTTATTTATAACAAGTTATTTTATTAATATTTTGACTTTTTATATTAGATCTGACGAAAAAACACATATAAAAGACATGAAGAGAAACATTATCATTTTTATTTTCAGTTTAAAGAGCAATTATGCTTATTAGTTCTTAATATTATCATTTTTAACGAAATGAATTGAACTAAATTTTTCATATATTTGTAGCTAGTTCACATCATATTTAGGGCTGGCAAAATTTTCCATTCCGTACCAATCAACTCGTGTACTAACCGTATCAATTATAATTGGTACGTGACAATTGGTATACCAAAATGTTGGTACGGTACTACCGTACCAATTATGTCAAATTGGTTGGTACTTGGTACAAAAAATTTAATTGGTTGGTATACCGAATGCCAATTGTAATTTTTTAAAATATTAATTTACATATAGATATATATATATATATATATATATATATATGTGTGTGTGTATATATATATATATATATGTGTGTGTATGTGTGTGTGTGTATGTGTTATTTACTTAAATAACATACTCCCTCCGTCCCACTTCACTTGGCACTAATTTCTATTTTGGGTTATCCCACTTCACTTGGCACTGCCCAAAATGAAAAAGAATATTCACTATTCCCTCCACTCATTCTCTCTCCTACTTCACTTTTACACTCACAACATTCTCTCTCCTAACTATTCCTCCCACTCATTCTCTCTCCTATTTAATTCTTCATACTCACAACATTTAACTTTTTCTCTTTCTTACATCACTTTTCCTTAATTCCTACACCCAAAAAGTTGGTGCCAAGTGAACCGGGACGGAGGGAGTATATAGAGATATACATTTTTAATAATAATGCCTTAACTTTCATGTACTTCACTCTGGCTGCTTTACAATCAGTAGTTTTCGTGTACCATTTTTTTATATATAGAGATATACATGCTATTGAGCTCACTTAAGGTCTCATATGACTCTTGAGCTTATGCTTCAGCATATTGATCGTTAACTGCTACTAAGGCTCCGTTTGTTTATTTTTTGGTGTTTGTTTTGCATCGAAAATTTGAGAAAATGTTTTACGCTAAACATGTTTATCTCATTTTTTGGAAAATATTTACATTTTTCGGAAAACATTTTGCAGGAAATCATTTTCCGGAAAATGTTTTACGCTAAACAAACGGAGCCTAAGAATTTTATTTGTTACTCAAAATTTTATTTCTTTCTCAACAATATTGCTGTGATTACTGTTTTAAACAGCTTCATTTATCCATTATGTGCATTCTACATTATTCATGTGGATAAATCTTTTCTTTTCTTTCAGAATTGTACGTGTTGACTGTTTTAAATGGATTATATTATGCATTATGTACTTTAATATTTATTCTTAATTGGGAAAACTATAAAATCATATAGTTTTGGATTCTCAGCACTGGAAGGTGAAGACCTAACTGTAGATGTAAAGGTCAAATCCAGTCAATATTGATGTTTTAATATATACATTTGGTAGAGTCTTAGTACCAACCGTACCAACCTAGTACCTACCGTACAACCTTAATTGGTATACCGACTTAGTCGGTTGGTACTGGTATAGATTTTCATGTACCAAGTAATTAAACTTGGTAGGTACATGGTATAAGCAAAATACACTTGGTATATCTACCAAGCCACCCCTAATCATATTAACGCTTTTTTTTGTTTATTGTAGGATGATTTTTACAAGCTAAGAGTTAATTATGAAAAAATAATAATGCTTTTTTTTGTTTATTGCAAGATAATTTTTAGAGTAAACTGTTTTTTTGCCCCTCGTACTATCGTTTTAACATCAATTTGACACTCGTACTATTGAAACGACAAATGTATGATGCGTACTATAGTTTTATTAAGCAAATTAACCAATGTTCCTAACGTCAATTAAGTATTTAACGAAACCGTCCAACTAAGCAACTGTTGACCAAGTCAATGCATACGTGGCAGCTGACTGGACAATTTTAACTCCTTAAAAAAACTCAATAAAATAATAATAATAATAATAAATAATAATAAAATAATAATAATAATAATAATAATAAATAATAATAATAAAAAATATAATAATAATAATAAAATAATAATAATAATAATAAAATTATTATTATTATTATTATTATTATTATAATAATAAAATAATACATATAATAATTATTATAATAATAATTATAATTATTATTATAATAATGAATATAATAATAATAAAATATTAATAATAAAATAATAATAATAAAAAAATTAACCATTTTAAATTTATTTTAACAACTCCCCACCCCACCACCCCATGCCCCCCACCCCCCGTTGGATAAAAAAAAATTTAATCATTTTAAATTTATTTTTAACAACTCCACACCTTACTCCCCACCCCACCACCCCATGCCCCCCACCCCCACTTCGTTGGGTAAAAAAAATCATTTTAAATTTATTTTTAACAACTCCCCACCATATCTCTTTCAACTGATCTCAAATTATGTTTTTTTCAAAAAAATATTTTCATTAAGCACATGAAAATATTTTTCAAAAACATTTTCCTTACCAAACAGTCAAAAACATGTTTATCTAATTTTCCGGAAAACATCTTCATTTTCCGAAAAACATCTTCATTTTTTGGAAAACGTCTTCATTTTTCGAAAAATATTTTACAGGAAATCATTTTTCGAAAAACATTTTACGTTGAAACAAACGGAGCCTTATATTATAATTAAATTAAAGTCCAATGATTTTTTCTTTTTCTTTTTCTTTTTTTTTTTTTGAAGTTTGGCCACTCCTATATTAAACTCTTTTGACTTTAACTTTTTTGATCAACTTCAATTCCAAAAAGTATGTCAAATTGGTTTTTTTAGTTTTCAAATTCGGACTATATCCATCATACGATCTCCATTTAGCTACGTGGCCGCATTCGTTATATGTGTGGCATAAATTACTTCAAAATTTTGTGAGTTCCACAAAGCTCGAACCCAAAAATTGTCAAGGTGATAACATCTGGGTCGTAGGGAGGAGCTATTGCTTCAGCGAACTCCACTAAAGTTGTTCAAAATCCCAATTCTAGTGCAAACCAAAACCATTCTTAAAATGAATAACCCAAATCTTTGCTCAGGTCAAACCACACGAAGGCCCAAGACCCCTTTAATGTTGAGCATGGGCTCGACTCCCTTCAATCAAGGCCAATATGGACATACGACAAGTTAAGCCCACTCCCTCTTAACTCTGAGCTCGTTGAGCTGACCGATCATGAGCTCATTCCATGAAGGAAGCTCTTGTACTCGTTTTATTTAGGGATTTGGAGGGCAAAGAGAACTTTACTCTTCGACCATAAACAAGCAGGATTCTACTCGAACATTCCTATTTCAAAAATAATTTCGGCATGTCTAGTGATCTAATCTTAGTCGAGATTCGTTTTCCTAATACAACTCAACTACTAATCCCTTGAGGATTATTTCACCGTCCACCTATAAATAATAGGTTATATCTCCAAAATCAGATCTATTATACTCTCTAATCTTTTTTCCTTATTCGTTTCTTATTCTCAAAAAACTTACAATTACTCTCACGTCGAATGGTATTCGCCGGTGAAATCCTTATTTAATTTATTGTTTGTTTATCTATTTCAGGCTTATTAGGCAAATCTAGTTATTCAATCTGTTGATTACGGCTAAATTGACATGAATACAATTTTGGCTCGATCAATTCTAATTATTCATAAGTCTTACTCGGCATCACTTGCAAGGTATAATGTATTCTTTAACGGTTTTCACGTTATTCAACGTCTTCACACTAATTGTTCGATGAAAGTTCTCCCATAATATAGTCAATGCTTGGAAACTCAGCATTTATCATAGTTTTAGAGCTGATCATCTACACGTGTGAGTCAAAGAGTGACCCACAATTTTCTAGCTCCACGACACTCGAATATATGTCCACACGTAAGTCCAAAAATTTGACTACATATGAGAGAGCGTGTTGGAGCAATTATCACATATCGAAAATTAACTAGCCATCATTGACTATATGTCAAACATTAATTATATAAAATCCCGAGCTAGTTGTTTCATTATCAATTTAATTTTTATTTTTTTAAATCAAACCTCAGTCTTTATCAATATTTGTGAATAAGCCACATAAAGCAGGATGAACTTATGAACATAGTCCCCTTGGGGCTCTGGAGTATAAGACCATGCACATCGGTGACTCTCCAAGTGAGAGTCACCCCCCCCCCCCAAAAACAAAAAAAGAAAAAGCAAAGGAAAGTCACGAAATGCCATGACTCCGGGCAATCAGCCAACCGTCGGTTGACCCCGGTTGTGCAATTTCTTCTTTTTTTTTTTTTTGATCTAATTATTTTGATTTTGTATTTATATAAATATATTTTTAAAATTAATATATTTTATATATTAATTTTATTTTTAAAAGGTTGGGTTGGGTTGGGTCGAGGTCACTGATGGGAGTATAAATTATATAAGGTTGGGTTGGATTGGGTTGGGTGAGAGAAATTAATATTTTATTTGAGATTGGGTTGGGTCAGGGTCACTGATGGGGATGGTCTAAGGGGTGCTGCCACCCTGGCTGCATAGGGCACATCCCGCGATTTACATCCGCCAGTATACTGAGGGGCCGGTACTTGGTGATCCAGGATTAGTCCGGCGAAGCTGGGAACCTGGTATCAAAAAAAAACAAACTTATGAACATAGTCAAGGACTATATCATGTTCGTGATACAGTGCTTATTGGCAAGAGTCAGAAATAATTTCATGGAGTATTTTGGGTTTACAATATGGCATGAAAAAAATAAATAAGAAATGCTTTTCAATTTTTAAATAAAATTTGATATCAACAGTGGGGGCTCCTTTTGAAATTGGGGGCCAAATAGGATGATCATGCTTATTGGAATCACAAAAGGCTTCTGCTATCTTCACTCAGTGACTCCGAACAACACATTGTACAGGATAATGTCTCATCAACTACTCCCTCCGATAACAAAATAAATGTTCAAAAAAAATTATTTGTTACTCAAGACTTGTTCGGAACATAGTTCTGCCCCATAGTTGGTCTAATCGATCTAGGCTTCCGTCCATATACTCCTTTCGTATCGCTAGAAGCTTTACCTTTTTGGGAGTAACACAAGAAATAAGAAAATTAATAAGTGGGAATAGGTTGTGAGAGGGAAAAAGTGAGAGGATGACAAATGTGGCCTACAATTTAAATGTGTGAAAGAGAAAAGTTAATGAATATGATAAGTGGAGACCATAATTTAAGTACTCCTTTCATTTCATACGATTTATGACAATTTGTCATTTTGGGCGTTTCATTTGACTTAGGACATACCAAAATAACAAGTTTATATTTTTTTTATATTTAATGAAACTCACTTACCATACTCACAACAACAATTCCTTTACTATTCCTCTCACTCATTTTTTCTTCTATTTTACTTTTCATACTCGCAATGATTCCTCCACTCATTTTCTCTTATTTTATTATAATAATATTTTTTAATAATCGTGTCGGGTGAGAAAATCTTAAGTCGAGTATGACGGAGAGAGTATGTGAGAGAAATAGTGAGTAGATTGACAAATGAGACCCACACTTGTTATCATTTTAAAAAAGAAAAGGTAAAGTGTTTAATGTAACACTCATCATTATCATTTGAATAAAAAGTAAAGCTTTGACGGAACGGAGGGGGGGGGGGGTTACGTGATTTTGGTTACATTGCATTTTATTTTAAAGTTGCATAAAAATGGTTGTGTTCAGTTTCTACCCACAAATAAAATATAAAAAAGTAACTAAAATATCTTTTGACTTTTTTTTTGATGTGATGATGCACCATAAGATCTGGTTAACCTACCACGCCCTGATTGAATACTTGTTGTATAAAATATGTTACAGACACCTTCCCACTTCACTCCTTCCTCTTTTCCTTTCCTCCGTCCTTCTCAACAACATTCAGATCCAGATTCAGATCTGCAATCTACCCCCAACCAGCTTCGAAATCCCACATCTTTGTTTTTAACAATTTCAATCTTCAGGGCGGTCGGAGAAAAGGTAGCTTCTAAATCTCACATCCTTATCAAGGATGTGATTTTACTCTGTTCAAGTTTTAGTCATTAGATTAATTAGCTGCAACTCCCTTTACAATTGGGGGGATCGAGCTGTAATTGATCCTGAGATTCAAATTTACTTATGAACTCTCTTTTGAATCTTTGTATTCTCATTTTCTTGAGAAAAAATGAGGCCGGCCTCCTACAATCATGTTACTGGTTTTTCAAATTTCGTATTGTGTTGGGTGTTATGAATTTTGATGAAAGATTGTTTCTTGGGATGGGTGGACTTGGGAAAATGTGCAAAAGTCAAGGTAGATACCGGAGAAGGAACCTTATGACTTAATACTTATATTGTCGTAAGAGTTCAACATATGCCTTGATGCAGCAAGTGGGTTGGACTACCTTCACACGTGCATTAATACTAGAAAATGAGTCATTCACCGTGATGTGAAAAGCTCAAATATTTTGTTGAATTGGAAAAACCCCTTTATTTCCTGTAGTTGTATCGCTAAACATAACCCAAGATTCAACACCCAGGGGTTTGACCACAACCATATTATAAGCATACTCATATTTTGTTTATGCAAGACAAGTGTCTATGGTGTTCTACTCGTGTGATGTTGTATGACAATTGGATGCGATACATGTAAGATTTCGTTGGATGGAATCGGGTGCCTGCCTCTATATCTATATGACATTTTATTCTATAATATAAGTCTCTATGACATCTTATTCTATAATATAAGATTTGAATGCAATTTATTCTATGTAATTGGAAAGTCAGAATTTTAGGGTTCATGTACCTTATTGATTCACTACGTTTCATTATATTGTATAAGATTTCAACGTTTCATTATATTGTATAAGATTTGAATGCAATTTATTCTATGTAATTGGAAAGTCAGAAAAGATTTGAATGCAATTTATTCTATGTAATTGGAAAGTCAGAATTTTAGGATTCATGTACCTCATTGATTCACTACGTTTCATTATATTGTACAAGATTTGAACGTTTCATTGTATTGTATAAGATTTGAATGCAATTTGTTCTATGATAATTGGAAAGTCAGGATTTTAGAGTTCAAGTATTTCACTTATTCCCTGTAATGTGATCATGTTGTTAATAGATTCGATACTGTTGTTAATACTGTTGTTACCTGGTGAAAAGAAATTGAGTACTTGTAAGATTTGTAAGATTGTTGAAATTTAGTAATCACCAGCCTTATGTAAATTGGATGATACTTGCAAGTTTAATTGGATGGAAACTACATTGGTTTGTGTTATGAAGTTAAAATTCATATCTAGCATTGTAATTAAAACTATTTATACAATTGGAGTTTTGATATTTTTCATGATAAATTTATCGAAGTTTCACAGATTTTGGTGTCACGAAATCAATATTTGTTTGCAATTATTTTTGGGTATCACATCACCTCTAAATTATATTTTATTGAGATTGGTTTTTTGGTTAGTGGTAAACTTTGGCTGTACAAAGACTTGGAAATACAATTACTTGGTATATTATTTATGAAATGAACTTGTAATTTTAACTTTCAAGACTTATATATATAGTGTTTCCACTATGTGAGATTATTAACGATTTTTATGTATTTATGATACTAAAAATACTTAAATTCCGGCATCTTAAATTTTACTCAAAACTAAAATTGATGTTATGAATTGGAGAGGGAAAAAAATTGAAGAAAAATGAAGCAAAAATGCTACAAATTACATTGTTGGATTGGAGTCTTCAACTCATTTACCAAACCGTTGATATCGTCAAATCGATCAAATTGTGTACCACTGATTTAAGGTTTGAATACGATCCAAGAATTTTAATCGCGAGTCCTAATACCGGTTCGACTGCAGGTCATATCGTCGGTCCGACCGCAGGTCATATCGCCGGTCCGACCAGACTTATTTCAAAAATAAATTACTGTTTACCTTCTTGTTCAACAGAGATTTTAGGTCTGCATGAATCATGTACAACATTGATTCTTGTTGCTGGGAGAGTTGGAGGGAGTATTTAGGAAGGATGATTTTGAAAGAAAAAGCTGTTGAATCCCGAAACCCTAAGTCAAATTGATACTTTTCATTTTCAAATTCCGAAATGAGTAATACTGGCAAATCAATTAACTTGCAGATACTATGTTAAATTGGTATTCTTCGTTTTCAAATTCTTCGAATATATTTCAAGGTATTCGCTCTGCCCATCCGGTAATCAAAAAGCCCCAATTCCATACAGCGTCCAATTTGATTGAAATTGAAAAGCAATCCAGTTATTTATAGATCTTACTCGAATCATTCCTGTTGGGAATGTAACATACTTCTAAAATCCCGCTGTTATTCAATAGCACGCCAAGTGTTTGATGAAACTGCAATTGCCACTACCAGAAAAAGGTCGTTTAGCGACGGAAATTTCCGTCGCTAAAATTAAAATTCCGTCGCTAAAAATAATCAGCGACGGAAAAATTCCGTCGGTGGTCCGCCGCTACCGGCCGTCGCAGTGTCTCTGGCCGGGTCAATTTCCGCCGCTATTTTTTTCTTTTTACCGACGGAATTTAATTCCGCCTAAGTGAATTAATGAGTTACTGACGGAAATTTCCGCCGCTATATTAATTTAATTTAATTAAATATTCATTTCGGCGGAAATTTCCGTCGTAATAAAAATTAATTTAATTAAATTAATTTCGACGAGAAATTTCCGTCGCCGTAATAAAATTTAAATTGAAATTAAATTATTTCAAATGCGGAAAATACCGTCGAAATTATTTAATTTTAATTTAAATTTTATTACAAATGACGGAATTTTCCGCCACAAAATCAAAAATTAAATAAAAATTAAATGATTATAGCGTCGGAAATTCCGTCATTTGAAATTAATTTAATTAAATTAATTTTATTACAAATGACGGAAATTTCCGCCGCCGAAATTAATTTATTTAATTAATTTTTCTTTCAAGATTAATTTCGGCGACGGAAAATTCCGTCGCCGATTCTGAAATAAATTAAAAAAATATTTTAAAATATCAAAAAACCAAAATTTTTTGTACTGATATAACATTTCAATTTCTAAAACTAAAACTATAAAAACTAAAATTCAAATACCAAATTACCAAATAAAAACTAAATACCACCGTACCAATTCGGGAGGGGAGAGGGGGAGGGGGAGGGGGATAGGGGGGAGAGGGGGAAGGGGGGAAGGGGGAGAGGGGGAGGGGAGGGGGAGAGGGTGGAGCGGGGAGGGGGAGAGGCGGGGAGGGCTCCCGCGGTACCAAATGTCTCAAATGTTTACAAACAAGTATAAATTAATACAACAATGTCTAAAAAGTCCGCAATCAACCCGGGGGACGCCGGGAATTATCCTGGGAGTCCGGCCGAGACGAGCCATCAACCTGCCAATTGTCTTTGAGTCTCGCATGACGTCGATCGTTCTCCTCCCGCATCCGCGTCGAACCGCCAAAGCATCCGCAAGCTTTGCCGCTCGCGTCTCTCCTCCTCCAACGCAGCCTCCGAGTGTCGACCCTCGGATCATGAAACATGGGCCGGGCAACATTTCTCCGACGGCCGGCCGACGCCGACGGCATTGCCGCCCGTAATCCCCCATCCCTAACACTCGGGCTCCTCTCCTTGGATGTCCCCGAGAGGTGACCTCCGCCAAACATCGTGCACGAAGGGGACGGGCTCGCCGGAGGCGTTCCTTCGGGAACAACGGCGGCTTGATATGCGGCAAAATAAAACAAACAATTATAATCATATACACAATGTAAGGTACATAAATAAATTTACATATTCAAAATCAAGTCATTTAATGGTAGTTTACTTACAAAGGCGTGCAGATCGATCGTCAACCCATTGCGGAGGTTGATCGGGCGCCGTAGAATTCCGAATATGGGTGCTAGCGTAAACATCCACAAAAGTGATATTCGGACCATACTCCCTTTCCTATAAATAAAATAAGCGAGATTATTACTTTGAAATTGTATATATAAATGCAACATTTAAACCGATTTAAAAGCATGCATACACTACATTTACACTAAAACTATGGATTTCATAGCATCAACATTGGCTCCCACTAACATACGTACATAAACCTATTTAAAAGCATCCATACACTACTACATTTAAATTAACATACATACCGTGCGGTCGTGATGCTCGGCGGACCGTGAGCGTCCCCGGTATGCAACGCCGCCGACCCGAGGAGCTCGCTCTATTGGCCTTGGCTGTTCGGATACGGCCTTCGCCGCAGCGACCCCAATATTCGCAAAATTGAGCAAACACCTCATCGGTCATATAAGTAGGACACAAGGGCAGTTGTCCCGCCGCGAGCCGAGCAAGATAATAATTTTTCTTCGTGGTACCTATAAAAATATGAATATCTTGTAAACATATAATGATGACATTATAAAAATTAAAAGAGTATAATCATTGTTAATTAAACTAATTAAGGATAGATAAATATGTTACAAATAAAATCCTTAAACAAATTGTGAGCTCGCTTTCAAAGAAAACATATCTAGCCGTCGCCTCGCCGATGTCCGGATCCCAATAATATTTAGCCTACAACATATAATGATAACATTACAAAACTAAAAGAGTATAATCATTATTAATTATAACATTTTAATAACAAACTAACATTTAAGTTTTAAATAAAAACCATTAACACATTACCCTAAACTCATCCCACGCATCCTCCTTCCTCGCCTCTCGTGGCAATTTTTTCCAGTTGGGCCAAAACTCGGTCATTTTCCGAGACCGCCGCATTGCCCGATCTTAGTGCCAGTGGTGGGGTATCCACCTACCCACCGCCAAGTATATTTATACAATAACATTTTAACTTAAATAATGAATTATATATAAAGCAAAAAGGAACCAACTTATATCAAATTAATGAAGAGTTACTTATCGGTCATAAAGTGCCGAGA